>JARHVA010004790.1:547500-1147500 GCA_037957365.1 Torreya grandis
TCCAGTTGGGAAACTTCCATCCATTGTAAAAACAATCGAAGGGAGTAAAATCTAGAATCTCCAGTGCCTTTAAGTATGCCATTGGGATATAGAGTCATGCTAACCAAAAAGAAAGGTGCCAAAAATAAATGAAAACAAACAACACAAAATAGAACTAAAGACTATACAAATATACAAATGTCAAACTAGACTTATCTGATACTTCAAGAATTGAAGTGCTTCAGATGCTGCTCACTATGAGGTAATGAAAATGGTGTGCCATCTTGGTACTTCAACAAGAAACTATTTTCATCATTGAGATGATGAATAGAAAATGGGCCTCTCCATAGGGAATCAAATTTCCCATGCATTCCCTTTGGTTCTCTTCTCTTGTCCCATAACAGAACTTGATCTCCAATCTAGAAATCATGGGTTTTTGCTTTCTAGTCGAAAAGCTTCTTCACTAGACTTTGATGCGTAGTGATTCGATCTACCACCATAGTTTGATGCTCATCTAGCTCAGTCAAGCACATGATCCTTTTGTCGATGGAGCTTTTATATGTCTAATTTTTTACCACCTTTGCCAATTTTAGTGATGGCAATTCTAGGGTGATTGGTATCTCTACATTAAGACCATATAAAAGTTGGAATGGTGGCATACCTATCACCCTCTTGGGTGTAATTTTGTCTGCCCATAGAGCATCAACCAATGCTTTATGCCATGTTCGTTGGTTATCATCCACCAACTTTCTGATGATGGTCACTAGGTTCTTGTTACTCGATTATGCTTGGCCATTCCCTTATGGAACATAATCAGAGGAGTGGGAGAGGGTAATCCCATAATAAAAATAAAATTGAGTAATCTCATGGGAAGAGGAACAGGTTGCATTGTCTATCACAATCTTGGTTGGGACCCCAAACTTGGAAATGATGTTTTCCTTGAGGAAATTGCATTCTACTTCTAAAGTAGCATGCTTGGTTGGAATAGCTTCCATCCATTTGGTGAAGTAATCTATGGCTGTGAGGACATAATCATGTCCAACACTTGAAGATGGGTTTATAGCACCAATGAAATCAATTCCCCATTGCTAAAATGGCTCTTCTATTACAACTAACTTAAGAGGCAAAGTAGCAAACTTGGGTCTTCCAATGAACTGTTAGCACAGTTCACATCTTCGTACCCATTTGTATGCATCTTGAATATATTAGGCCAGTATTACCTGGCTCACAGAATCTTATGGGTAGCTATAGGCATAAAAAAATGTCCTCTACAGGCCAGATTATGGAAGGACTCCAAAAGTTGGTTCTACTGCTCTTTATCCATGCAGCAAAGGAACACTCCATCAAGGTTCCTCTTATATAGGTCATTGTCCCATAGGACAAAATTGGTAGCTTTTAACTTGGCAGCCCTCTTTTATTTATGAGACAAGTGAGTAGGACACTCATTATAAGTAAAGAAATGAGCAATATTTGAATACCACTCATTCACGGTGGAGACAAAGAGGATTGTTAGTGTGTCTTTAATTTATGCTTCTTAATGCCCTGTTTCTTTTGGTATGTTATCAACAATCAATTGGCAGAGACCCCTTCCCCACACAAGCTTCATTGATTTAATAACAAGATCAAACTCCTAGATTTTATCAATCCAATTACCCCTTTTAGTTCTAAGCTCCTGCTGAGTTAATATGGATTTGACTATGGTATCAAGAACCATGGCAATAATGTGTGAATTTAAGATGCACAAATAGAAGTGCTTTACTACCTTTACCACTGCATAAGAATGCTTCTCCAAATTTAAATATTTTACTTCATGAGCTTTGAGAGGATAGCTCATGAAGGATATGGGAGATTCCACACCTTCTTTGTTCTGTTGAACTAGAATTGCTGAAAGTGTGTGCTCAGAAGCATAACTGTACATTGTGAAATCTTTGGTATAATCTAGACAAACCAAAATTGGGGCATGGGTGATATCTGTCTTGATGTCTTGAAATGTCAATTTCCCTTCTTTAGTCTAGCTAAAAGTGGCCTTTCCCTTCATCATGTTCACAATGTGGTAAGTCTTCTCGGTGAACTCAGGAATGAACCTTTGTAAAAAATTCACCTTTCTGAAGAAAGAGTGAATTACAGTCTTACTTGTGGGAAGAGTAAGCTCCTTGATGGATTTGACTCTTTCTGAGTCAATCTTTATGCCTTCTCAGGATACAATGTGTCTGAGAAGTTTCCCTTCTGTTACCCCAAAAATAGACTTCTTGGGATTTATAAAAATGTCATTCTGGTGACATCATTCTGTCACTTATTGCAAATGGCACACATGATCAGGATGATGCTTGGAAAAGACTATTAAATCATCAAGGTACACCACAATGAACTTACCCATATTGTCTTTGAAAGCAAGGTCCATTTCTCTCTAAAAAGTGGTGCCAACATTTATTAGGCCAAATGGCATTCTTCGATATGCAAATGTGCCCCAGGGTGTGATGAAGGCAGTCTTATGTTGGTTTGCTTCACCAACTTCCACTTGATTGTACCCTGAGAAACTATCTAGCATTGATAACATCTCTGAACCAGTCACTGTCTGAAGGACTTAATCCATGATGGGCATAGGTTAATTATCATTTAAGGAGGATTGATTCAAATTCTTAAAATCCATTTAGAGGCAAATTTTTCCATTCTTTTTTCTCACAGGAACTATGTTTATAATCCATATCGAATGATGGACTGGGAAAATTATTCTAGTGTTCAGCATTTTCTATATTTTAGATAGAATAGTCCCTGATATCTTTAGATTATACTATCAAGATTTATGCTTGTAAGGCACCGAATCACTCTTGAGAGGAATTTCATGGCAAATTTCTTCAGGCCTAAGAAACTTTAGATCATCATAGGAGTATGCCAAAATATCCATGTAATGGTGAAGTAGGTCAGTAAATTTTAGTTTCTCCTTCAGAGTGTAGCACTTCCCAATGTTCACCATCTTGAGATTTTCCTTGGTACCCAAATTTATCTGATCAAACTCCTGGGAGGAACTTGAATCCATTTGTTGTTGTTTGATGAATCTATCATGCTTGTCAAACAATTTCTCAAGGGAAACCATTCCTTTTGGAATTTTATTCCCTTTGAGTTGCAAGAATTCTTCACCTACATCTGAGCTTGTTTCAGGGACTAAATCCAATTTCTGGGGCTCACTGCCTTCGAAATGAAGCTATTCAAAGCTGTCCTTTTATTCCAAAAAGGTAATGATTTAACTATCACCATTGAACACTTGCCAATGATTGGAATTATCGGGCACAATTGGTCGAAAGACAAGCTCAATGGTGTATTTGTCTCCTTTGAAATCTAGGTGAGGAACCAAAAGAGTCACTAAAATAGCCAATGAATCAGCTCGATCATTGAACTCTCTAGGCACTGTAGAGATACTGAAAGCATCAAAGCTTTCAATTTAATCTAAAAATAGATTACATTAATGACGTAATTTTCCATTCTTGGTTTGATTTAGGTTCCTAACTTAGAAAACCACTAGCTCAGTATCTCCCTTAGCGTGAAGGAGTTTGATGCCCCTGTCTTGAGCAACTTTTAATCTGAGCAGTAGCGATTCATATTCAGCATTATTATTGGTGTTGCTAAACTGTAACTTATAAGATTAGGGGGAAATATCTCCCTAAGGAGATATCAACACAATCTTGGCTCTAGAATCGGTAGAAAAATAGCTACCATCAAATTTGAGAATCCACACATTATCTAAAATTGACCTTTCTTTAGATATTTCTTTGTTTAGAGGGGAGGATTCTTCTACACTTGCACTGCACTCTATCAAGTCTTCTATCATTTTGTCTGAATTGATTGCCAGGCTATCACATTAAAAAAATTTATCAGATGCCACATGAACCTCCTTTGTGGATAAGAATTATTTACCCACGCCTGAAGACTCAAATAGAATTTGGTCTTCAGGGGCTAACATTTGAGTGATGGTGCAACTCTAGTTCTTCAAGTTAGCAAGATTAAACTTTAACATATCACATAATTCTTGTGGTTTCTTGATATTCAGACCTCAAACTCTTATACAATGGATTACAGAAGTCTTGTAAACAGGACTAAAATATATGTCCAGCAAATTTTTTTTGTTTTATTTTACTTGATGAACAGAACAGGGGATAATTTATCTGTATTTTACATTGATATGCAGTCTTCTCTTTCAACAGGATATATATATATATATATATATATATATATATATATATATATATATATATATATATATATATATATTTGACAATGTATTACTAATGAAAGACACTAACTGCATATAAAGAATAATGGATAGAAATCAACTTGTCAACAGGAAATCCCTTATCTGTTTTGGCAAATTGTTGAAAGATTGAAATCAATATATATATATATCTGGGAAGTCTCCCTATCATACCCTGAGAAAACCAAAGTCCAGCAGAACCGTGAACAGAAAACCATTGTTTGACTTATTGTTTTGGAGCGCTACATTATGAACCAACATTCAATATATTTAAATAGCCATCCTTTAATTTCTTCAATTGAAACACTAGTATTTGGTATGCGTTGTAAGGGGAAATCCACGCTTATAGTCTGTCATGTGTTGTGAAGAGGGAACAACGTCCCAGCTGGAGATGTATCTATTGCCCCAGACCAAACAGCAATTTCAACCAAGTTTTAGCATAAGTATTACGCTTGCAGCAGTTTCATTCAAAGCCCAGCGTAAGTATTACGGTTGCAACAACTTCATCCAAATCCCAGTGTAAGTATTACGCTTGCATAGCGACCAACAAAAACACACCCGTTTATTCATAAACACAGGGAATTATACATCAATTATAGATTATCCTCTTCTACGCCCCCTATCTCTCCTTCCAACAACTATCCCCCCTGTTTTCATTAAAAAAAACCAAAATCCCCATACAAAGCATACGGTTTTTAACCGATCTTATAATAGGCTAAATTACAACAGCCTTCAACAGAACAAAAACAAATGGAAAACGATTGCCAGATATCCCCCCAAACAGATTTAAAAATCATCAGAGGAAGATATCGGTTCTATTTTATTTAGAAAATAGACAACTTTTGAAAACTAAAGACAAATAAAGAAATGGTGGGAAAAATCCTATATTAATTAAATTTTCAAGCATAAGGATGCTCCTGCATCAAGTGACAACATATTTTGCCTCCTTCTCAGGGATCAGCCTATGTATGATGCCTTTGACAGGGATCCTCACCTCGGATAGGTCCATGCTTAATTCACCACCAACATCCTTACAAAAATTTCACCCAAGAAGGATGTCGTATGAGGCTGGGACATCAGCCACCAGGACTATCATTTTGATCCTTATATCTAGGAATGCAAATTGGGCATCCTTGATTTGTCCTAGTAGTGGCACTTATTTTTTCTCCATGGAGAAACACCTCCCCCAAATGTCTTGGTTAGCATGAGTCCAAGAGATTCTGCCACTTTGGCAAGCATGACATTGTCAGATGCACCTGAGTCTATGATGCAATTGTTCAGTTGCTGTCCATTTATCAGTAGGGAGACATAAAATGGTTTTGTCTTCCCAGAAGTAGTAGGAGGAGTAATGACAAGGTTATTTTGGGTGGATGTGGGAGTCACCTTTGGAATAGTTGGTACTACAGGGACGGTTTTATTCTTTACACACTAAACTAACTTATCCAACTGCTTAGGGTTAGATTGCAGGAATTTAAATTTAGACATTTGAATTTTGGTTTTCTTGACATGGTCGATTATATCAAATGTCTGAAATGAATTAGGAACAAGGAAAGGTAGTTCATCCTTCTAGTTTTTAGGAGGGGGTACTGATCTATGAAATTGAAGTTGAAGGTGAAGACATACTTGAGGTACATACTTTTTTAGGGATCATCAGGTCCTTTGATTGAAAAGGTAGAGTGGTTCTCTACTTTGCAATTGAAATTGCTAGTTGAGGTCGCTCCTCTATTTTTTTCTTATCAGCTTGCTAGGTTGATTGGTTCTGGGACTGGGTGAATACAGTGTATGACCCATCAAACGCTTCACCTTTACTTCTAGGTTCATCCTAGTAGTTCAAGAAATCAATGTTGGAGTCACCAGTTGATTCTTCTTGGTTTTCTATGAAGAGATCAGCGTCATCTTCTAGGTTCAACTCAGGCTGGAAGGAGAAATCAAATTCTATTTCAAGATATCCAACTACTGAATTCGTTGGAGGTGCTTTAATGGCAATTTTCCCCTATGGGGGAGGAAGATGATTTGGCTGCCCTTGATTCCTGGCAGCATTGCCTTGGTATGACTGATTAAGAAAAGTCCTCCTTGGTATATCTCAGTATGAAGGAGGAGCAGACACTCCTTGTGCCATTTGCTTTCTAAGAGATAGCAACTCATTTCCCAGCTTTTGCACCATAGGATCAGTGGTACCTGTAGATGGATATTTAGAGGATGAAGAAGATTTACCTCTTTTAAGATCTCTCCTTATCTTCCCTGCCAAGATGAGATCATCTTCCACCTCAGTAGCTAAATCTTGCACTGCAGCAAGGTCTATATGACCAGCACGTCTCAACAATAAACTCACTTCAGGAAGCTGAGAGTTGATGAAGAAGCATTTGAGATTCTCAGTTGTTGGCTAAGCAATGGTAGGAATCCTATTCCTCAGCTTGTCAAACTTAGCTGTGAAGTCCCTCATAGGTTCATGAGGTTATTTCTTCATTTGTGTGAGCTAGACTAGCAGGGCATGCACATCTTCTGTAAGCTTGAACCTAGCTTTGAATTTGGCTTTGAGGGTGTTCCAGTCAGTCACAGTTTGTGCTTGTAGATGATAAAACTAGTATGCAGTAGCACCTTGTAATGTCTCTATGAACAACCTGACTACTACATCTTCATACTCCACACCCATCATGCCATAAGCTATGCCAAAGGTTGCAATATGTTCATCAGGATGAACTCTCCCATCACCAAAGAATAAATTCTTCCTTGAACTGCAAGGTAGCTCATGTAGAGGTGGGGTTAGATTGAGTGGACCAAAAGAGATACCCCAAGGGCCTTGAACTGTCATGATTTGACTACTGAAAGGAGGGATAACAAATGTATAAGGGGTGTGTATTGACAAAGTTCTACTAACAGTAAAAATGGATGCTTTGCCTGGTAATGGAGATCTAATTTTGGTAGGAGGAAAACTCCTGGTTCACTGAAGATGAGATGGTGAAGGGAAAGGATCAAAATCACTTTGTTGTGCCAACTCGAATACAAGGTCAACAATACCTTAGATCTCTTGCTTTGCGTATACCATGGATTTGCTAGATTGTAAAGTAAAAATGGAAAAGAACTGGCACTGCTTCAATTTGAAGCTTGAGGCTTCAAACTGCGTGTTCTTCTCCAACGGAGTTGCCAAAAACTGTTGGGTGAATATTTTGTCACTAGTTAACTGATGGGCAAAATAGGTTGTTTCAACCATAGCATAGGGAGATTTATCAGCCAAATGTTTAGGTTGACCACATCAAAAGGGGACAAATCTCTCATCTCATCAAGGGGAGGTTCCCTATAACTATAAGGCACTATATATATATATATATATATATATATATATATATATATATATATATATATATATATATAAGCTAAAAATAACACTCAGGGGTAGGATAACACCATCCATCTCTCTCTTTTCAGAGATGATGTTCACATATCAAAGGAGAGATCCTAGTGAAATCACTGAAGGATCTTCTCTTTTTTCAGAAGTGATCTGCAGCAAACAGCAGGAATCCTTTCTAGTAGTAAAAGTAAATGTAACAGGGCACAATAACTAGCAGAATGAAGTGTAGAACAAAGTCTCCACCTCAACTGCTAAAGATCAAAATATGAAGGACAATGGGGGCACAAAGTCATCTCAAGATCCTTTACACAAAAATAAACTAAAAACACACACGCTAAAGACAATTATGGCAGCTCTAAGTCTTCCCACAATTGGCTTCAGGACACCTTCCAGGTTACTTCCACTAGTTCTGCTTATTTAATTAAATGGACAAGAACGCATTCAGGAAATAGACATAAGAATAATTTCCTCAATAACACAAGCTATTCCAGCACAAAGTCTGAAAAGTCACTTGCTTTCTCATTCAAATAATGAAATATGATTAACAATCTGAGCTCAAAGTCTCATTAATGCTTTTCAATTTGGGTAGAGTTTTGCTTCTGATAACAAAAAGATCTCCTTTTGCATAAAATAAGAGATTACAATATATAGCACTCCAAGAAAAACTTGGGGGCTTTGTTTCATGGAATGGCCTATGATGCATTCAATTCCTTGAATGCATTTTTAGTTTTGTCAAGGGGCAATGTTGGAACAGGGCATCGGCCTTAACTGTGGCATGTCAATTCATCTCAAATGTCTCCTTTTGAAGTATGGGCCACCTAGTCTTCTTCCTGATATGTGCGTAGCTGTCCATTTCACCTTTACTTGATGGAGAAAAGTAGGCCATGTCTTTGAATGTTTGTGCACTTAGACGTCTACTTGGTGGACTATTCCACCTACTAGAATAACTCCCCTATAGCTTTTTTAAGCTCTTGGGCTATCTTCTTACCTTTAATAGGCTCTTTCTTTAGCTGTTCATTGAGTTTTGTCTTCAGGTTCTGTGCCATATTTGAAAATAAACAAGAATTTTATTACCCTAAATTTGACATCCATGGGGGAATCATGGTCACTTGGTCACTTGAACCACATTGAACCTTGAACCTTTGGAGTGCATTGGGTCAATGGTTCAATGTTTCTGACGGTCCATTTTGGCTCCTTGGTTCAATCGGCTCTTTGGTTCAATCAGCTGAACCATTTCTTCGAACTTATTTCTGGAATCTTCAGCTTCCTTCCTTCGCTCGAAGCTTCCCTTCAAACTTTGAAATTTCTTGAACCTTTGAACCTTTGAACTTTGAACCATTTTAGTTCAAGGTTCAATAGTTCATTCTCTTTCTCAGAATCCTTTGGTCCTTCAAAGTTTCTAGATCCTTTTCTTTTCTATTAAACTCGTTGAACCTTTGAACTTTGAACCATTTTGGTTCAAGGTTCAATCGGTTCAAAATTTCTTTCTTAGATCTTTGAATCCTTTGTTATTCTATGTCTCTCAAAATTTATTGAACTTGTTGAACCTTTGAACTTTGAACTCTTTTGGTTCAAGGCTCAACGGTTCAATCTTTTGTTCTTTGAAGTCTTCTTTTCTTTAAGTCCTTTGAAGTCGTTTGAACTTTTTGAAGCGATTGAACTTTGAAATTGCTGAAGTGCTTAACTCTTTAAGTCTACCGATGTCGTTGAACCTTTGAACCCGTTGAACCTTTGAACCTTTGAAGGTGGGGTTCAATGGTTCAATGGTTCAATGGTTCAATCTTTTGTTTGAAGCCCACTGATAAGTCTTTTGATTGAACTTCGGCGTTGAACCAGCCTTGAAATGCCTAAGCGTTGGGAACTTGTTTCTTTGTGAGAGCTCGTCTATTGAAGTTGTCAAACCTGTTGAACCTGTGAGTCCCTTAGCTAAAAAATCTTGAATAATTGAAGAATTGGAGAGCTCAGAACATTTTTCGAGAAGGGAAGAGAGAATTTTGGCCTGCAGGACCAAAATAGTTGATATGTTGTCCCCAAAAGTGAGTGACAGATTTTGGGAACAATAAAGTTCACTAAATATTTAACCTTATAAATAAATGTGTGGGTATGTATTTCAATTTAATCTTAGGTTTGAGAATATAGAAATGAAATGGCACAGGGGTGATAGTTAGTTCTATATTAGGCCTATTAAATGTTAAACATAGATATAAGCATACACTAAATTTATTATGTTGAGATAGTCTAAATATGGAAAGTACAACTAGGATAAATATACAACTGATAAATAAGAGAATTACTTAGCTTGTTATGATGTTAATACAATTTTAGATCTAGAACAGGCTAAAGTTAGGTAGGAAGGTAGTTTTGGAATAGTTGTCAAATTCTAGATATAGTGTCTCTAGTTATTTGGATAGTTACAATAGCCCTAGATGGTTGCATCGATGCCCTCTCTAAATTTGATGATAGTGTCCTATATAGAATATCTAGTGAAATAGGATGTGACCACCTAGATTCTTCTAGGTTTAACTTTGCCTTCACTCTGGTGTATTCAAATTTGGGTCATGGACAGTCACTCCTAAAATGGAAAAAACCCTAATTTTTCATCTTCAATGTGACCTTGGGGAAAAATGGGTTAGAGGGCATATAGTGTCGAGCTTACTCAAATAACCCTACTATCAAAGGATTCTTCCTACATAGCCAGTACTTTGAAGAGGATCTGAGACTGATTTAGTTTTCCCCTATGTGTCAGCTTGTGTGAATCATGTTATGTGTATAAAACAAGTAAAATAGTGATCTAGGTTATAATTTGGTAAATTAGGCTCTTGAATTGATCCTTTAGTACTTCAAACCTATAGATGTGTAGTCCTTATGATTGGTTTAGAAATAGGAATAAATAGGGAATCTTTGCTCAATTGTATGTTCTTTTAATGCTCTTTGGTTTTTTACTAGGTCTTTATAGGTGTGGAATGAAGAGGGTTGATCTTATATTTATATCAATCCCTTTGGAGTAGTAACTCACATTGAATCACTTGTGTTGATCATTGGGATACGTTTCATTCATAAATTGGATGACTTTAGGGCATTGGACACTCGCATCAAAGCAGGATAGAAACATCAATGATACTATCTATCCTAGACATTAGTGTTTAGGGATTAACAAAATAGGTACAAACTCATAACTTGTAGATGTGTAAGATAAGTACATTTTAAATATTCTAGGTAAGATAGAATGTTTGTGTCGTCAATATAAGACTAGTTTGACTAAGAGATAGGCTAAGGGGTACAAGATAGAGTAGATACAAGGCTTGCAAAAGCAATGAGAGTGTATAACTAAGAGAAACAACCAAGGTCTAAGTTTTCTAAGTGTATAATATTGAGGTGATACGTAATCATAAAATATCATCTACACCATCCACACTTCTACTACTTCTTGTTAAACCTAATGATGCACCACTAGAGCCAAGAAACATCTACAGTCTCTGTAAAAAAATTAAGGACAACTTACCATCCACAATTTCTAAATTTCACCAACACTTCAAAGACTTCCCTGACGTAAGTATTGCAAATCAATTATTATGTTTTGGATCATATCTTACATGCACACATTCATTTTGGTCCAAGTGGATAAATGAATCAATAGATGCGATCACACAATTGGGATGTCTAACATTGCTCTTATATCTTAATTACAACTGACACTAAGTGGTCAGATATACATAAAATAATTTTAGTGGAACCTCCAACACTCCCTTTCAATGGATTTTGTTGGAGAAATCAAAACCTTGTTGCAAACCCACATCTTGCATCTTCATACATGGATAAAATATTTACAATATTCCATGAAATTTTGAAAAAATATCTATAGAATAAGGACTACTGTTATAGGTGTTGATATTCAAATTATGTAATAGCAGTTTTAATACACATAAAAATCTTTTAACAATTATAATTCTTAGCTTCTTTTCATAAACACATAAGAATGGAAACATAGAGGATTTGCACATATCCAAGGATTTATATGGTTATAAAATGCCCCAACATGAACACATTAGATTGGGAAAACCCTATTCAAGTAAATGTGTCTAGGGCATTGTTTGATCACAATGTAATAGGATGGAACCCACATGGTAATGACCAAAAAAATTATAAGATCCATCATTTTAATCTTGACAATCTATGCTTGCTCACCACAACTGAAATAATTATTTTTAATACTCAAAAATATTATGAGGAACTTGTAAACCCAGTTCAACGTCACACCAAATGTAGTGAGTCTACATGTTTACATAAAAATGGCACTACTCTATAATGCAGATATATAGCAACATGGCCATTACAGTCCACATCAACCATGTTCATTGATGACAAAGGCCACAAAACTTACATGTCATTCTGTAATAATGAAAGGGTAAACATCCACAATGCAAGGATGCTTTCAATATGGCATGTAAACATTGATGACCAACTAGTTGTTTCCCACTATGTAGTGTTCATATATCACAAACTATGTAATAAAAGCTAAAAGATACCATCATATGTTGACTAGAATATCAACTACAATTTTAATTGAAAACCCTATCATGGTTGTGTATATAAAGTTCCTCAAAAAATTATTTTTGACCACAACGTAGGTACATAGGAGACATGCCACATATTGGAAAAACTCTACTTAGAAATATATAGTTGGACCTTGGTTACCATGTATGTTGGAAAACAAATATGTAAATGTGTGTTTCAAATCACAATAAAGTAGCCAATTCCATCATTAATTGATGCATATATAAATTTTCCTTAATTTATAAACACATTACCACTCATTGAGATTGTACAAACTTGTATTTTAGCAATCAAAGGAAAACTACTTAGTGGAAAGAGAGAAAGGTTCAAGTAATTTTTCACATATTCCCTCGTTTCTCTTTAATTCCTCATGTTGATTCACCATCATATGAGGCTTTCTATAAGGTAGATATTTTAATTTACAAATTATTTTACAACATTGCAGTGGGCATTTATTTAACTAAAGTGGACACTGTTACACATTCGACACAAATCATAACTTCCTACCTTCCATGACATATTGAACAAATAACTATAGATGTTGGCAACAAACATTTCATAAGTAGTGATGATAGTGACATATAAAAATATGCATACATGGAAATGGATTTTCATGAATGGGAACATGTGTCTTGCATGCACCCATTAGAAGCAACTATAATAACTAGCATCAACATGCTTGACCTTCATGACTTTGACAACCACCACAATTAAAACCATTCTGAGGTATTGCTCAACCTACATACAACAACGCCACAATTTATAGATTCACAATGCACAACCACCCAAATTTTAGATAATGATTACTCAGCCTAGAAATTACCAATTGAGTTATCAAATAAACAACAAACTACCTCTAGAATTATTATAAACCGTGACCACAAAAAAACATAGAGTCCACCACTAATAATGATTATTCAAAAAACAATAGGGACATGGAAATCATACTTGATTGGAAACATAAAACATGGATTAAATGGGATCGCGGATATAAACAAAATTCCCCTACTTCTACTCAATTCAATTGGTGTAGTTGTATTCAACATAAATACATCAACTATACATTCATGTTTTCATATTCTTATTTGAGAAATGAAGTTACTTGAGGGTTAAACTCTATCAATTTAACAAGAACAAATGAGATACATTAAATATGTGTTCATTAATGAAATGAGCTTCATAATCTAAAAAATGCTTAACAATATAAATAAACATTTGTGTAAAGCATTAATTTAAAGAAACAAAAATATTTTGGTGAGCGATCAATTATTCTTGTTTGGGGACTTGGGTCAACTTCCCCACATAAATAATATGGCAATGTATAAATGAAAGTCATTTGGTCACACATTGTGGGAAACATTCAATGTTAGGTTGTGGAGCTAAAAGCTTCAACTCTTTGCAAACTAAAGGAACAGAAGGTTGTTGAGATCCAGGAGCACCAGCGTCGGCATCAGGACCGACGTCGATCGTGACTAGTGCAGAAGGCCACCAGCGACGGCAGGAAGTCGGCCGACGTCGGCAGAACCAGGCAAGCAGGTACCGACGTCGATCGCATGTGTGTTCCAGAACTGTTCGTTGCACGGACAGTTAGTTAAGTGAACGAAGAGTTTGCATGTTAAGACCAGTTAGAGTCTTGAGCTGTGAAAATAATTGTCTAAATTAAGAGTCAAAGTTATTGTTTAAGTTAGGGATCTATTTATAGACCCATTGGCATGTATTGTATAAGTATGAGATAGAAAGGAAGAGTTCCTTCTAGTTGTAAGATCATTGAGTTGCAGGTTGTTGCAAGCTCATAGGGGATCTACATGTAATTTTGGTCTGTTGAATTACAGGTTGCAGGTTCATGGGAGATCAACCTGAAGTGCTATAAAGTGCTTGGTGTACCGGCAAGGTTATTACTGACTGGTTGGTGAGGTGAACACCAATTCTATGTGTGAGTTGGTTGTTGGGACCGTTTTTTGTGTAGGAGAGTGTTGTGTGGAAGAATTACTGTACACTTGAGGCATGGGAAACCTCTGTAAGGTGGAAGAGTGTGGCGGCTCTTTGTAGTATTCTTTTTTGTAAAGTGTTAATACAATATAGTGTATTGTCTCTCATATTCTGTGTTATTGGTGAATTCTAGTTACTTGTGTTTCTGGTTATTTTCGCATATTTAATTGCTTATATTTGGTAATCATATTGTGCTCTTTCTGAGGAGCAAGATCCTAACAAGAGGAATCAGAACAGGTGTGTTTGTTTTTGGATTCCCCACCCCTACAACTGGTATCAGAGCTTTTGGTTGGGATACTAATAGATTGGTTTAGATCTGGGTAGTGTGTTTTGATTATAGGTTACTCACAGGGTTTCTGTTTGAGTGGGAGTTGAGTAATGGCAGAAGACAGTAAGCTACGAATGGAAAAGTTTAATGGCAAGAACTACCAATTATGGAGGATGCAGATTGAGGACTATCTGTATCAGAAAGATTTGTACTTACCGTTGGGTGGGGTTAATTGCAAACCCTCGAATATGAAGGATGAAGAATGGGAGGTTCTTGATCGGAAGGCTCTGGGATCTATTAGATTGAGTCTTGCATCATCTGTGATTTCTAGCTTATCACAGTGTAAGACAACGGTGGAGTTGATGGAATCTTTGGCAAATTTGTATGAAAAACCCACAGCTTCTAATAAGGTATTTCTTATGAAGCGTTTATTTAATTTGCAAATGTTGGAAGGTGGATCTGTTCATAGCCATCTTAGTGATTTCCATGGTTTGGTAAACCAGTTAAGTTCTGTCAATATTGTATTTGATGATGAAATTAGAGCTCTCTTAATCTTGTGGTCATTACCTGAAAGTTGGGAAGGTTTGGTAATGGCAGTTTCTAATACTGTGTCTCCTTCAAAAGTCTTAAAAGTGGATGATGTTGTGAGTGTGATCTTGAATGAAGAGATACACAGGAAAAGCACAGGTGAATCATCAGGAGATGCTTTGAGTGTTGAAGGTAGAGGAAGGCCAAGAGAGAAGATAGAGTGTGGGAGATCAAGGTCGAAGATAGGCAGAAGATCCAAGTCCAGGTATGGCAGAATAACCTGCTAGAAATGTGGAAAGCAAGGGCACTTAAAGAGAGATTGCAGATCGGGTGAAGATCAGCATGAAGGACATGGAGAAGAAGCAGATGTTGCGGATTACATTACACAGGATGTTCTGGTATGTTCTTTGGATAAAGTAGAATCTTGGGTTTTAGATTTTGGTGCCTCTTTTCATGCATCCCCACATAGGGAATTTTTTCATGAGTATGTCCAGGGAGACTTTGGAGAAATTTGTGTAGGGGATGGTAAGCCTTGTCAAATTGTTGGCAAAGGAAAAGTGAAGCTGAAATTGCAGACATGTGACACATGGGTGTTAAAGGAGGTCATGCATGTCCCAGTTCTTGAGCGGAATTTGATTTCTATTAGAAGTTTGGGTGATGAGGGTTGCACAATAACTCTCACAGTGGACTCTTGGAAGGTTACCAAGGGTACACTTGTTGTAGCTAGAGGTAAGAAAGTAGGTACGCTTTATCTATCTACTTGTATTACTGATTCTCTTTCTGGGTTATCTACTTCAGCTGTAGATTCAGAGATGTGGCTTAATAGGCTTGGTCACATAGATAAGAAGGAGATGCTTGTTCTTGAGTCAAAGAGTATGCTTTCAGATTTGGAAGGCATGGATCATGGTTTTTGTATGCAGAAGAAGAAGGTGACGTTTCTTGAGGAATCCGATGTTAGTGACAAGAACCGGAAAGCCTTGGTTTTCAAGGAGAAGGTGACGGACAGAGTTTAGCACAAGATGCAGAGGAATTCTGAGCAGAGCAAGGGTGATTTGGACAAGGATTTGATCCAAAAGGAGCTCGCAGGAAAAAGTCAGGTCTCACTAGAAAAACACAGAGACCGACGTCAGCAGGAAAACTGACATCAATGTCCAGACAGGAACCGACGTCGGCTATGTGCAGCCCGACATCGGTGACTCGGGGTAGATAACGACCGGCGTCGGCCAGGGGAAACCGACGTCGGTAAGGTGGCAGTCGCAGGGAACCGACATCGGTCGGCTGCAGACTGAGATGTGACCAGCATCGGTCACTGAGATGAATTTTGGGTGGACAGCCAGCTGTCATGGAGTCTCAAGCACCCATATGGAGGATTGAAGGTGTAAGTAAGTTCTTAAATTCATCATTTCCCTTCTTTACACTACTTGTTGCTCACTTATGGTATAGAACCAGGAAGTTGTTAAAGAAGCAGAACAGGTAGATCCAAGAAATAGTGGGAGCTTGGCATGGATGAGGATGTGATTCCTTGGAGGAGAACCAAACAGGTGTTTTGGGTAGAGTTGCCAGCTGGAAGTAAGCACTGAGAGACGAATGGATGTTCGGGATGAAGAAGAGCGAAAATGGATACGTGAGATGGAAGATCAGGGTATATGGTCTTGTATTAGCTGCAGGGCAATGGAGGTTTGATCATTGTGTTTCTCTTTACCAGGTTGGATAATATTAGCTACATTATCCTACTTCTGTATGATGTGCTTGTTGTAGGGTTACATATACAGGTATTGCTGAACTAAAGGTAAAGCTAGTTCAGGGGTGTGTCATGGAGAATCTAGGAGTAGTAAGATTCTTTGGCATGAGTGTGTTCTAGAGACATGGAGGTCTTGTTGACTTTGTTTCAAGATGATTGTGTGAGACCGGTTAGCACGCCGATGGTTGGACAGTTCACAAAACAGGTGTCTTGACTCACATAATGAGGTTGAGTGCATGGTATGTACTAAACCTGAGTTTTCCCAAGCAGTGGGAGTTGTCACAAGTTTGAATTCAATCCGGGAAAGTAATACTGAAGGGCAGTTTAGTGGGACCAGCAGCAGGTTCACATGCTATGCAGCGTCAGGTTCTTATCTACATGGTTGTAGATGCGGATGTGGCAGGTAATTTGGATGACAGGTTTTGCACTACAAGATTTGTGGTGGTTGGTCTTCAAGAGTGATCTTGGGGAGGGATACAAAGCCAAGGGAACAAACTAGATGGAGTATAGGTACAAGTACAGGTTGCAGCTGTTTATCTCCAAGTGGGAGATTGTTAGGTTATGGAGCTAAAAGCTTCAACTCTTTGCAAACTGAAGGAACAAAAGGTTGCTGAGATCCAGGAGCACCGGCATCGACATCAAGACCGACATCGATTGTGACCAGTGCAGAAGGCCACCGGTGACGGCAGAAAGTCGGTAGAACCAGGCAAGCAGGGACCGGCGTCGGTCGCATGTGTGTTCCAGAACTGTTCGTTGCACGGACAGTTAGTTAAGTGAACGAAGAGTTTGCATGTTAAGACCAGTTAGAGTCTTGAGCTGCGAAAATAATTATCTAAATTAAGAGTCTAAGTTATTGTTTAAGTTAGGGATCTATTTATAGACCCATTGGCATGTATTGTATAAGTATGAGATAGAAAGGAAGAGTTCCTTCTAGTTGTAAGATCATTGAGTTGCAGGTTGTTGCAAGCTCATAGGGGATCTACATGTAAGTTTGGTCTATTGAATTTCAGGTTGCAGGTTCATGGGAGATCAACTTGAAGTGCTATAAAGTGCTTGGTGTACCAGTAGGGTTATTACTGACTGGTTGGTGAGGTGAACACCAATTCTGTGTGTGAGTTGGTTGTTGGGACCTTTTTTGTGTAGGAGAGTGTTGTGTGGAAGAATTACTGTACACTTGAGGCGTGGGAAACCTCTGTAAGGTGGAAGAGTGTGGCGGCTCTTTGTAGTATTCTTTTTCGTAAAGTGTTAATACAATATAGTGTATTGTCTCTCATATTCTGTGCTATTGGTGAATTCTAGTTACTTGTGTTTCTGGTTATTTCCGCATATTTAATTGCTTATATTTGGTAATCATACTGTGCTCTTTCTGAGGAGCAAGATCCTAACAAGAGGAATCAGAACAGGTGTGTTTGTTCTTGGATTCCCCACCCCTACATTCAACATAGTTTTAACATTAGACACAAATTTTCATAAATGATGATGCACCACATAATAATTACTATTTAGAGATTTATTAACTAACATAAAAAATGTAGACCTGAAAAAAAATGACTAAAATATGCTAATGTGAAGAACATAATATTTCATGTCTCTAGAAGAACAACAAGCCTTAAAAATCTTAACACATTTATATGCAATTAACAACTTGGATATATTGCATAACAATCAAATGGTACAATTGTTAAACATTTTAATTGCAATATGCAAATCAAAATAGAACAAACATCAGGGCACACCTAACTAAATCAACACTTGATTAAAATCAACAATGCTACCATACAAAGCACAAAAAATTATGTTGACATCCAATCTATCAGTTAAAGTATGATTAGTTAATGGAACAATCAAATAAATTCTTCACATTATCTAAAATCTAGATTCAAAACCAATTGCCTTACCTATGTATATTGCTTTTAAAAATTACTTTAGTCCCCCATGGGATATCAGGGATCCAACTCATCTGCTAATTTGACTTATTACATGGAGTAGTCGTTGCCAAATACCCCTCAAAATAACATGGGCTCTAATCATACACAAAACACATGTAATAACTTTAAATAAAGCAAAAATTGATATTGGCAACATCGATTGTCAAGGCTTAACCTTCACCATAATATCAAAAGTATGTTCATATGACATACGTATCTCCCTTGCATTTACCTTCAACTGCTACACAAGAATATAAGATAATAAATATATAAAACTCAAAAAGGAAAAATAAAACTCAGTACAAAACCTCTACCACAACATTTACAATAAATGAAAACTCTCTCAACAAACACTTAAAAAAATTGATGCACTTTTTTCCTTCATTACTATGGTCCACCACTAAACCCTCATTTGTATAAAAAAATGAAAGCTTTCCAAAAATAAATAAATACATACTCCTTGATTTTTGGGGGCAAGTATTATTTTACTTAGTCATCTTAAAATGACCTCTATAAATAATCATGATGACATTTATTTTTTCATATATTATTTATTATAATAAAAAGATAAAGGAGACCGCTTAATACATAATATCTATAAGAAATAATCAAAGCATAAGAAAAACCCACTTAACATTTGTATTTAAAATTAAATGAGTAAATAAAAATCATATGACAATGAGTACTCAATAATAACGTTAACTTCGATTTTAAGAAAATGAGGTTTTGAACCCACGCCAAAACCTTGTCACCTTACAAAAT
Source organism: Torreya grandis (assembly GCA_037957365.1). Lineage (NCBI taxonomy): Eukaryota > Viridiplantae > Streptophyta > Pinopsida > Cupressales > Taxaceae > Torreya > Torreya grandis. Next base: position 566,845 of record JARHVA010004790.1, read on the forward strand.
AGAATATTGTAAACAATTTTAAAAATAATTGCTGTGGACAGCGAATCAGTTAGAGAATCCATATGTATAGATATGATACACTTCTATACTAATAAAACGAATCTCACCAAAAATAATACATGAATGCAAGGGGCTATTCAATGGATGGCAGACCCTAGGAGGGAGGGTGCTTTGCATATGCACCGAAGGACTGATACATTGGCTGACTGGGTGCTCTTCGTCCTTATCATGATATTTGATGGGCAATGTTGAATAAAAAATAACGATCGTCAATTTTTTTCTTGACATACTACAGGAATTCCATCAACATTTTGACTCTCTCTTCGCACATATTAACCAGACTCCCCTGTCACCAATGGGAGATTTCACGAGCCATGGAACAATACCTGCACATTGCAAAGACCACCTGACCAGAAGCCACAAAAAGTATTATTCTTCTATACCAGCTTCCATATGCAGGTCTCGCTACCCATATAGCTGAGCTCTTCATGCCCACATTTTGGTATAATTAGCAAGAACATGAGCATGAAATTTATAAAAATGTAGTGACCTTCTACAAGTCACTACTGAGCTTCCAAGATCTTGCCTCTTATGCTAGAAGGAACGACAATCTTTGTAATCCATCTGTGTTAGTCATATTACAGGCATTCTCTTCTAAAAATAGAGTTAGTCCATCCAGAAAACACACAGCTTTAGCTGCTATGCTATATTTAAACTTGAGATATAGTCTGTTCAACTTCCTCTTTTGTAAGATTCTTGTTATATCGGAGGGATTGTTTATAAATTTGTATGTTAAGTTGCACTGTGACTCGTGGCAATCTAATGTTCCACGAGTTACATCGGTGTGGCACGTTGGATTTTATCCATGCACAAACATATTTATGTGTCCTCAGCCGCTGTTATTGGAACAACTAAATTTTTATTCAGGGGATAAAATGCCATTTATTATTGTTTGTGGATAATTATGTTTCATTATTTAATCAATTTTAAATTAATTTTGCAATATAATGTTGTATTAATATAATATTGTATTAAAATTAATATTATCATCTTAAATTTTATTACAAATATTATATATTGCATTATATTAATGCAGTATAATATTATAATTAAATTAATATAATATTATATTATTGATATTATATATAACGCAATATATTATATTATATATAATTACATTACTTTAATATATAATTAATTAATCGTATATATAATATAGTATAGTATAATATTATTATAATAATAAAGTGAAATATTATTTTATTTTTTATTAGATCAAGGTAAAAATTGATTTTGAAAGGTCCCAGAGCCTCATACAGTGGAGAGAAAGATAAAACATTAACGTTCTAATGGGACGCCTCTGCCAGCAGAAATTAAGTGGACAATAAAAAACTCACACAATAAGAACTTCCGCCAAAAAACAAATAGAAATAAACTAATTTACTCAGGAAACTTCCACAAAGTTTCGGCCAAACTTACCCTTGGAACTTGACCCCTTTTTCGTTTATTTTATGGATATTATCATGGGGTCCCTCCGAACAGAAAGACATACTAGAAGGTTGAGTTGTTACTTTTCTACTTTTTTTTTTAACTACAGACTATGCTTCCTTGTTTACAACCTAAGAGACTTCCACAAATGAGACACAGGGATGGGATTTGTCTTCTGTTGTTGTACTAGAATTAGTTTCTGTCCTAGGAAAATCCATCTTTGGAATCTCCTCCGAGGAGGTTGGAATTGACACAACCTTCCTTAGAGAGATTAAATCGGCCAACAGTTCTTCTTCAGGGTGTGAAGAGCTTTTAGGGTCCTCATTTGAAACAGGGAAAGCAGGGACTTCAAAAGAAGAGGTAGAATCCTCGTTGTCAGTAGTCCACTCTTCATTCGCAACCAACATTGTAAGGTTTTTGGAAATAAAATCTTTCCACCAAGATGAATCCTTCTTTTTTCTGAGGAGACTACAGTTTTTGGTCAAATGTCATGTACCAAAACAACTATGGTAGTGAAATAATAAGCTTTCATAGTCAATAGCTTGAGACCAAGTGTGGTCTCCAACTTGCAGGGTGATTTTTTAAAGAAGATTCTTGGAGGCATCAATATTCACCAAGATCCTAGCAAATGTAGAAAGGGAGAAGTTATCGATATCTGATGTAGTTGTTGAAACTCCCCTAGAGATCTACCAATAGCATTCAGAGTAGAATCAATCCAAAACTGTAGCAGGAGATTGGGCAGAGGAACCTAGATGGGTTTTACGTGCAAAGGTTCAGTGAGGGGATTGAAGGCAGGGGACCATTGATTCAAGATGAAGGGGTGGTGATTCAAGCTCCAAGATTGGTTCTAAATCTTTTCCTTATATTCAATATTACGAATAATTATAATAAAGAAGTTTTTAGCACAAGAGTAAATATCAAGACCACCTGAGAGAAGGGGTTTCCAATGCTTCGAGATCCAATTGTTAAGATCTTGAAGTTTTGGCCAATGATCCACAAATCTGTAGATGACATACCTGGTAGAGAAATATTCCTTCGTTTTAAGAACTAGTCTAGATTCCTCCTTGTCAAAAATCACCACCGGGTCAAGAGAAGTAGAAGTGAGGACTTTGGGATCCACTTTAGGAGAACTACCCTAGATTATTTTATTATTAGATATTAGATATAATATATATAGTATAAATATATTTTATATATAAAAAATAGTATATACTATATATATAATGTTGTTGTTGTTGTTATTATTATTATTATTATTATTATAATATAATAAAAGTATATTATTATAATATATAATGATTTTTTAATAATTGATATACAAGAATGAGACAAGGTCATTAATCATGGACTTTGAGTGTGATATATATATATATATAATAATAATAATAATAATAATAATAATAATAATATTATTATTATTATTATTATTATTATTATAATAAAAGTATATTATTATAATATATAATGATTTTTTAATAATTGATATACAAGAATGAGACAAGGTCATTAATCATGGACTTTGAGTGTGATATAAATGATAATTTACACTCTTTCACTTTACAAAACCCATTTTACTAAAGCAAAAATTACATTTACATTCTCTTACTTTACAAAACCATATTTTACTAAAACAAAAATTGCATTCCTTCCTTGATGTCAATGTTAAGGTAAATTAGGCGCAAAGAGAGTTAACAAGGGCAAGCAGTGGTTAAAAGCATTGGATCAAATGCATGTGTTATAATTGTGTTATATGTTCCTATATAATTTGTTTGAGACTTTACTAGTTTGTTTATACAAATTATGTTTTATATACATGGAAACTATATCAAGAATAAATGTTGAGAGAGAGAAATTTGTTCTTTAAACTTATACAGCCCAAAATTCATGTATGTGCACAACAAGTATTTGTGCTTTTTTTGGAGAACACAGACTTGAGATCTACAAAATTGCTTAACCACTGAAATGAGGATTTATTCTACCCTGTCATGGGAGGGCTAAGGCAATTCGACATCATAGCTAAAGTTTGTATCATATTGGAACCCGCTCCTTACATGGTAAAAATTTATTTTTATTAATTAACGCCCTTTTATTTATTTATCTTTATAATAAATTATAATATTATATAAATAATAAGTTTTTAAGGAAAAAATATGTAATGAGTTTTTAAATCAACATTTGAATCACCCCCTGTAATTCATCATTAAGATTAATGTGTGTATGAACAATAAAACTTGACTACATTTAAAACCCAGAAGTGTCAAGAATTATAACTCTCAGAAAAAATTATAAATGTTTCAAATTACTAAAATAGAAAAAGCAAAAATCAAATTAAAAAAAGAAACATTTATAAGTTAAGTAAAATAGCAACTACTAATTACTAAATTAAATACAATAAAATAGGAAATAAATCACAAAAAAAAACTAAAAGACATAAAAAATAACTAATACAAAATGAACTAATAATAGAAATAATAAAAAGTCTAAGGAAAAAATATGAAAAATATAAATATTATCTATATGAATGTATTAATGAAATAGGTAATCATTCAAAAAGAAAAGAATTAAATATGTAAAAAATATAATTTATGTGTAAAAAATCTTTAAATAATTATAATTGTTCGAAAAAGAGAATTATGAATCAATTTTTTTAATTTTTAAGTCGTCTATAATAGGGTGTCTAGTATAGTTGATACTTAATTCCTTGTCACAATTTAAATTAAATTAATGATGACAGGGTTTTATATCACTTCTTTCAATTTATATTTATTAAATTGATTTTCAATCGTGAGAATCCTAGTCTTATCAAAGTTTATGGAATGTTTAAATTTTTAGAAATGTTTTGCCAAAGCTGACTTATCATGTATTTCTAAGCGAACATTAACAATGTATACTTTGATCCTTGTCCCTTAAACAAACATCAGCCATGTGTTCTTTGATCCTTGTCCATTAACTTGATAAGTCAGTTTGGGCAAAACATTCCTACAAATATAAACATTCCATTAACTTTGTTAAGACTAGGGTTCTCATCATTCTTTGAATTTAAATCATAATGAGAGATTAGGTATTAACTATGCTTGGCATCCTATTATCAACAACTTAAAAATTAAAAAAAATTGATTCATAATTCCCTATTTTCGGACAATTGTAATTATTGTATAAATAATTTTCACATATTTAATTATTTTAATTTTAATGATTACCTATTTTATTAATACATTAATATAGATAATATTTAAATTTTTCTTATTATTCCCTTTGCCTTTTGATTATTTCTATTATTGATTCATTTTGTATTAATTATTTCTTACGTCTTGTATTTTTATTTTGTGAATTATTTTCTATTTTATTGTATTTGATTTAGTAATTAGTAGTTGTTATTTTACTTAACATATGGATGTTTCCTTTTTTTGATATAATTTTTACTTTTTTCTAACAGCTTATGGGTTGTAACAGTTATAATTTTTTTTGATAGCTATAACTTTTGACACTTATTTTTTTAATGTAGTTAAGTTTCGTTGTTTATATACACATTAATTTTGATAATGAATTATAGGTAGTAATTTGAAACGTCGATCTAAAAATTTATTACACAATTGTTTTCCAAAAATTTATTATTTATCTGAAAGACTATGAAAATATTCGATCTTTGATATAATATTATAATTATATAATATATGATAATATTATATAATTATATAATGTAATTATTATTCTAATATATTACATTAAATAATATATTCTAATAATTAGTATATAGTATATATTTATATAATACTAATCATATTTTTTTAATATTAAAAAAATATATATTAATAATAATATAAAATATATATATAGTATGATACATTAATATATTATTATTATTAATGTATATTATTATTTTCCCATTCCAGGATTAATGGTAAATAAGAAGGATTAGAGAAGCAAAAATGACGTAGTTTGGTCTCCTCCACAACCTAGTTAGTTTAAACTGAAGTTTGATGGAGCTTACAAAGGAAATCATGGGGCATCTGGGGTAGGTTGTGTGATAAAGGACTATAGTGGTTCTCTTATTAGAGCAATGTCATTGAAGCTTCTAGATGGAACGAATGATGAAGCTAAGGCCCAGGCTCTAGCAACTGGTGTGGAGATGGCTTTGGAGTGCGAGATCTCCTTTTTAAAAATTGAAGGAGATTCACAAGTAGGTATCCAAGCTCTGTGTGCTCAGAGGGCTAAATCTTGGAAACTAAAAAATATTTTGGCTATAATCTGGCCAAAATTGAATCAGTTTGAGGACTGGTTTTGTTCCCATTACTTTCAAGAAAGCAATAAAGTAGAAGATTTACTTGCTAATATAGGTATTGATCGAACCATGGATGAGAGAGTGGATAATGTTAGAACAAGCTAGGAAGATTGCAGGGGGCTGGACCAAATTGATTTGTAAGTTATATTTTTCTAGTTTGTAATTTTATTTTTTAATAAAATTATAATTATCAAAATTATTTAATCATTTTGGTAGAAGGTGATATCCCTTTTGCTATTATAAGGCTTATGTTTCCATGGGCTTTATTATGGTTGGTATGGCGACGGGTGCCTTTTCAGCATTTGAGGTGGTAGACGAGCTTTGAATGTTTCATTATTGCCTCAATTGATATCATTCATGTAAATTTATCGTTCTTGATTAATTTTCAAGAAGAATGATAGGGCGTAGGTTTTCTTTAATATGGGAATGGCATCTGGTTTTGGGAGCATGTTGCATTTGTGTTATCAAAATGGATCAAAAATATGTGGAATATAATGGATGGCCATTGTTCTTTGGCAAAGCTAAAACCCAGGAGATGGGCTTCTTGGGTGTTACCTCCAAAACATGCCTCTTTAACATATTTTGGATTCTCATGTTGGAAGTTGCAGAGGCCTTAGAGAAAGTCTTGGGGATGGAATTATTGGAAGCAAGCAAATAGGTGTGTGTGAACTTAGACTTGGCGTCTTTATTTTTGAGCAATCTCTACATGGTTATGATGGATAAAGAGAAGATTCTTTTGTTGGTCAATTTTTTTATTTGGCCCGAATATAGAGTGGGTTTATGTCAAAAATTGATACCCTTCCTCTGGGTCCTTTTCCAACCCTCCCTTTTTCTATTAAGGATTATATGGGATTCATTCCTCCATCTTTCTTTCATGTTTTAGAAACAAGGTTTCTGGATTTGGTGAATTTTTCATAGGAAGTTGATGAGATGTGCTCAAGTGAGAAGAAGAATGAAGTGAATAGAGGCATTTTTTAAAGGTACAATCACTAAGAAGGCGGGGTGAATCAGTGAGCCTAGATATTTCAACTTCACTCCCAATCCTTTCAAACTCTTAACTAGTCAATACATACATTCATGAGGCATACACATCATTTATAGCAGTAAACAATAAAGACAATGAAAGATCAAGCACACAACACATGATATACGTGGGAAACCCTCTTGGGGGAGAAAACCCACTTAAACCTACAATTGGACTATTTTCCTATAATAACAAGATCCAATTTATTATACTAGCTACAATTGATCAAAAAACTACAATCCTTATTTAGTGAGACTACAATCCCACAAAGTGCTACAACACTTGTTAGCTAAGTTGCAATAACAACCAGACTTTTAGTAAGTTTTACCTTTCAAAGAGGATGCAACCACCTTAGATGATGATCTACCAAAATAACACCTATGAACACATCCACCTTTGGATTGATGTCTACAACACCTAATGATGGATCTCTGATTATCACTCTTCACCATCGCTCATACTCAAAAAGCAAGAGCACTATTTTGCCAACAGAATTATAACCTACAGGCCATACAAATAGTCCTCAATCTATTATTTTATTCAACTCATCCACAGATCACTCTACCCCTCCTTCCTTCCATAATTCACACACACAAGCCTCTCTCAAATCTCTCCCAAGTCTCTTGCTCAAGACTAGAAACCATCATCTTTGGCTCCACTATTTATAGAGCATACTTTATAATCATCACTTTGGTCTTCCATTAGGCATGCCTTAGCCCTTAAGGCATCTTTCACATATATTTACATGGCTCAATACCATCCACATAGGTCGACCATATCACCCATGGGTCACCCTTAAGGAACTACACCTTCCAATTAGGCCCTTGTAGCCCTTATAGGTCTCATGAAGACCCATTCACTCATTTAGCATTTCATCAAATAAAATAAGAACATAGAACCACTACCAAAAGTATGGACCCATTACATATGATCTATAGGTCCCCCTTAAGTGCCAACAACCAATTTATAACACTTCTACTTAAGCATAATTCACTTAAAAAACATTTTGTGTACATAGTCAGCTTTTAAACCATTTTTCAAACTACATATGATTGGTAAAACCTTCATAATTAACACAAATCATCCTTATGGATTCTAAAATACTCCCCAATATCCAATTCATCAATAGATATTGAAACAATATCAAAAAAAGCCTATTTACTCTTATCGGGTCACTTGTAGAACAAGCACAAACACATAGTCAACTTTAAACCTTAATATCTTTGATTGTACACACTTACAGATCTTAAAATTAGGTTCATTAGATGCACCATGGAGTCCTCTTCATCTTTAATTTTTAAAACATGAGCAAACTTGTTCTGAACCAAAACCTATGGTCCAAAACCCATAGACTATTTTTTATCTTGTTAAGTTTAAATATTTAAAATGACAACAATCATAATTAAACCTCAAACACTAAGCTCGCACCTCATGTCCTCACTACTCAGAACAATTATGCACCATTGATCTTGTCCTAAATTTAATGCATAGGTACCAATGTTTAAATGTTAAACCTTAGTCACTTTTACCTCATCTTGTGCAATCTTACAATGTTGACTCATCACGTACCATCAATCTCTACAGATCAATCAGGTCTTTAACAAGTAATGTTGATCATTTGATCAATTTTTAAGAACACCCACTCACCATTGATCTTTATCCTTCACCTTTGCTCGATAATTAAACAACATGCACTTATTACCATCTTGCTCAACATGCACCATTGATCGTGATCTATACGATCACCCGTGCACCGTTGGATCTCCATTTGGTCTTGAATACTAACTCTTGTAAAATTGACTAAGTATGGGGACCCTTTCAATCTATTTGAGAAGCCATCTTTGAGCCTTAATAACTTTTTATATGCTTTGATACATGATTTCAAATCTGGATCATATGATTTCCCCATATAGGATAATCCATCCATATAACAGTATGCTCCTAGAATCCACACACATGTGAGATATGCCATCATCAACATGCTCACTCAAAATTTTCTTCCATAGATCCAACTAAGCCTGGAGCTACTTGAAAGGCCAACTTTGCTCATGCATATCTTTTGATGTGCTTCATCGTATGATCTCAAATTTAGTGTAAATAAACTAGGCTCAAAATTAAATAAACCCATATGATCACCTTCTCTTTAAATGTACACATGTTTGATATATGCCACCATCAAACTGCTTACTTGGCTCTTTCTTGCCTCATGAAAATTTGGCTAAGTATGGAAAATATTGTCAATATGCTTGAGAACCTAACTTTGCACTTGCATATATTTGAATGCGCTTAGGTTCATGACCTAATATTTAGTGCATAATAACTAGGCACAATACTAAACAAACACATGTGACCATTTCCTCTTGAAACCTCCATGCATATGAATGTTGGCATCATCAACATGCCTACTCAAATTTTTTGCCATTTGACCCAAAGTATCTAGATGAAAATAATGGACAACTATATGAATTCCACTTATATACACAAACACTCAAAAATTATAAAACATCTTAGGGACCATTTTCACATGCTTAATACTCCATACTCATCCCTAAAGAACTCTAACCATGCCAAAATAGAAGATCAACCAAGCCAACTTTAAACACACTATGATAAGCACATTACACACTTTTTCATTATTACTTAGGCTATTAAAGCACTTCATCCACTCACTAGGACACCTCTATGACATCACTAAAAAATCTCCAACAATCTTCCCCTTTATCATTGATGTCAACAACCATCATATATAGTAATATACATCTCACCTTCTCTCTCTTCAAGCACTCCCACAATAGGAACTTTCTCCCCCTTTGACATAATGACAAAGTGGACACCAAATAATCTTAAGGACCTAAAAATACTATCAAATATGAAAATATCATCTTAGGAAAATCATACAAACTCCCTATTACCTTGAGCCTAATTCAGCTTGCCTTGACAACATCCTCTTGTTCTATGCCAACACTCTCTTCAACCAAACATTCAAACCAATGAATAAATATCATGTAAAACACTAAAATCTAATGGAAATCACCAAGAAACATCTGAGAGGGACTCCCCCTAATATCTCTAAGCCATTTCATCGTATGAGCATCTTTAAATCTCCACACACCATGAAGAACTACCATACATGCTTACTAACCTTCCCTCTCAAGCTACCACAAAGACCACCAACAGAAATTCATGCCAATCACTAAATAAGAAACATTCACTAAACCAACTTGATAACTCACCTTGAAAACATCATGCCTTGATATTTTGGAGAATTTGATCAAAATACACTCTTCTTCATATTAGGCCTACCTAGCCTCCTTGTAGCCCTACCTGAAACTTGCAGAGTCCACAATTTTCATTAAACACATCTTCAAGACCTCAAACTCCATATCTAGAGCACTCTCATATGCCCCCTCAAGCACACCAATTTCAAACACTAAGATAATCATCTTTGATATACTTCCTTCACAAACCTAATACCTAATTAGGCCTCCAACATGGTAAAAACTTGAATAAATTGAGAACCACAAACCTTCAATTCTCTATGAATCTTGATTTGACCACTCATTTGGCCCATTCAACATATTAATAAGCCTTAGACCTAAAATAAAAAAGTAAACCATTTTTCTGGTAGATCCCAAAACCCTAAAATCTTAAAACAAAAGAGGTCAACAAAGGACCTTCCAGTCAATGCACACCTATGAAACTTATTTCACACCTAGAGACACCCATCACACACTTTTGGACCAAAAAATTAAGCCACCATACCTTTGGGATCATATACTTCCTATAACCCTTTTTAGGCTTGCTTTCCCTTAAGTCAAAAACTGAAAAAAATGAGAGCACTCAAAAAATATTCAATTTGTAGATACATACCTTCAAACCTCAAAAGCACCTAGAGCACATCAAAAATAAATGCATAGACCTTTCTGAGTACCACACACTTCTTGACATTGTATCAAACTCATTATGCCATCTAGAAACACCCATTTTGATCCTACACAATATCTCCTTCATAAACCTCTAGAACAAGCTCATGAACTTATTGTTCCCCCTTAACCAAAGACCTCTAATTAGCATTATCATTTGATTATATAAAATTGCTTCTCCATTAGAAAAAATGTCTTCTAAGAAGCATAGGCATCGACATTTTCTACACCATAATGCTCTACCATGGTGTGAAACTAAGAGTTGCCCATAACTCTCATATTCATTCTCCTCCTTGGTCATTTGATACTTATAGTTCTTCTTCTTCTTATTTGACTTAAGATAAACAACTTCCTCATCCACTACAATATTCTCATTTTCTTATATGATTGGATTGACAATACATGGAGACAACATAGATTCATGACATACCTTTTCATCTAAAGAATCTTCCTTGCATCTTGGAACCTCATCATTAGGCACAAATAATTGATGTTCTTTGTTTGATACATGCTCAACAATAGTAGGATGTTCACTTGGATCCATATATACCTTAGGAATAACTACAACTAACACCTTGGTCTTCTCTTTGAGCTTGGTCTCTTCACTCTCAACATGAGTAAACAATGAGACCTCTTGGTACTCTTCAACTTCTAAAGCATTCTCCACCATAGCAAATAAAGTTCTTGGACATGCAGTCTCATTATGACTCACACTTGTCACTTTTGGCTTCTACATGTTAACATGCCTTATTTCTTTCACTCTTGGGACCTAATTGAACTTATTTTGACTTGATTGCCTTTGCTTGTATAAACTATCAATTTGACCTATCTGTTCACAATTGTATCACACCATACCTTTTGCAAGAAACATAACTTTCCTTACCTTATTTGGACAAAAATTTACATGTCCTATGTCATGACAATTAAATCACTTAACTCTGTTCATAACTTTTGAATGATGACCCCCATCATAGTTCCATGGAAACTCATTTCTAATAGGTCTCTTGCATTCTCTAGCCCTATGACCAAATTGATTACATGTGTAATAACAACCATTTTGCATACCTCATGGCATTTGGATGTTTGATCTAATTTGTCTTCATTATGTCAGCACCTTTAGTCCTTGTCTGATGATTTGTCTTCAAAGTGTGATTTCCCTTGTTCACAGTAGTCTTCATCTTGTCTTGAGTTACATTCTTTTGTTCTTATTTATATCCAAGACTAGTTCTATCACTAGCATGCTTTTAACCACTCAAAATTTTGTCTATATCACATGAGCTCTTTTCAAATCTCACAAATATCTTCAACTTACTAGCTATCTTTTCTAGCTCAGATGTCAAAAACTCATTTTTAGAAACATACCTTGAACATTCATCTTTTTTTGCTTTTAGGCTTGTATACAAAATTTCCAATTGATAACTAAGATGCTTGATCATATCTTAATGCTCCTTGGTGTCTTTATTCAATCTTGCCTCATACACACTGAATTACTCCTCATAGTCCTTGAGTTTGGATTTCCTCTTCTTATTGATCTTATTCTCAATCTTTAGATATTCAAGAGCATTCATCCATACAATCCACCTCATCTTCATCATTATCTAAATCACTCCAAGTAATCACCTTCTTATGTGAGTAACTTCCTTCCTCAGCCATACCATCATCTTCAGCAAGACCATCATCTTCATGATCATAATTTGAGTCATTGTCTTCACTCTCATCTAATGAGCTACAATCTTCTTTGGTATAGAGACTCTTCTTGTTTTGAAGGACTTCTTGTTGTTGTTAAACTTTCTAAATCCTTTCTTCATGTATGTCTTCAAGTCATCATCTCGGCCTTCACCATGTGACTCATTATCTTTCTTCTCATGCTTATGAGGGCACTTATGAGCAAAATGTCCTATCTTTCCAAAATTGAAACATTTAAAGGTTAGTTCACCCTTATACTTCCCTAAGCCTATGTTCAATTTTATAGTAATCAAAGTAATTATTTCATCCTCATCAATTTCAAATATGTCATCCTCTTTAGATTTATCACCTTCGAACTTCTTCTTAGACTTCATCTCTATCTTGAATGTAACTTCCTTCTTTGGTGGTATATCATCATTTACTCTCATCTCATATGCAGTAAGGGTGTCATGAAATTGATCCATATTCAAAAAAGTAAGATCATGACTCTTTTCTATAATAGATATTTTTGGATCAAACTTGAGAGATAGAGACCTTACTACCTTTTGGACTACAGTAGCCTCTTCAATATTCTCTCCAAGACCTTTGATGATGTTCACAGTCTCATTAACTCTTTGCATAAAGGATGCCATATAATCTTCTTCCTTCATCTTGAGACTTTCAAATTGCCTTCTATGAGTTTGTAACTTAGCAAGCTTGACCTTTGAATCTCCTTAAAAAATGATCTACATTTTATTCTATATCTCTTTAGCAGATTTACAATGGATTACCTTGGTGTATTCAGTCTTTGAAAGACTACAATTGATAACATTCATTGCCTTGGAATTATTATCAAGTAACTTCTTGTTTGCAGCAGTAGATGGAGGAGTAATAGGAGCAACATAACCATCCACAATAGATTGACATAAATCAAACCCTAGGGACATAATGTGTGTCCTCATCCTTACACTCCAAAAATCATAATTGGATCCATTGAATATCAGATCTTGCTCAGTATAGAAACCACCTTGATGACTACCCATATTATACCTTAGATCACCTTCAAGTTGTCAAGCCTATACCAAAGCACCTGCTCTGATACCAATTTTTAAAGGTACAATCATTGAGTAGGGCATGAATCAATAAGCCCAGATACTTAAACTTTAGTTCCAATCCTTTCAAACTCTTAATCAGTCAATACATACATTCATGAGGCATACACATCATTCATAACAATGAATAAGAAAGATAATGAAAGATCAAGCTCATAACACATGACATACGTGAGAAACCCTCTTGGGGGGAAAAACCCATTGAAACCTACAATTGGACTATTATCTTATAATAACAAGATATAATTTTGATCAGATGCAACTGATCAAGGAACTATAATCCCTATTTAGTGAGACAATAATCCCACAAGGTGCTACAACACCTGTCTAGCTGAGTTGTAACAAAAACCAAACTTTTAGCAAGTTTCACCTTGAAAAGAAGTTATAACCACCTTATATTCTAAGCTACCAAAAATAATCCGATAAACACATCCACCTTTGGACTAATGTCTACAACACCTGATGATGAACCTCTGATTATCACTCTTCACCTTTGCTCATACTCAAATATTAAGAGCATTATTCTTCAAATAGAATTATGACCTACATGCCATACAAATAGTCCTCAATTTTTTCTACTCTTCATCTCATCCACATGGCACTCTACCCATCCTTCTCTCCATAGTTCACATACACAAGCCTCTCTCAAATCTCTCCCAAGTTTCTTACTCAATTCTAGAAACCATCATCTTTGGTTCCACTATTTGTAGAGCATACTTGATAACCAACACCTTGGTTATCCATTAGGCATTCTTTATACCTTAATGAACATTTCACATATAAATAAATGGCTCAATACCATCCACATAGGTCAACCATAGCACCCATGGGTCACCCTTAGGGAACTACACCTTTCAATTAGGCCATTGTAGCCCTTATAGGTCTCATGAAGACCCATTCACTCCTTTAGCCTTTCATCAAACAAAATAAGAACACAAAAACCCTACCAAAATCATGGACCTATTCCATATGATCTATAAGTCCCCTTTAAGTGCCAATAACTAACATAGAACCCTTCTTCTTAAGCATAATTTGCTTAAACAACATCTTGTGCACATAGTCATTATGAATGAACATACAATAACCTTATAAACCATTGTTCATACTACATACGAATGGTCAAACCTTCACAATGAACATAAAGTATCCCCATAGAGTCTACAACACTCCCCAATATCAAATTCATCAAGAGATATTGAAACAATATCAAAACAAGCTCAATTACTCTTCTCGGGTCACTTAGAGAACAAACACAAACACATAGTCAACATTTAACCTTAATATTTTTTGCTATACACACTTCTAGATCTTAAAATAAGGTTCATTAGATGAACATTGAGTCCTCTTCATCTTTTATTTTTACAGCATGATCAAATTCATTTTGGATCAAAAATTATGGTTCAAAAACCATAGACTAATTTTTCTCTTGTTAAATTCAAATGTTTAAAATGACAATGGTCATAGTTAAACCTTGAACACTAAGCTCACATCTTGTGTCCTCGCTACTTAGATCAATTATGCACCATTTATCTTGACTAAACTTTAATGTATAGGTGTCAATGCTTAAATGTTAAACCTTAGTCACTTTGACCTCATCTCATACAATCTTGTAATGTTTACTCATTTCACACCATCAATCTCTATAAATCAACCAGGTCTTTAACTAGAAACATTCACCATGCGATCAATCTATATGAATACTCATTCATTGTTGATCTTTATCCTTTACCTTTGCTCATTCATTAAATAATGTGTACTTCTTACCATCTTACTCAACATGCACCATTGATGTTAATTTGTATGATCACCCTCACACCATTGGATCTTTATTTGGTCTTGAACTTTAACTCTTACAAAATTGATTGACTACAAGGACCCTTGCAATCTATTTGAGAAGCCATCTTTGAGCCTTAATAACATTTTTGTGATTTAATGCATGATCTCAAATTTAGACCATATGATCTCCCCATATACGATAATCTATCCATATAATAGTATGCTCTTGGAACCCACACATGTGCAATATATGCCATCATCAACATGCTCACTCAAAATTTTCTTCCACAGAGCCAACTAAGCTTGGAATTGCTTGGAAGGCCAACTTTTCTCATGCATATCTTTTGATGTGCTTTATCACATGATCTAAAATTTAGTGAAAATAAATTAGGCTCAAAATTGAAAAAAATGATATGATCAAAAATGTCCACATGTGTGAGATATTCCACCATCAAACTGCTTACTTGGCTCTTTCTTGCCTCATGCAAATTTGGCTAAGAATGGGAAAATACTGTCAATATGCCTAAGAGCCCAACTTTACACTTGTATATATTTAACTATGCTTAGGTGTATGACCTAATATTTAGCACATAATAACTATGAACAATACTAAACAAACCCATGTGACCATTTCCTCCTAAAACCTCCATGTGTGTAAATGTTGACATCATCAATATGCCTACTCAAATTTTCTGCCACTGGACCCAAAGTGTCTAGATGAAAATAATGGACAACCAATTTTTTTCCAATAATGCACACAAGCACTCAAAAATTATAAAACATTTTAGGGACCATTTATACATTTTCAATACTCCATACTCATCCCTAAACAACTCTAACGACACTAAAATAAAAGATCAACCAAACCAACTTCAAGCACATTAGGACAAGCACATTACACACTTTATCACTATTACTTAGGCTATCAAAGCACTTCATCCACTCACCAGGAAACCTCCATGACATCACTGACAACTCTCTAATAGCAATGTCATGCCTAAAATTCAGTAATTATTGAAGCCAATTCCACTTATGGAGGAGTGGAAGGCATAGAGGAGGAGGCTTGAATCTTTACAAGTCATTAAATGGATCACCAAGGGAATATCTAAGGGTGTTTTTAAGTCACCACCATGGTGGAAAGGGAAATTTAAGATACTGAAGGATCCTGGTCATAGTCAAAGGAGATTGGTTTTTTCATAATCGTAGGAGGTAGTTGGCTCTTTGATAGGGAAGGAGGTGGTGGCGGTAGGTTCATTTTCTGAAGTGAAGGATCAAGAGGTGCATGCTGATAATTTTAAAAAGCAATTAAAATTTCTAGTGTCGGGTGAATTTATATAAAACAATGCTAATATGGTTGATTTGATCATTTTGGAATAAGTCTAGTTGTATGGTCTTTTTGGTGACTATTTGGTAGTTGTTTATTGACTATCGATGTTTGGTGATTGTGTGGTATTAAGGTTGGAATTTTTCAAAACTTTTGACAACTTTTGTGTATTTTATATGGTCATAATGCCTTTAAAATGTTGTTTATTAAGCCATACCAGTTTTCTTTTTTGTGTATCATATGTTATGTGGGTTAAGGACCCATAATACTGACATTGATCTAAAAAAAACATATGTTATTATTTACAAGTTCCTCATTGTTGACATGGAAAAAAATTCCCCTATTTACTCAATTTTTTTATACTTTTATTATTTTCATTGTATATATGAAGAGTTTTTAAATTGTAGTGTCATTGCCCATCACCATAACCCTAGTAATGGTAACATTTTTTAGAAAAGAATAGTTTATCCTTAAATGCCAAAAAACAAGCTATATCTTTGAATATTTCTTGTTCATCAAAATCAAAGGGTCTCTTAGCAAGCTCTAAGTTTCTCTTGTAAATAAAGATCATACCTAAGTTATTCTACCATGTTTTTCTATACATTTTTATCATGTTCTCATGCCAAGTTTTTCCCAATAATTTGGAGGGTGGGAGGAATCCCTTGACAAGCAATCACAATATTGTTGCATGGAGTTTCCATCTCTTGATATAGATAGGGTGAACTAGGGAATGCATGGAAATTAAGTATCTATAGGTCATGTTTGTGAGGAAAACTCCTTACCTTGTACATTTCATTAGCATTGGAAAATTTTAGAATTTGTTGATCCTGTGATGTAATTATCATACAGTTTGCTACTTCAAAGTCAATGTAATTCCCTATAAGAGATTCAAGTTGCTTAGGTATTTGAATATCATTAAGGAGGAGGAGAACTTTGTTACATTTTATATGATCTTCTAAAATATCCTTCCCTCTATCAACATGGTCTACTTCATCTTTGAAATGTAAGAGATCCTTGAGCATGTGATTCTAGAGCTTTACAAGGCCATTTGCCTCTTCACATCTCCCTCCCACATTGAGAACAAAATAAAACACATCAAACTGAGTACAAGTGTTTTTACACTTTGTTTTTCAAGGTCATTATACTAATCCTACTCATTCTATGTATACCCACTTCCATCATCTTCTTCTGGTCATTTTGGAGTAAACTCGTGACATGCTCCATGGTGAATTCCAAACCAAAGCATTTTAGAGTATCAAGATACACATTATGCAAGACTTTCACAACATGGGTAAAAATAGCTTGAATCAAATTTCCCTCCTTGTGGGTACTCTTATGTGTAATCCAACATATTTGATTGGTATTTTTCTATTGTTAAGTGTTGATAAGGACATCATGAGCACTAATTTGACTACAATAAGGATCCATGTTTGATGACTAGCTCAAATATGTATTTAAACATAGTTTATGTGTAGACAAGACATTGAGATACTAGAGGCTATATTGTATCTTATGTTCATCCATGTTGTGAATATAATAACAACTAAATTAATTAAATCAATCTTAACAACATACAAAAATACCAAACTCAGACCCCTCGAAGAAAGGGCAATGCAATAAATAATATGCAAGTGATGAAATTTTTTGACATGCATTAGGTGGTGATGATCAGTGGCTATCATAGGGTATTTTAGGTGATACAATACACCAGGGGACCCATATTATACACCAAATCTATATTCATAGTAGTGATTAGATTTACATGACCTGCAGCACCCATTGTAAATGGGTTTATAGCTTGTATGGTAGCAACATGTTTGTTTTGTCATTTTCTATTGTTGAAGGTGGATGAAGATGTCATGAGAGTTGATTTTATTGAAACAAGACTCTGTGTCTGATGTACAACTTAAATAAATTATGAAATATATTTAATTTGGGGATAAGTCATCAAAGTACCAGAGTATATCTTGTTTTTTCTATTTATCCATGTTGCTAACATATTGACACCTAAAAATAAATAAATAAATACATCCCTTATATCGTTCTTTGTACCATAGCCTAGAACAAACAATGCCACACATTGTCTTTGTCATGCACATATGTTGGAGAGCTATCTTTCATGTTTATCTAGTGCCTTATTTTATCTATAAATGTGTCTATGTGATTCAGTACTGGTAAAGTGGTGATTCTACAACCAAATAAGTGTACCACTCCCATAATGGAAACCTTTACTCTCTAGTGATATTATTATTCAAGCCTATGCTCAAGTATTTTTCTTTGTGATTTCAGCCTTAGCTACAGACTGACTAATCCTTACTCATAGAATCTCTTGCTCATCAAACTAATACCATATGCTAGGGAACCCATATTTTACACCAAAATCAGATTCACAGTGGTGGTTGGATTTACATGACATGCATCACCCATTACAAAGGGATCCATAGTTTGTAGGGTGGAGACATATTTGGTTTGTCATTTTCTATTTTTAAGGTTGGATAATGATGTTATGAGAGATGATTTGATTGTAACAAAAATCTATGTCTAATGTGTGATTTAAATCATAATGCAATGTCACTAATGTGGGTACAAAACATTACACATATGATAGAAAGATAAATGAAGTTCAATATAAATATATAAATATAAAGAGCATTACAAAAAGATAGATCATCTAGTTAGTTTTCTACATAAACCTTATGCATATAAAGAGAATTTCAAGGATCAAAATATATCTCAATTTCATACTTATGGAAACATATAACATAGTTACCTAATGCTACTATTTCAAACCAGTTGATGCATTTTAGATCAATGCTTAGAGCCGCATGTTCATTTTTGTCTAAATGCAAAAATGGACTAACATATATGACCACATAATTGGGATAACCAATGTTGTTCTTCACCTCAAGTGTAATAGACACAAAGTGGCTAGATCTACATAGTTATGCTATGCATCCCTCCAAGTCTCTTAATCAATGGTATTCATTAGAGAAACCAAAACCTTATTAAAAATCCATATCTTTCTCTTCATACATGGATAAAATATTTGGAATATTCTGTGAATAAATCCTAGATAAGCATGTCCATAACAAGACTATTGGTACATGTATTGATATTTAAACTATATTTGATTGGTCTAGTTACATTTAAAAAACCCTATAAAATCATATTTATTTATTTATATTTAACAATCAGGTATGAATGGCAACATAGAGGATCTGCACACATCCATGGATTTCTATGGCTGGAAAATGCACCCAACATGGATGCATTGAATTGGGAAGACCCTCTTTAGGTGGATTTTACAATTTTATTTTTTGATCTTTATGTGATAACATGGAATCCACGCACCAATGACAAAATTTAGGATAGAACACACCATTCCAATCTTGACAGTCCATGAATGCTCACCATAAATTAAATAATTGGTAACAATGCTCAGATAGATTATGATGAGCTTGTAAATCAAGTAAAATGACATACCCAATTCAATGAATCTACATGTTTATGGAAAAGGGGCTCTACTCTAAAATTTAAATACAAATAACCATGATCATTACAAGAGATGTCAAGCATTTTTATTGCCACCAAAGGTCACAAAACATACCTTCCAACATGTAATGATGGAATAGTGAACATCCACAACACAAACATGCATTCAATATGGCATGCAAATGTTGATTACCAACTATTTGTCTCTCAGTATGTCATGCTCAAATATATAGCAAAGTATGCATCTAAAGCTGAAAACAAGTATGAAAGTTACCACCATATGCTAGCTAGAATATCAACTATTATTAAAATTAAATGCCTAACAATGATTACATACAACAAGTTATTCATAAAAACTATTTTCAACTATGACATAGGTACACAAGAGGCATGCCACATGCTACAATACCTACCTTTAATGGTTTGTAGCAGAACATTTATTACCATATCTATTGGAAAATAAATCTTCAAACATGTTTCTAAAAGCACATATGAGGAAATAAAACTACCATCTTTCATTGATGTGTATATAAATCACCCTTCTTTTCTAGATATATTACCACTCATTGAGGCAACCAAAACATGGTCTTTTAACAATCAAAGAAAAACTTATCAGTGGAAAAATAGAACAATCCAAGAAATTGTTTGCATATTCCATCATTTCTCTATTATACCTCCTGATTCAAAATAATGTGGATATCTATAGAAGAACAAAATAATAAGTGGGTCTTTACAAAATAACAAAACAATGATGACTCAATAAATGGTACTAGTGACACTCAAGAAGGTGTACATGTGGAAGTGGAAATGGATGAGTGGGAACTATTATCCCATATGTGCCCATCAAGAGACAATAGCATATATGACATCGACATGATTAGGCTCCATGACTTATAAATCAGCCATAAATGGAATCATTTTGAGGTGTTGATCAGCTTGCACACAACAACATCACAATTTATAGATTTTTAGTGCATAGTCACCCAAAATACATATGTATATTCTACAAGTGAACCACTACCAAGTGAGCTATCTGATACCCAACATATAGCCTTCAACTTTGTTTTGTAACATGTCCACAAAAATTAAGAGATCCACCACTCAAGCTAATTATAAAAGGAATAATAGGTACATATAAATCTTACTTGATTAGCCACATCAAATGTAGCCTAAATGGACTTGTAGGGAGAACTAGTTCTTCCCTACTTTTCCTTGCTAAAATTGGTGTCACAACATTTAACATAAATCCTTCAACAATACATTCAATCCTTTTCAATCATATCTACCAAATGAAGGAACTTAAAGGAAAATCACTATCAATTTTCCAAGAAGAAATTAGACACATTGAATATATGCTCAATTATTAAATGAGCTTCATAGGGATAAATATGCTCACTGTAATCATATAAAACTAACACTTGAGTGCTAAGAGTGTTACTTAAGACCACACATCCCTAACTTATCCCTAAACCTATCTTAGGGTTTATTTGAACACTTATCTAGCCTTTTACAGGCCACATACATCCCTAAACATCCTTAAAATAGTCCCAAACCTTCACTTCAGTATCTTAGCCCATAGTGCCTCAAGTTCTACCACATGGACGCTAATGCCATAATTTTGACAATATCCCCAATGGTGCTAGTGTCCTATTTTGGATGCTAGTGTCACTTTCCCACATATTATTACCAATAGATATATTTTTAAATCAAAAACCACCTAGCATTGGCCTAAACCTCTTTTAAGAGCCACACAAGCACTAGATCAGTATATATACATGACTTTTATCCCTTTATCCACTAGATGAAAATCAGATGTAAACTATACAAACAAAATAAGAACAGGTTGTGCACAATCAAAGTTATTAATCCCTATTCTACCTTAATTCTGCATGCAGCCATCTACAGCATTCATAAGCTCAAATTACTTAGATTTCTAGTCTCAATTACACTCAAAGCGCTCAAATAAACATTCATACTATTTTTACTTGCACTTTTAGTAGCACTTAAGTGGGGAGAACTATTTTAGGCTTGATACCTCCTTAGAGTATAAGTATGTAGGCAACTCTCATCACAATAGGGTGTTGAGGATGTCTTGCCTATCCCACTAATAACACGCTTTATTACTTGTGCTAACTGGATTCCCTATAAACATGGAGGTTTAAAGTTTGCATATAAAATCAATTAAAATAGGTCACTTATAAAGAATCAAAACTTGTGCGCACAAGAATAAAATTTTTAGACTTAGACACAGGTGCATCCATAAGCTCATAATAGTCTTGCATAGAAGACACTAACGCCAAAAGGAAACTAGCACCATTGGTGCTACTATCTAGTTAGGGTGGTACTATCTAGGAAGGGTTTTGACACCTGTATCTTGTCCATGACACTCAAATTAGCTCCTATCCTAGTTTTTAGCCTCTAGGTCTCCTATCTTAGTCAATTTCTAGCTAAGTATTATTTACATCATTTATTGATATTTTTATAAAGGTAAAACTAGGTAAATTTTATTATAAATTAGTGGTTATATTTATTACATATTTCTATCCTTATTTACTATACTCAGACCCTTTAACAAACTAGGCTTAAATTCCGTAACCCAAAAAATTATATCATTTAATGAACCTGACTTACTTTGAACAATGCAAAAACCCTAACCCTAGATAACCCTAGGGTTTATGTTTTCAGCCTTCTAGGACCCATACTTGAATTTTAGATCATTGTATTTTCTGATTTATATTTCATATAGTCATGATAATAATTATAGATGAAGTTTATCACTTTTTACTACAAAGTTTTCTAGCTTCCTTTGCATGTTGGTTTCTTTTCATTTGGAATGAATTCAAAGATGGCATAAACACATATATACATGTTGCTTTATATCAGTTAATATATATGTCATATTTAATTCTATCTCTAGCATATTATTATTCTCTTATGTGGAATTCAATTAAGAAACAAATCCTTAAATACATAGAGGATCAATTAAAATATAGTTTATTGGACTTATTCCATAAATTTAATACCCTAACAACCATGTTTCAATTTTTAATGTCATACCTTATGCATAGGAAAGAATATATTTCTCTTCATCTCCATGAGGGTGTTAGTTATTTTCCATCTAACTAGGTTCATGCTATCAATCCTCCACAAGATGATGTAGATTATATTATTTTTACTAAGGCCCATAATCAACATATCCATGCATCCACCTCTTCTCTATAGGGTGTGTGCCTACATGTTCAATCAAAAGTAACTAAGGTTTTCACTTGTGAGAATCTAAGGAATCAAATTATCAGTATGAGCAAGTTCATTTCAAAATTGCAAACTTAGAATCAATTATTACATGAAAAGATTACAACATTGGAGAATCATATTACAAGACAAAAGCCCCCAGGTAAAATTAGTGTCAATCACATATATGCATCTTCACTTAGTCAATTTATGACAAGCAATGTTATATATCAAAATAATAAATCACAACAAAGTACATCTACAACTAGTGATTTAAAAAGTACTCAAGATCAAAATAATATACAAGATGGGTATTAGGAGACTCTCCCCCACTTAATAATGAAAATCTTATTGTCAATAAGGATGATATTTTACAAAGTTTTATAGATAGACTTCAAGAACAACCCCATGATCATGAATAGATTATGCAAGCTATAATGGAAATAAAAAACAAATTAAATAATGTTCAACCTTCTACTCCCCTAGATAATTATATTATTACAACTACTTTGGGGGAAACTCAACTTGTATAACAACCTATTTTAACTTGAGAACCTTAAATAATAGTAACACCTCCTATGGCTAGTTCCTCCTCTCCAGATGTATAATCCCTTATGCATGAGATTCATTATTTGTAGGCTAAAGTGATACATCATAAGTAGGGAGATACTAGGCCACCACATGCCTTGTATTCTCATGTTTTTTTATCATATACCTTTGGCACATCACATAGTAGTAACTCTTTTGCCATCTGGATTTGTGGCACCTAAGCTTACTTTATATGATGGTAAGGTTAACCCAGAGCACCATCTATGAGCTTTCCACATAGCATGTTTGGACTACGTATCCAATGAATGGCTCCTTACTAATTTGTTCCCATGTATTCTAAAGGAATATGCCTTATAGTGGTTCTATGATCTTCTAAATCAATTTATCACCACATTAAATCCATTGGTAGATATGTTTTTATCACACTTTTTAATTAACATTAGTGATAATATCTCATATTCTCAAGTGGCACAACTGAAGAAAAAATACAATGAGCATATTGTAGAATATGTCTTACAATATAAAATTATATTGGTAAATATGACTAGCCCCATGGAAGCAGGGTTCACTTTAAGATGCCATGATAGAAACCCCCCTAGGTTTAGGTAGGTAAACCAGATTTGCACCATTGGTGAATTAGGCTACACAGAGCAAGCAAAAAATCACCTTGTCTTTTTATCATGTGACAATAATGTGTCACATGATAACATTGTGTCATGTGATAGCATTTTTCCACATGATAGCATTGTGTCATGTGATAGCATTATGTCACACAATATCATTGCATCATGCAAAAATGTTACATCATGTAATAACATTGCATCATGAGATAGCATTGTGTCACATGATAGTGTTGTGTCATGTTATAGCATTGTGTCAGATGATAACATTATGTCACATGATAGCAATGCACCACGTGTCAATTTTAAGTCATACAACACCAATTTGTTGAACGACACATTGTTATCATATTACATAATGTTATTGCATGACACATTATTATCATGTGACACAATGTTGTTGCATGGCACTATGTTATCATGCGATAAAATTTGTGTCATGTGGTAGCTTTGTGTTACTCAGTAGTGTTGGACCCCACAGTAACATTTTTTCATGTGATTTTATGTTATCACATGGTAGCACTATGTCATGCACCAGCATTCAAAAATTACCATGCAGTATGTTTTTGTCATGTGACACTTTACTACCATGTGGTATGTTGCTATTGTGCAGCACTTCACTGCCATGTGATAGGGATGAAGTGGTCATGGGTAATGCCAACTAGCTACTCTAGTTCCACTCCTTGCTTATAAATACCTCTATAATGAACTCATTTTCACACTTTACTTACAAATTTTTCTTGTCCTGACTACTCAAGTTTTTCCAACTTTACCTAAATACCTCTATAGCATTGTAATGACCTCCACATCCACAGAAACATAGAGTAAATCACTAGGGGTGCATAATTATGTTTTAAAAAATCTTTTGTGTTCAAATTTCCTATGGATGATGGAGCAACCAGAATCCTTTGTTGAATGGATCGATCAATATGAGTTTAGAGGACTTGCATAGATGCCTCAGTACGATTTAACTATCAATAAAAACCTTCTAAAATATTTGGTTGGTTGTTTTAACCATAGTGATGGCCATTTCTTTGTTTGGTTTAACAATAAAATAATATCCTTTGGCACATCTCCATTAGATATCCATAATTTAACAGCTCTTCCACATTGAAATGCAAGTCCTATGAGCACGAAGGTTGTCTTTTCTGAAGATGATAATATTTTTTTGGAGTCATTCTACAAAGTGTCCTTTGACCCATCAGGTGAGTGTTAAATTTACTAATTCATTTCCTAAATATAACTGAATCATTTCTTATATATAGTTTAGTATCTTAATTCAATTACATGTTCTATTTTTTGGTTTTCATTATAGATTCTCAAAATCGAATGGGGATCCCTGTGGAAAAAATCATCAATCCATTTCTCAAATCTATTATCCATTTATTTCAAGAAAAATTATTTTACAAGGAAGACCATCAAACATTCCCTTTTGGGTGGTTTATTATATTCTTCATTCTCTCTTGGGTGTTAGATGTGACTGGTGCAAAGTAATATCCAGCAAGATTAGGGCTGAGTTAAATTTGGCATTCTCGAAGGATAGTTGCACCATTTCATCTTCCAACTACATTATGGCCTTGTACTTTGAGGCCTTGTATGAAATCTAGAATACTTCAATTCCCACTACCCTTCATCAAAAAATGAAGGCTAATGCTTTGTCAATCAAAGAACAAGACGTAAGTTTGCTTTCACTAAGTCACATTTTTTTGTTTTTTATATTTTCTTAGTTTTTATGTTTTTTAGCTTATCATTTGTTATAGGCGAGGGTACACTTTTATGACATAAGAAAACATGAAAAAAATAGAGGTCAGCATGCTCCAAAGGGTTCTGGTGATACTCAATCCACGGAGTCTTCATTTAATTTATTTTGAATTGTGAAATGCCCAAGAACTAATTTCGTTTGGGCTCTGCTTCCAGGTTTCCCCAAAATTCTTGTAATCTATTTTTCTTGTATTTTAATGGAAAATATAATATTCATATTGGTTTGTTTTTTTTTTGTATTTGAATCTCAAAATGTTGTCGTCAAGGATTCTTCCACTCAACATGATCAATGTTTTCCATTAAAACTTTATTTTTTATTTCAAATTTGTTAAGAGTTTCCTAGTTAAATAATTGGATCATTTATGCATTTTACAAGTCAAAAGACCAATGTCTTTCCACCACCCACAAGTAGAATGAGAGGGAAAGCACCAGCTCCCCCAAGTACCAGAGGGGAAGAGACAACTCTATTAAGGATAGTCAGAGTGGATGAGGCAGTCACACCACCAGGTAATAACATTAAAAGTTTTAATTTGAACTTGCATTAGTTTTATGTTTTCGAATTTACTATTTTTTTGAATTTTTTTCATAGTGCACGCAACATCTGCTAGGATATCAAGAAGTATGCCACCTCCCCCACCACCAAACCAGATTTAGAGAAGATGAAAGACCATATTTATAGATCTGGTAGTTGTATCATTTGAAGGCATAGCTATATTTATACTGTTCTAAAAGTGGTATATTTGAAACCAAATGTAGAAAAATATTTCTAGTACTAGTAATATTTGAATATTGTAATAGTTTTAAGAAAAATATCCTATCATAAAGTAAATATTCTATCGAATTATACTATTCTAGGATTTGTAATATTGAATGCATGGTTAGAGTATTTTATTATTCTAGTAGTTATAGATTTGAATGCATTGTTATACAACTCTAGTAGTTGTAGCATTTGTCATTTGAATGTTTGGCTATGATGTTATAGAAGTTGTATATTTTTCTTTACTTATCCTAGTTGTAGATTTGAATGCATTGTTACACTATCTTAGTACACTACTACCTATAGCATTGAATGCATTGATTGTGGTGAAATTTGGAAATATGTGAACCCAATTTGCAACTACAAGAAAAATATTTCCTAGATAATTGTGTAATGGTACTAATGTAAACGTGTAATAGAATAATTGTTTTTACACTATTATGCATGTGTGATATCTATATATATGCTCTCAAAATTACTATTGTATACAATTAATAAAATGAAAAACAATAAATCTTGTATGGTGTCATGGGGTGCATTGTGCCTTTTTAAACATGAAACTTGTATGCTTCACATTTTCTATTAAATCAATAAGGAAATGTTTTGTATAATGTTAATGAGAATTATGATTACTACTTAATGAATGAAATGAATTGTAAAGAAAGTACTATTTGAAATCACAAAATTTTAATAGGAGCAAACAAATATTATTTCTAATGTAATGAATAAGATTCATGATTGTAACATCCATGATCTACGAAATAGATTACAGAATTTAATGTATTTGAAGATGAAAGAATAAGAAATATTTTCAAAAAAAAATAATTTTTATACTTATCAAATTAAAATTTAGGCAACTAAAACAATCCTTGAAACACTTGCTCATCGTTAGTGTGATTTGCATCTGCCAAGCTAGAGTTGTATTCAGTCTCAATATTCTCATCCTCTATATTGGTAGCAGTATTAGTCACACCTCTTCTTTCCACTAGAGAACTTCATGTTGCCACTACTTTTTCATATGGAAACTTTTCCATAGAATAATGTGAAACATATAGTCTCAAGCACGTCTTTAGATTCTTATCCAATCTATTTCTAAGTTTTGACTTCATGAAGGATAATGCACTAAACACTCACTCATCTTCCACATAACCCAAAATCATTATTTGAACAAGTTCATATAATCTAAAATATTTACTAATACTTTTTTGTAATATGTTACTTGGATAAAAAAAATTCTATAGACAAGTAATTGCACCATTTTTTGTTGGGTCACTTAAACACTAAAATTGATCCATCATTGTAATCCCAAACTATGTTGACTGAGATGTTAGTAACTATTTATTTAAAATACCATTAATTTGAACTCCATTCACATCTACAGATCTATAGAAATGCATTACAATTGTACCCGTGTATTTATGAAATAATATGTTGATATGTTCTTGACTGTTAACACTGTTCCAAAAAATAGGATTCACCACTCCCATGTCCTCCAACAACTCATCCCTTTTAAAATGTTATCTAATCTCGATAGCTAAATTTTGTGATATTTTTTTTAATTTAATTCATGTTTTAGACAAAATAGTATCATATAGTAAATGTGTCATAGGTACATCTTCAAGCTTAGCTCTCATAATGTCAGGTCTTCTAGAACTTGTGTACATTCAGATCTAAATGCCATTTACTATGACACAAAGATGATCATGGATATTAAATTTCAAATAACTCTTTAGATTCTAAATATCTATCAAAATTTGCCAGGTTATAAAAACAAGGTCATGAAGTTTTCATTTGATGTGTATAATATATCCAAACATTGACATACACATTTTCTCAAACTTATGAAGTCAACAATATAGATAGATCTCTCTTGGGCATGTTTCATTAAATAGTTAATTTCCTTCAACATTGGCAAAATACCACATAATGTGACTAATGTTTCTAAATATATTAAATGACATAGAAAATATTTTGCTTTGTCAACTTCCCTATGATATTTATACATAAACCTTGTCAAAGATGGATATTCCTCAAAAAATTTGCATTTAGGTTCATACATGGAAATCCATCTGGTTTCAACATATTTCAGTAGATTTTTACCATCTGTCACCCCAATTGCAAATTTTTTAAACTCCATAAATATTTTTGGGTTGCTAGACATATACGCATGTAAATCATGAATTAGCTCTTCCACTTTCACAACATTACTGAGAGTGCTAACAATTTTGTATGTCAGATTCATCCTATGAGCCATGTAATGAATTGGAATCATAAATGGAGAAACTATTGTTTGAAGGTGAACACAAAGACTGGTTCTATGCCCCTGCATCACTAATGCACCATCAGTACCAACACACACTAGCTTTGTGGCTATGGAATAATCATCCATCCCAGCTCTCTTTCTTAAATTAGATACAACCAATTATATGTAGGTTTTCTAAATTGTAATTTTCTACCATTTTATGGACAATTAGAAGATGAGATTGCCTTGCATAGTTTTCAAAGGTGTACACATGCATGCAAACCCATGTTATGTTGTCAATTTCAGTGACCTCATCGATGGATAAAGAGATAAAAAGGGATATTTTAATAATTTCTTACAAATCTTCTTTCTTAATAATGGATAGACATTTTGCCATTTTTCAAGCACTATTATCTGATCAATGTGACTATGGAATATTCAAAAAACCATTATGTTGAAATAAAAAAATTTAATTTAAGAAATTAGAAATGGGTCTTCCCTTTTTTTAAATGTGGAAAATAGTAGAGAACTGTACATATTTTGCCCTGAGATTGGACTGCATAACTTATCCAAATTGCACTTTGATGGTTCCCCCTTCTTCAGCAAGATGTTTTTGTCATTTTTTATTATTTTCATATTCACATGCATACATTCTTATACATTTTTTCATCTATGTGTTCTTGTTATCTATACGTCTAGGTGCTTCATAGATATATATAATTTCCCATAGTTTTTCTCGATTATGTCCAATTTAAGTTGCATTCTATGTTCTCTTTTGAGTTTCTAACTGGAAATTGTGCATCTACATTCAGTTAGAGGCTCATTACTATTTTTTGATTCTACAGGTTCTATAAATGGAAATTTTTTAGCCTAGTCAACTTGAAAATACCTTCTTATTGGCCATGTACTTCTCTTCCTTCATTGACTTTTTTGAGTGGGATGTTCAACAAAATTTGATCTCTGAAAAGAACTATCTTTCTCTTGGGAAGTGCCTAGATGAGTGTGTTCTACTGACGTGCCTAGATTTGTGTCCTCTAGAGGTGGTATTTCATTATTAAAAGCTTTAGGAGGTGATAATTTACTGAGATTAATTCTTCTTATAGAAATAGTGTCAATATCCATGTTAATTTTTTCATTGAAATGGTTTTATAATTATTTTATAGTGAAAAAAAACTAACAAATATTTTTTTTTAAAGTTTAAAAAGTACCTATATTCAAAGTGCCTATTATTTGGGCCCTCTTTGTTAGATTTTTGAAATAAGACATGATGTTCTATTTTTTTGGTATTTAATATGGTGATTTACCCTTATTGTAACCACCTAAGGCCACAAAATTTTTTTCAGGTGGGTAAATACTAACACACAGTAGGTTTGTTTCATACAACACATTGATACTAGGAAACAAGTTAGTTTCCTACAACACATCAATACCAGGTAATAGGTTGCCTTCATCTAATAAAGTGTCATCAAGTTCCTAGTTATCATCACTTAATAGAGTGCCATCAGGTGACTGGTTATCACCACCTGGCATAATACCACCAAGTGCTAGGTTACCATCATACATCATGGCATCACTGCATGATGGAATGCCATCACGTGGCACTGTGACATCATGTGGCACTATTCTGTCATGTAACACTATACTATCACATGACACTATGCCATCATATGACATTATTCCATCATATGGCATTATGCCATCATGCATCACTATGTTATCACATGGCACTATGACATCGCATGACAGTCTATCATCACATGGAACTATGCCATCATGCGACACTATGCCATCACGTGACACATTATAGTTGATAAACATCATGTCGATATGTAGCACTTTGTTTTTGCATGACATCATTTCACCACATGGCACTTTGCCACCATGCAACACAGTTACATCACATGACATAGTTATATCATGTGACACAATGCCGCTTGTCAATCAGTTTGTGTCATGGGACATAATGCTAATGGAGGTCAGGTTGCTTAAACTAGTTGAATGGTAGAGTGCACCCTCATGGCTCAAATCTCAAAATCTTTGTAATCTGGTAAAGAAAGATACTTTAGTGGTAAGTTTTTGACCTCTACCAACATATGTAGTATATATGTGTATATGAAATTTTACATGGATAACCACATAAATATTATAAATGGTTGGTGAGTTGACCCCTAAAAAAATAGCATCCTAAAATTTTAGGTGAAAGGGTCATATGCTGCACCCTAAAAAATTGTCAAATTCTAATTTCCTAAAACTAAATATTCATCATTTAATGAATATTCACCACTCAAATTTTCCCTACTATAAGGACAATTCATCAATTGGGTCTACGATTAAATTGTGTGTTATAATGGCTAGCTTTTGATCCCTAAAACAAGTTTTCATTATGGGAGTAAATGTGATACCATTTCATCCTCATAATGAATATAAGATAATACTCTAAGGATTCTTATATTATTTACCTATATAACTTTAAGATCTTGTGGTTTGTCTCTATCCCTCACAGTTTGTGTGCAACAACTACGCAAACTTCATACTTTTTTCCCATTAAAAATGAGAAGATTCCCTTTAAGGATGCATCTAACCCTCTATAAATTTTGATTTCAAGGGATGATTGAGGGTATTTTAAGGCCATTATTTCATTTATATTCCCATAGTGTGTGTGTGTGTGTGTGTGTGTGTGTGTGTGTGTGTGCGCGCGCGCGCGCGCGTGTGTGTGTGTGTGTGTGTGTGTGTGTGTGTGTGTGTGTGTGTGTGTGTGTGTGTGTGTGAGAGAGAGAGAGAGAGAGAGATCGTGAATATTTTCCATCAATTGGACATGAGTCTTAAAAGTTATGCATTATACTAAGAAACTTTTAGTCCCTACATAAAGTTTTCATTATGAAACTGAAAAAAATCTCAATTTATTCCTCATAATTATTGGAATAGAATCTTTTAGTATTTATTTATAGGACTCCCCTATGAAATTTTAGGAGCTTATGGTTTGTCTCTAGCCCTCACCATTTGTGTGTAATGATTGTTTCAAACTCATACCATTTTTTCCCTTAAGATTGACAAGTTTCTCTTAAGGGATGTGTTTATCAACTTGTAAATTTAATTTTAAGGGTTGACAAAGGTTGTACAAAGGCCATTCTTGTGTTTATACACCCACTATAAATATGACTCATAAATTGGGCATGTAGTTAAAAAGTTAACCATTATACTAACCAAATTTTCCTCACAAAATATTTTTTTGTTGTGAAATAAATGTGTTGCCATTTCTTCCTCATCACGATTGGAAGATAATACTACATGATCTACTTAGAATAATCCTTTATATTTTAGTATCTTATAGTTCATCTCTAGCCATCATAGTTTTGTGTAATAGCTAAATAAAATTTGTATCATTTTTCCCCTTAAGGACAAGAATATTATTGATGGGTGTCATGTATCCCTTCATTTAATCAACTTTTCTATTTATGTCATTCAAACTAGGGGTGGTTTCCAAAGTTATCTACAATAAGGTTTATGGTTGTAGGATTACAATAATAGTTTGGGGGGTGTTTATCTTTTGAGTGTCTTATCCTAATCTAATCTAATCTATAAAATACTTTCTTATGAAATAAATAATCACACATATAAAATTGAAACACTCTATGATAGAAATGAAAGTAATCTAACTTGTTGAAATAAAACACATTGCTAAAAGGTAAGCAAATTGTTGAATGGAAAACACACTGCTTGCAGAATTGAATTTAATCTAAAAACTAAAGCTAATTCTTTACAATTTATAAGATTTAACACACTTATAATTGATAAAACTATAAACACACTAAAAACATAAAATACCATACAAACATGTTCCTAATTCCTAAGGAGAGTGGGCCCTTACTCACCTTCGAAATAAAAATTTAAAGAAAATTAGTACTTGTAAACTATAGACATATTTATTAATTGATCAAAGTGAAATACATGAATGTGGACTGAAATGATATAACTTTTATTATTGTATCAAATTATCAACTTAAAAATTCAATAGCTTAACAAATACATTCTAAGACACAAAGATATACCTATATACAATGTCACAATTATAGATCTCTAGATCTCAGTAACTAATCCTCTTCTAACAAAATTAATCTTCCTAATTACAGTGGATCTTAAGATACGTAATTAAAGGTTACAATATAAATAACCACATGATTTTGAATAAAAGTGTGAATCACAATATCCACTAAGAATCTACTAAGAATACCATCTTAGATCTATTGGATCAATTGTTTATAAAAGACTACTGAAATCTATTTATATATTTCTATTTATAGTATACTATAAATAGAAATTGACCAAAATGTTCTAAAGACATTTTTACAAAAGAGGAAAGTATCTATATTTAATGTTTTAGGTTCATAATCTAGATTGAGAGAGTCTGTAGCAACTCTAGTAGAGTCTATATCTCTATCTATGTAATTATAGTAGAGTCCCTAGCAGCATGCTTCAGGGGTCTTCAGTGTTGAGGGAGTTCATAATAAGGCCATCATGCTAGTAGATATGATGGAATGCTTAAGTGAAGGTTAGAAGGTTGTTTTAACAAGTCCATAGCTACATCTAAGTGAGTCCATAGCTATTGGGTGATTTCATAAATGTAAACTAGGTAAGTCTATAACTACTGGTCGAGTCTATAGTTGGGTATGGAATGAATTAGGTGAGTCTATAGATTGCTATAAGAGTCTGTAAATCACCATATATATCAAAATCCTCTATGTGGGTTGCCTCATGAGAAGTGTAAGATCATCTAAAAGGTTTTTATTCTCTATGTACTATTGTATTATCTGTATGTACAAAAAATTGGGAAACTAAACATGCAAAGAGTTAGAATAAAGTCACAAAACTAGTAACTTAGACTTTAGTTGCACTAAGTAAGATAGAGAATATATTTACTACATTAATATTAAATATAATCCTAATATGCTTACAATGTTCATTTGAGAAGAGAGGTAATTAATGAATATTAAGAAAATTGATGGTAAAAATGAGTCATATTCTGGACTCATCATTCCCCCACACTTTACCTCTTGCAATTCCCTTTACAAACTCATCTTATTATCCTCTCATAAATATGAGTTATGTTTTTTAGGAGTTGGTTGAGGTCATACACATAGAATTCATCAACCTAATGGTCATCCTGTGCACTAGTGAAACTGTTATAGTTTATATCATCTATCTCCAAATCTAAAACTTATCATCTACTTGAGGAGCCTAATTTTTATAGGATGGAATATAAATAAGGATTGGTGATTTGAATCTCATACCTATCCACATTTATTTTCCTCCAAATTTGAGGACATTAACACTCATGCCCATTATTTTTTGTGCTCTATAGAGGCTAATTCTTATATTAGTTGGGGACATGACTTCCCTTATTGTTAGTGGGACTATTATTGTATCCCAAAGTCTTGTACTAGCTATAAATATTGCATCAAAAATGTTGCTTGATAAATAAATCAAACTAAATAATGAAATTATAAAAAGCTTGTAGATAATGATCCTTGATATTGAGATGAAGCAAATAGACAGTTCTAAAGTTATCTAGTAGTATTATGGCACTAGTAAAAGCAAGGCAGATGCATAATTCTATGGTCTTAGATTTATCTACATATTCTTCATGCCTATCTTTCCATGCTAGTTTATTCTTATATGTGGAGAGAAGGGATCTCAACTAAACTTTATCATGAATTTATTATAGTCCCCTAATATCATGTTGTAAAAATAGAATTCACATAGTAGATCTTGTTATTATAGGGTGGAATCCTAAAAGATGTGCAAAAATATATGGGGGTCCTTAATAGTTTAGGGTAGATCACATGATATTCTAAGTAATTTCCACAAATATAATTGTTCATATAGATACAAATTGTAGGAAGGGTAAGGATCTCTATAGGCCATAAGATGTTTTCTTATTTGATAAGCAACCTAGAGATTTAATTCAGATTTTTGGGTTTGTAACTTTTACTTCTCTAAGTCATCCCTTAGTGTCTGATTTTATTTTTCTAAAGTCTTTTTTTTTTTTTGAGTTCCTTAAACTCTGAACAAACTTTATTCTATTTATCTAAATAATCAGAATGGTAGATAATGGTTTGACAAGCTTAGTCAGTTGAAGGTTTGGAAGAGGATGGAGCTTGCTCAAAAAAAATTTGATGAAAGATCAAGGTTTGTTGTTAAGAGTCTTGAAGTTGATGTTTTAGTAACAAATTTTCTTCTTCCAACTCAGTGATGTATATCTAATATTTCTACTATCTCCTCATAGACTAAGCAAATTTTTCATCAAGTAAACTATTTTAATTTATATGTTCTATAGATATATCCTTAAAATTTTCTAAACCTTGAGTTAAGGAAGAATTAAGAATATCCTTACATTGTAATTAGGTCAGGAGGTCAACAACATTTGAAACTTGTCTTATGATGGCCTTAGCTCTAGATAGTGAAAGTGTAAGTTGTAGTTCTAGTTCTTTTGTATAATCATAAGGTTGTTATTCCTTAGAGATTATAGGGGCCTTTCTTTTATCAAGTATAGGTCTAGTATCACTAGCTAGAGAGGAGGGAGAGGTTGCTTCTTCTTGTACTGAAATACATTCTATTGGCATGTTTTCTTCTTCAATGTCCTTTTCACCAAAAACTTCTTTTGCTAGTTTAGGGATTGTTATTATGACTAGATCTTCCTATAATGTTAATGTGTCCATTATTGATGGTAGAGGAAAAGGAGGGTTTTGATTCAAGCTATCAAGGGATATATCAACCTCTTTTTATTCATCATTACATGTTACTACGAATTTTTTGTGTCTCTTTTTGATCTTCATAGGAGAATTAGGTTCCTCCAAAGGAGTACCCTTCTTTACTTGAATGTTAGCTTGTGATTGTGGATCACCAGATGCTTCAAGTGCCTATGTTGCAATTTATGAAAGGATGTTTATAGTTTTAAGAGCCAAATGAAATCTAGGAAGCTCTGGTTCTCAATTTTCCCTTAGCTAGAACCTAATTTTAAACCTGAAGTGTCATTTGAGAGCTCTACTTAGCCACAGGTGTGGCTTGTGACCTAATTTGTCTCCTTTTAATGGATAAAACACTGACCCTAAAAGAGGAAGCTTGTACTATTGTTTTTAGACTTGGAATTTCTTTAGAGGATTTTGGAGGAGGTGTTGAAGTTTGGTTAGTTATATATCCCCAAAACATCTCCCATGATACTTGGATTTGCTGTAAAAAATAATGTCGTATGATAAATGAATGAGTCCATGGTGATAAATTGGAGATGACCTGTTGGTAGCCAAAACTTGAATAGCCCCATATAAGTACAATGCTAGGTTTACTATGTGTTGGGTCTATTGTCTTCATTATTTGAGATGAAGGATGATCCTCATATATTCACAACCTAGAACACTGCATTATCCTTCATAAATAAAGTATTTCATGACCCAAAAGGTAGCAAACCTTCAGGGTTTTAGTACCAAGACATATCAAATAGAGTTTACTACTAGCATTACATGAATGCATATGATAACTCCAAGACATATTCAAATAGAGTTTACTACCATCATTACATGAACCTATCTTGTTCAATAAATTTTGAACATTCACAGAGTTATGCCACATAGTGAAATAATGGTAAGTCAAGATTCTCTCTATGGGAAAATTAAGGTACACAAGTGAATTAGATTTAGTAACTAAGAGTTATAATAAGCCTCCATATAAAATAAAGGGCCACTGAAAATAATAATGATCTAAAGGCCATAGTTAATGTAGCGTCAAAGCCACCTCCTTGCCTGATTTTATCACCTCCTCCACAGAGAGTTTTCACAAACCTTACAGAGTCATCAGCACGTGTTTTACAGCAACTCTTGGAATGTAATGTCATATATCTCCCTCCCATAAAAGAGGTTGATATAACATGGCCTCTTTCAAATAACTATGATTATAATGTATTATGTGACTATCAGAGGGTTTTAGGCCATAATAAAAAATGATGCACCAGCTTGAAACATGAGATAGAACATTTGATAAAGGCCAATGTCATTTATGTGGGTACACCCACATAGGCACCCAAAGTTCAACAAATGGAAGCTAAAGCATTGAAAATATTTTTGGATCCATTTCCAAAGCATACAACTAATGAGGTAGGGGGTATTTTAGGTGTTCACTATACATATTAGGCACATTGACCATTGACATCATATCAAACTACTATAGAGGATACACACCCCCTACATAATGTCATTGGTGTGTATCATAATACATTACCATCTAGACCACTCATCACTTTCTTAGAGAAGGAGATTGGCAATGATGATTAATATTTATATGCACTCTTTGTATGAGTGTATATTGATCATCATCCTATTTAGAGTGTTATGGTTGATAATGGGTCAAGTATTAACATGTGCACTATAACACTTCTATGAAATTTGGGTTATTCAAAGTAGGACATTTATCTAATTGACACATTTATTCATGGTTTCAGTGGCCATGTTCAGAGCTCTACTGGGGATATTGTGTTTCCACTACATGTTGGACCAGCACATGTGGCCACTAGATTCTTAGTAGTACCCAGTGCAAACACATTTGACATGTTATTAGGAAGGCCATGGATACAGTAGCTACAATCCATTCCATCCACCATGCAAAGATGAATTAAGTAATTACATGATAATTAGGTGGTCATAGTTAAGGGTCTCTTATATGAGTATCCTTTACCTATCCCATAGGAAGTCATACCATAGTTATTAGTTACAGTTTCATACACAGTTCCCATCAGTACACCATAAAGTTTAGTTGAGCCACTAATGTAGGTGAGGTCTACTCCTATAGTGTTACTACATACACATACTACTTGATTTTAAGATATGAAATTTTTTACAGACAAAGATATTGATTTTCAAAGTTGACTATGTGTTTATGCTTATTCTATAAGTAACCCAGGAAGGTTGTTTAAGCTTGTACTATTGTTATTTTGATGTTTAAAGTTGAATATCTATTAGAGAATGTTTTATACTCTATGAGTATGATATGTGTGCATTTTGGAGGTGTGATAAATCTATCTTTAATATTAAAAATTCTTAATAAGTTGAGTATGTATTCATTCATGGTGTCCTTATGAACAAGGTTATTATTTGAGTTGATTGAGCTTGCACAGAAGAGTGAAATGATGATTGTAAGTATTTGAGTATGACTAAGGGTCATTTATAGTGGACCTATGAAATTTTAAAGTGTTATTATGTTCTTAATTTTCTTGAATAAGTGTCAAAGAGTTGAATGGGTCTCCATAGGACCTAAAAGTGACTTAGGCCTATTTGAAAGTGGATTGTGTTTAAGTGTGACCCATGTGAGATGCCTTAAGGGTGAAGGCATGTATTTTGGCCAACATGGAAATATTTTTTTCTTTTTAATTCATTATTTTTATATAAATGGTGAAACCAAATGTGTTGGTTTCTAGGCATGTGGAAGACTTATGCAAGGTATGTGTGAGAGTTATGGAGTGAAAGAGAGGTAGAGTGCCTAGTTGATGAATTGATGAGCAGAGAAGATTTATGACTATGTGTATGACTTTTAGGTCATATTTATGATGTAAAAAAAGTGTTATTTTGGTTGAGGATATGTGAAGTAGTCTGAGTGTGCATATGGGGATAGTTTGAGTGAAGAAGGAGAAAGATTGTGGCATGCATATGTGAGAGGCTTATATAAGATAGAGAAAGAGTTTGTGCAGATGTTATATAAATAGAGATCCATCATTAGGTGTTGAATACATATGTTCTAAGGTGGATTTTATCACTTCAATGAGGGTCTAAAATACTTGATCTTCCTTAGGGGTAGTTGTTCCTTGTGAAATAGGTGTTTCACTAAATACCTTTGGTCAGGAGGATATGATCAAGGTTTGTTGGTCTAAAGGAGTTGATTAGTTTCTTGTTTGTAATTTATTATAGGAAATTAGTCTATTTGTGTTACAAGCTTGAGAGTGGGTTTTAATCCCCATTAGGGTTTCCCATAGGAACTATGTGTTATGTGTTTAATCTTATGTATGCATTGAATAAATGAGCTCTCTTGTTAATGTTGTTTGATCAAATTGATATATGTTGATTAGTTAATAGTTTAAAGGATTTTAATTGAAATTAAAATATTTGGGCTCACTGATTCACCCCCCAGTGATTGTACCTCTAATAATTGGTATCAGAGCAAGTATTTTCGTAAAAGCTTGACATCTTGAAGGTGATCCAAGGTACAATATGGGTAGTCAGCAAGGAGGTTTCTCTACTAAGCAAGCATCGGTGTTCAATAGATCTAATTATGCATTTTGGAGTGCAAGTATGAGGGCATACATTATTTCCCTAGGATTTGATGTATGGAAAAATATTGTGGATGGTTATGTTGTTCCTACTACTTCTCCATCTACTGTTGCAGACAAAAAACTATTTGATAATAATTCTAAATCTCATCACCTGTGGTCTTACAGAGACTAAGTTCACCAAGGTAATCCATTGTAAATATGCTAAAGAGATATGGGACAAAATGTAAATCATTTATGAAGGATATTCAAAGGTCAAGTATGCTAAGTTGCATACTCACAGAAGGTAATTTGAAAGTCTCAAGATGAATGAAGAAGATTATGTGTCATCCTTTCTGCAGAGATTTAATGAGATCATGAACATTATCAGGGGTCTTGGAGAGAACCTTAAAGAGGATACTATTGTTCAAAATGTATTAAGGTCTCTATACCCTAAGTTTAATCCAAAATTATCTCATATAGAATTAAATCATGATCTTACTTAGTTGAAGATGGATCAATTACATGACACCCTCACTGCCTATGAGATGAGGAAGAATGATGATATAGCACCAAATAAGTAAGTAGATTTCAAGACTGAAATGAAGATAAGAAGGAGTTTCAAGGTAAGAAACTCAAGGAGGATGAAATTTATAATATAGATGAATATGAACTAATTGCTTTGATTTCAAGGAAATTGATAACAGGTACAGGCAAGTATAAAGGTAAACTACCCCTCAAATGCTTCAATTATGGTGAGATTGGGCATTTTGCTAATAAGTGCCCTCATAAGTATAAGAAGGATGATGATGAAGATCATGATCAAGTTCATGATGATGGAAAGAGATAATTCAAGACTAATAAAATTTAAAATGGATTCAGAAGGTTTGATAACAAGAAGTACTTTAAGGACAATAAGAGTCTCTATAGCAAAGAAGATTGCAACTCATCAGATGAGAGTGAAGTCAGTGAATCAGAGTATGATCATGAAGATGATGGTCCTATTGAAGATGAAGATCTATTCATGTCTGAGAAAGGTAGTTTATCACATCAAAAGGGGTCTACTTGGAGTGTTTCAAATAATGATGAAGATGAGGTAGATTATGAGACTACATTGACTAATGCTCATAAAGAATAGAAGATTGAAAAGAAGAGCAATAACAAGATGAAATCTAAACTCAAGGAATTTGAGGAGAAATTTAGTGTATTTAAATCAAGAATAGATGAAGACGTCAAGGAGAATGAAGATATGGTCAAGCATCGTATTTGTCAATTAGAAATCATGTCTACAAATCTAAAAGCTAAAGAAGATGAATGTGTAAGGTATGTAATTGAAAATGAGACATTAAAATCTAAGTGAGAGAAGGTATCTAGTAGGGTAATGTCATTTTTGAGATTTTAAAAGAGCTCAAGTGATCTAGACAATATTCTTAATGATCAAAAGCATGAAAGTGATAAGCCTGGTCTTGGATACAAAGAAGAACCAGAGATTGCAACTCAAGACAAGATGAAGACTAATGTGAACAAGGACAATCAATCTTTGAAGATAAATCATCAGATAAGGAATGATGGTGTAAATGTATTGAAGACAAATTAGATTAGATAGCCAGATGCCATTAGGTATACAAATTTCAGTGGTTTCTACTATACTTATGATCAGTTTGGGCATAGAGCTAGAGAATGTAGAAGACCTATTTAAAAATGAGTTTGCATGGGACTATGATGGAGTTCATCAGTCAAAAGGAGTGAGCAAGGTTGAGTTATTTAATTGTCATGATATAAGATACTTTAAAAAATATTTATAATAAGGACACATTGTAAGATTTTGTACAAATCTGGTAAGATAGAATGAGATTTTTGCAAAAGGTATGATGTGTTTCAACTTTCAAAAGAGAGGTCACGTTGCTAGATTTTACAAGTAGAGGCCTACGAGTCAGAATGGGTTCAATCAAGCTCTTAGAGTGTAAGGAAGAAGGAAAGTTAACTCATGGAATCCAAAGGCGTTAGGTAGGAATTATGATGAGTCTGTAGGTCCAAGTAATATGTTTGTTATGGTGGAGAATGCTATATATGTTGAAGAGTACCAAGAGCTCTCATTATTTATTCATGTTGTAAATAAAGAGACCAAGCTCAAATAAAATACCAAAGTGTTGGTTGAGTCAATCTCTGAGATATGTATGGATCCAAGCAAACATCCTACTAATGTTGAGAAAGCTTCATGCAAAGAACATTAATTGACAGTACCTAGTGATGAGGTTTCAAGCTTCAAAGTTGATTCTTCAAATAAAAAGGTATGTCAATATTCCATAGTTGTTCCATGTATTGTCAATTCTATCTTAGAAGAGAAGGAGAGTGATATTAAAAAGGAACCAATTATCATAGTTCATACTAAAGAGAAGAAGAACAAGAGCAAGAAGTCTTATAGCTATAAGAGGATTCTAGTGGTTACTGAGGATATGTGAGCCACTCTTAGTTTCAATTTGTTTTAGATCATTGTGATGCAAAGGATGTCTTTGTCTATGCTTCTTAAAGAGACTCCTTTCAGTTTATAATCAAGTGTTGTTGTGGTGTTCTTGAAATGGTCTTAGAAGAATAAAGTTGAGTGTTCTTAGTTGGAACAGGTATGTATAGATGTAAAATATGTTGAGGTGATGTCATGATGTTGATAACTAGATATGGAATAGTCTACAGGGTTAGATTGAAGGTTTTCAGATGGCAAAGGAGGATTTGTGATTTTTCAAGATGATATTTTTGAATAGAAAGGTTTGTTGACCTTATGCTAGCATGCTCTAGGTGGTTTTGTGGTCTGAAGGTATGTTGAAGTCAATTTGGAGATTTTTTGTTAACTCTTGGGTTTCCTAGTTTGTGCTTAAAAGCTTGCACGTCCTAAAATGTGATATAGTAATTCAGGGTTCCTAATGGTTTGGAAGCTCAATATTGGTCCAAAATTTTGTAATGGTCTTCTCCAGGTGTATAATAACTTTTAGAGATGGACATTGACTGGAAGGTGTTATGTTGACCTTGTTTGTTTTAAGATTCTAGGGTTTTGGGATCTACTAGAAAAATGGTTTGCCTTATGAGTTGAGGATTGATGATTCTTAATTTTTTTAATAGGCCAAATGGGTTGTCAAATCAAGATTCAAAGAGATTTGAAGGTTTGTGGTTCTCAATTTTTTGTCAAGTTGGAATCCTAATTGGGTAGTTAGTTTGTGAAGGAAGTATATTATAGAGGATGAACTATTTTTTGAAAATTTATTTACTTGAGGGGGAATATGAGAGTGATCTAGATATGAATTTTTAGGGCCTAAATGTATGTCTACTAAAGTTTTTGGGCTCTGAAAGTTCCAAATATGGCTACAAGGAAACTAGATAGGCCTAGTGTGAAGAAAAGTGTTTTTTATTCAATTTATATAAAATATCAAGGCATGATAATTTCAAGGTGAGGTCTCAATTTATATTAGTGCATATTTCCTATTTGTTAAGTGTTATGAAGTTCTGTTGGTGGTCCTCGAGGTGGTGTGATAAAGAAGGCTAGTAAGCTTGTATGGTGGTTTCTCATGGTGTATGGAGATCTAAAGATGCTCAAGTGGTGAAATGGATAACATATCTTAGGGGGAATCCCTCTCAAATGTTTTATCAATTATTTATCTTATTTTTAGTGTTTTTCATGTTATTTCTTCATTGGTTGCAGTGCTTGGTTGAAGAGAGTGTTGACATGGAGCAAGAAGAAGTTGTTAAGGCAAGAAGAGGTAAGCTCAAGATAAGGGAGAGTTTGTACTATCTTCCTAAGATGGTCCTCTCTTCTTGGTATTATTTTTAGGTCCTCAAGATCAGTTGGTTCCCACTTTATCATTGTGTTAAAAGGGGGAAAGTTCCTATTGTGGAGTACTTGAAGAGAGAGAAGGTGAGTTATATATTTTTGAATGATGTTTGTTGACATCAATGACAAAGGGGGAGATTGTTCAAGGGTTGGAAATGATATCATGGTGATGTAATAGAGGTTTCTTGGTGATTATATGAATTATTTGATAGTCTAAGTGACAATGACAAAGTGTGTAATGTGTTTGTCCTAGTATGCTTGATGTTGGCTTGGTTGATCTTCAGTTTTGACATGGTTATATATGGTTAGGGATGAGTATGGTCATTTTATAATGTGCAAGGGGTCCTATAATAGGTTTTATAATATTTTAGTGCTTATGTGCATGATTTTAATTCATCTTATAGTCCATTGTTTTCATCTAGACATGTTGGGTCTAGTGGCAAAAAATTTGAGTAGGCAGTTTGTTGACGTCACCATTGCCACGGGTGGATGAATCAAGGGGATTTGGTCATATGGTTATGATAAAATTAGTCCCTATTTTATATTAAATAAATATTAGGTCATTTTATTATGCATATTCAAAGATATGTGGATGCAAATTTGGGCTCTCAGGCATTTTGACAATGTTTTCCCATACTTAGCCAAATTTACATGAGGCAAGAAAGAGTCAAGTAGGCATTTTGATGATGGCATATCTCACACATGTGTACATTTTAGGATAGTATCATTATATGGTTTTGTTTAGTATTACAACTATTTTATTTTTTATAAATTTTAGATCATGTGCTAAAGTAGGTCAAAAGATATGCATGTTCAAAGTTGGCATCCTAGACAAGTTCTAAGCATAGTTGGCTTTATGACAGAAGATTTTGAGAAGAAATTTTAATGATGTTATATCTCACATGTGAGAAGGTTTGATAATTATTTTGACACATGGTTGGACTATTCTACATGATAATATCATATGGTCCAAATTTGAGAACATGCAATTGAGCATAGTAAAAGATATGGAAGTGCAAAGTTGGCCTTTTAGGCAGATAGCAATGGCCCCCATACTTAGTCATTTCTACACAAAGTTAAAGTTTAGGACAAAATAGAGATCCAAAATCTCACATAAGTTCATATAATGAATATATACTATGTGTAACAATTCAAAAAGGTCAAAGTGTTCATTGGTTAATAGAGTTAAAGATCAGGAAAAATTGAAGATCCAATGGTACATGGGTAGATAATGATCTAACGATGCGTATTGAGTAAGATGGTAAGAATTTTTCAAGGTTTAATGACTAATAAAACATATAGGATAAATATCAAATGGTGATTGGGTGTTTTTATAGATTGATCAAATGGTGATCATTACTAGTTAAAGACTTGGTTGATCTGCAGAGATCAACGATGCATGATAA
The DNA here is from genome assembly GCA_037957365.1 of Torreya grandis. Taxonomy (NCBI): domain Eukaryota; kingdom Viridiplantae; phylum Streptophyta; class Pinopsida; order Cupressales; family Taxaceae; genus Torreya; species Torreya grandis. The sequence goes on from JARHVA010004790.1 coordinate 611,602, forward strand.
GTCAACATTGTAAGATTGCATGAGATGAAGTCAAAGTGACTAAGGTTTAACATTTGAGAATTGGCACATATGCATTAAATTTTAGCCAAGATAAATTATTCCTAATTGATCTGAGCATCAAGGACACAATATTGGAGCTTAATGTTCGATGTTTAACTGTGACCGTTGACATTTAAATATTTCAATTTTACAAAGGGAAAAACCAATATGTGGTTTTTGGACCATATCTTTCAATATAGACATAATTTGCTCATGATGTAAAAATAAAATATGAATATAACACCATGGATCATCTAATGAACCTAATTTTAATATCTAAAAGTGTGTATAGATATATATATATAGCTACAAAGTTGACTATGTGTTCATGTTTGTTCTGCAAGTAACCTAGGAAGGTTGTTTGAGCTTGTACTATTGTTGTTTCGATAGGTAATGTTGAATTAGCTATTTAATAATTTTTTATACTCCTTGAGGATGATCTTTGTGAATTTTTTAGGTGTGATCAATCTATATTTAGTATGAACAAATCTTAAGAAGTTTACTATGTATTCATTCATGGTGTCTTTATGAACATGGCTATTATTTGAGTTGATTGAGCTCACACAGAAGAGTGTAATAATGACTATAAGAATTTAAGGATGACTAAGGGGTCATGTAGAGTGTACATATGCATTTTTATATTTTTTCTATGTTCTTAATTTACTCAAAGAAGTGTCAAAGATCTGAATGGGTCTCCATAGGACCTACAAGTGACTTAGGCCTATTTGAAAGTGGATTGTGCTTAAGTGTGACCCATGTGAGATGCCTTAAGGGTGAAGGCATGTATTGTGTCTAACATGAAAATATACTTATTTTTTAATTCATGATTGATCCATAAATGGTGAAACTAAATGTGTTGGTTTCTAGGCATGTGGAAGACTTGTGCAAGGTATGTGTGAGAGTTGTGGAGTGAAGGAGAGGTAGTGTGCCTAGTTAATGAATTGATGAGAAGAGAAGATTTATGAATATGTGTATGATCTGTAGGTCATATTCATTATGTGATAAAATTGATCTTGAAGTTTAAGATATGTGAAGATGTTTGAGTGTGCATATGGAGACAATTTGAGTGAATAAGGAGAGAGATTGTGGCATGCCTATGTGAAAGGCTTGTATAAGATAGAGAGAGTTTGTGAAGATATTAGATAAATACTTATCCATCATCAAGTGTTGAATACATCAGTTCTAAGGTGGAGGTTTTCACTTCAATAAGGGTATAAATGACTTGATCTTCCTTAAGGGCAATTGCTCCTTGTGAAATAGGTGTTTCACTAAATACCTTTGGTCAGGAGGATATGATCAAGTTTTACTAGTCTAAAGGAGTTGATCAGTCTCTTGTTTATAATTTATTATAGGATAGTAGTCCATTTATGTTTCAGGATTGAGATTGGGTTTTATTCCCCATGAGGGTTTCCCACAGGAACTATGTGTTATGTGTTTGATCTTGTGTATGCATTGAATGAATGAGCTCTCTTGTTAATGTTGCTTGATCAAATTGATATATGCTAATCGGTTAATAATTTAAAGGACTAAAATTGAAATTGAAATATCTAGGCTCATTGATTCACCCCCCCTCCTCTTAGTGATTGTACCTCTAACTCTATCTACCTACTGGGGGCATATACATAAATACATGGGTTCCTCATTTAATACATTTACCCATTTGTGTGCATATTATACATAATTTTGATTGTCAGATTACATCTTTATAAACTCTACATCACAAATTTAGCATTGTTATATCTTGATATTGATCATCCTACACTTACTCAAAAAAATTTCTAACTATTACTACTTTACACTCAACTTATGTACATCTTTTCTCTTATATAGATTTATACTGCATCTTCATGCATACTTTCATTTCTAACTTTCCTAGTTTAGACTTGATTGTGTCTCTATGCTTCTTTTATTCAAGGGAATTTGAATATGCCATTGCTATATAGATCTATGCCACTTATTTTTATTGTATGTATGCATTGGACATGTGCCCATGTCCTTGTGTGTGCCTTACTAATTCTGTATGTAGACATTTGAATGTGTTTTTCCATGTGGATCTAAGCCAACTTGCTTGTTGTTTTTATATGTGGACATTTGAACCTGTCCTTGTATGTCTTGATTTATCAAATTTAGTGACATGTACCCATGTCCCTTGTATTTTGGCCCTTTAGCCTACTTTGCATGCATCATGTGTGTTGTATATATGATTTTTTGTATGCATCATAGCCATGACATGTGTCTTTTGCTTTTTACACACTCCAATTTTAGATGCCATGAGGGACCTCATGTATCTCCCCTTCCAACTTGGGTGTCATGATGGACATCATGCCCCATCCCCCTATGTAGCTACTTAGTTATTACTCATATTTGTTTTTCATATAGATTGTTATATATGTCTTGATAGCCTTGTGAATTCTAGATATAACATACATTATATATCATAAAATTATGCTCATGCTCGACTATCTTAAATTATGATGTTAGATATGCACATTATATTGGTTTATTACATAGATATTGTATATATTCCAACTATCACACATTTTGCATATCTTTTTCTTTTGAGGATAGTTCTTGTAAAAATTCAAAAAATGCTCTCAAACAATAGGGCATCCATAGAGATTAGGTTATCTGAATACACTCAAATTATAATTTTTAGCACACAGGCACATAATACAGAAATTAGTCTCAGGAAAACATGGTCATAAATAGTAACACATAGACTAGTTCAATTACACAAAAATTAGAATAGTTAGACATTAGTTCCTAAATTGGGACATTAATGCCACCACCGCTACTATCCAAGATATGGCACTACTATCTATTAGCCTCAGTTTTAGGAAATTCTAGATTAGCTAGAAAAGTAAAATAGGTATAGTTTAAGTTTGCACAATTTTAGTTATAGATTACTAATTTTGGATTAATTTATCTCATATTCATACCAATTTACTCAAATTGGGGTTATCATGCATGACATGATCATTCCCATTTCAGTTTAGATGCTCAGATACAAATTATTATAACCTAATCTAGAATCCATATACTCATATATCAAATTTGGGGGCATGTGAATGGTACATTGTTTCCATACGCTCACTTATACACCAGTTGATCACATGGAATGACAAAATCCATGTCATTATCTACATTGTACACACCAGACACCATGTTCCAAGTTACACAGCAAATTGATGCCTTACTCCATTTACAGTGGTTGTCATTCCTAAGTGGCTTGGAGTAGCCTAATATTCCCAAGTGGGCTAGAGTCATTTTACATTCTCGAGTTCTTGAGTGGTTGTAGATATGACATATATAGTTCCAATAATAGTTACACATCTTCAGTTGCATCATTTAGTTTTAGTTTTAGATGCATATACTACACATGGGTGGATAATTATATGGTCATAGTCTACTTGAGCTCTTGAACCACCTATATGAGAGGGTTGGACACACTATCAGTCTAATCCATGCTATTCACAGTTCATGATCCACCAAATAGGGGTGGGAAATGATGGAGTCAAAACTGGATTGAGTTATTGAGCAACCCACACATGAGTATTGAGCAAGCCATCAACTCAGTCTAAGTTATTCATCGATTGGTCACTATTTACATGCACACACATACACAGGTTATCATCAGGTTTATGCATTGGTTTGTGTACCCAATGAGGTGTATTCATTCATTTCCTCTCTCTTTTTTATTACTTAATTTTATCTTTTGATTTTGATATCTCTTAAGTAAGAACTGATATATGAACATTTTATTTCCAAGACACGTAATGGAGCATGCTTCACATACTCAAATCCAAATTCACAGGCTTCACCTCTTAGATAAGTCTAGGCACACTTCTTTTTCCTTTATCCTAGTCATTTTACTTTGTTACATTTTTAGAATAAAGCAGGGGGACAGTGCCGGGGGTGAGGGCGGGGATGAAAATGTAATCATCTAAAAATGGCACTTGAGTGCTAAGAGTGTTACTTGAGACCACCCATCCATAGCTTATCCCTAGACCTATATTAGGGCCTATTTGGATACTTATCCAACCTTCGTACAGGCCACATGCATCCCTAAACATCTCTAAAGCAATCCCAAACCTTCACTTTAGCATTCTAGCCCCTAGTGCCTCACTTTCTTCCACTTGGTCACTAGTGCCATAATTTGGATAGTAGTGCCAATGGTGTTAGTGTCCTATTTTAGACACTATTGTCATTTTCCCACCTTTTTTTACCAATGGATATCTTTTCAAATCATAAACCACCTAGGGTCAATCTAGAAAACTTTTGAGACCTGCACAAACAGTAGAACAATATATATAGATGAATTTTAGCCCTTTATCCACTATATGGAAATCAAATACAAATTACATAAACAAAATTAGAATAAGTTGTGCACAATCAAGGTTATTAATCCCTACTCTACCCTACTTCTGCATATAGCCATTTATAACATTTCTAATTACTCAGGTTTCTAGTCTCAAATACACTCAAAGCACTCAAATCGGTATTCATACTAGCTTCACTTGCACTTGCATGAATATTTAGGTGGGGATCACTACATTGGGATTGATCCCTCCTCAAAGTATTGGTATGTAGGTAACTCTCATCATAGCAGGGTGTTGAGGATGTCTAGCCTACCCCACTAACAACATGCTTTGCTACTTTTACCAATTAGATGCTCTAGCAACATAGAGGTTTAGGTTTTGCATACAAAATCAATTAAAATTACATGGAATTAGAACTTGTGCACACAAGAATAGGCTTGGCAAATTCAGACACAGGTACACCTAGAAGCTCAAAATAGTCCTACATAAAAGACACTAGTGCCAAAAGAAGGACACTAATGCCATTGATGCTACTATCCAGTTAGGATGCTACTTTTTAGGAAGGGTTTGGACACCTGAATCTTGTTCGCAATACTCAGATCATCTCATGCTCTAGTTTGTAGCCTCTAGATCTCTTATCTTACAATTTATAGCTAAGTACTTGTTTACATCATTTATTGTTATTTTTAGAAATGTCAAACTAAGTCAATTCTATTATAAATTAGTGTCTATATTTATTGCATATTTCTACCATGATTTACTATACTCGGACCCTTTAATAATCTATGGATTAAAATCTATAACCCTAAAAATTTAAATCACTCAACGATATAGATAACCAATTGCGTGAGTTATTTCCTTAACATAGCAACAAAGCTTTTGGAGGTTGCTCAGTTATACTTGTTGGTGACCTAAGATAGCTTCCCCCCATAAATGACATACCAATGTATGAAATAAATTCATTTGGCAACACCCTTTGGCAAGAATATGACACAGTAGTAACATTACACACAATTTTTTGTCAACAAGGATGCACAAAAAATCATCTACTATTTAGAAATTTATTGACCAACACCAAAATGCAAACACAGGAAAAGAAGACTAGGATATGCTCATGTCCATAACATCATCCTTCATGGCTAAAAAAGAATGAGAAGATTTCAAGGTGTCAACACATTTATATGCAATGAATATATTAGGAAAAATACATAACAAGCAAACGTTAAAATCATTAAACATTCCAATAGTAATATGTAAAGCAGAACAGAGCATACAACAGGTGACATTGACCCACAATAATCAACTCAACCAAATTGTGCTTATAAGTAAAGGACAAAAAGATATGTTGGCATCCAATCTATGGGTGATAATAGGGTTAGTTAATAGAGCCATCAAGGAAATAGTTCACATTCTCTACCACATAAATTCAAATCCACCTTCCTTACCCAATTATGTGGTTGTTTCCTTCAAAACATACTCTGGTCCCCCATGGGATATTTTCAATCCAACACATATTCCAATTCCTCCTATTACACAAGGTAGTCACGGACAAATGTTTATCAAAATAGCATGGGCATTAACCATACATAAAGCACAATGAATAACTCTCAATCAAGTAACAATAGATATTGGAAACATTGATCATCAAGGGTTAACCTTCATTATTGTATCAAGAGTGCGCTCATTGTCTGAATTGTATATCAACCCTTCATTTTCATTTGACTTCATTTTCATTTGACCACTATGAAATAATGAAGGGTAGTATATATTTAAATCTAAAAAGAGCAAAGGAAGCAAGAATCAATGTAATACCTCTTCCACATCATTTACAACATTTTTCTAGTTTTCTCAATATATACACAAAGGTACATTTTCACAACATTTGTTTTGCTCTTTATTACTTTTCACCTACTTCACACTAATTAGTACTTAATAAAATATAAAAACATTATTTAATAAAATATATAATGGCATTAATATACAATTGTTTAATAAATATAATATAACTATTATTTTTAATAAAATATATGAGAGTAAATATAATATGTTATATGTTATATTATACCACCATAGCGTTAGGAGAGTATGCAAAACTTGGTGGGGATTTCAACCCAATTCCACCATACAACTTAAAGTTGGCAATGTTTGTACTCCTATTGGCAATTTTACCTCTCTTCCATTCACCAAATAAAGAGAAATGTTCACTATTGTTATGAATACAGTTGTTATTGTTGTTGTTATTGAGAGAGACAATGGAAAAATCTTGGAAATATTTGTATCCATATCTATTTGTATCTGGTATCTTGCATCCATATCTATTTGTATATTGAAGTTTTAGCTCATCTTGAATTATTTCATTGTTTTCATGTATTATATAGTCCTTCCCATTATCTACCACTTCTTTATTGCTCAAGATCATAGTGAAACATGATGTCTCATCTATATACAACTCATTGTCATGATGTATGAAGTAACACAGTACCTCCTTTTCCACCATCAACTCCACTAGAAATATTAAATTTTCATGCACAAAATGTAAAATGATTATAGTGATCATTGGTTTTGCGTGCATTACTCCTACTGATTTACACTCTTTCATTTACAATACCCCACTTTAAAATATATATATATATCCCTTCTGGTGTAACCTTGCACCTTTAAGGCAATTGTTAGCATATACTTTTGGTTCCAAGTTATTAAAATTTCAAGTTTTTAACTTTAACTATTCAAATTTCAATTTTTTCGCTCCAAATTTTGGTTCGATGTTATTCAAATTTTAATATTATGACTACAAATTTTGACAATTATTCAAATTTCAACCTTTTCATCCTCATATTGTGTTCCTCCTTAAAATATATTGCTTGTAGTTAGGCCTTGTGATTTCATGGCATAATTATTTTTCCCCCTTTTCATCCTAAGAGAAACCCCTAAGCCACTTCAACATTCAAATTGGGAAGGAGGCTGGTTGCAGGACACTATGAGGCCATTAACAATAATAATTAAAGGTGTTCGACACGCATTGAGATTGCAGATTCTATTTTTTTCCATTCAAGCCATACACATAGCCTCCTAGATTATATTTGGGATACTTTTGTCCACACGCCAGTTAGCTAAGTTTTAATGTAATTTGTTTTCGGTTGTAATTTTTATTGTGAATTACTTAACAAAACCAATAATAAATTGTTGAAGTGTGTTTTTCTGAGTCATATACAAGTTCTTTGTATCCAATTACCATGTCTTTTGATAATAATCAGAAAGCTTTCACTCTTCTGATGGATGTAATGCTATTGCTGCAACTATTATCCTAACATTGGAAGTATATGATAAAATATTGGTCCGAAAACTTGCATAGTACTCATCTAATTTTGGATCTATTTAATTTATTTTGTGGAAATTGTTTTTCTTGTAGTTGAAGACTTATCCAGTCAGAAAAGTCATCTTCAAACAGCCAACTAAAGTGCTTCTTATATGAATGGCCTATGATTTCCCTTGAATGAGAGGGAAGGGAGTTGGTTTTCTATAGAAATGAAATTCCAGAGTGGTTCGAGCATCAAAACTAGAATGGACATATACTGTTTCAAATTCGCCATTAATGGATATACAAATTTCAATGGACAAGAATACAAGATGCATAGGTGTTATTTTCTGCTTTGCTTCATATGAGAAAGAGAGTATTATTGATGCCATTATTAGCAGAGGTGGATTTGAAGTCTTAAGAATCTAAATTGTGAGAAACAAAGGTGAAGACAAAAAAAATTGGTAGAAATGAGCTTCATCTTTTCATTTGCCATGAAAACATGATTTTGTGAGAAGTTTGCAAGATGGGGACATGATTTGTATTTAGGTACGCCCGTTACATCCATATCCACGAATATGTCATGTGTGATCTAAGAAGCGCTGTCGTGATTATGCCCTGTTTGCTTTCATCACTACATTTGTTTCTATAATTTGTTAACTATAATAGTGTATCCTTGTGGTTTTGCCCTGTTTGTATTCTCTGATAGGTTCCCCAAGCAGCAGAGAAGATGGAGGAGGAGACACAATTTCATGCGAGGATGTGGTCCCAGCAAAATCCATTGGCAAGAAGGAAGAAGAAAAATGATTGGTTAGTTTAGGGGACGAACCTGAACCTGAGCAAGTGGCACTTACTGTGCCTACAAAAAACAGATGATCCAAACATGCATGTTTTGACCTTCAGGTTTTGGGTGTTTGTTATCATTTATGAATCAGTTTTTTTCGTAGAGAACAGAGCCCCTAACTATTACTGCAGTCTCTGCTCAGATTGTTGTTCTATTGGTAGGAAGCAAGTGGGAATTCTCCTTGAATCAAGGACCCTTTAATATGGAAAAACAATTGCTTATTACAAATTTTTTTTTTCCATTTAGGGGGTATGTTATTAGTCCCAAATTTAATTTTAATTTATTATCGAATCTTTTCAAATTATATTGATTAGTGGGTGGAAAAAATATGTCTTTTATAAAATGAAATAATATTAAAGGGAGTACATAAAATAATGTTATTTAATATAAGTTGATTGGCTGAATTTTTCTTTAAGTTATTACCAGTTTTACTTGGATTAAGGCTGAACATTTATAACATGGTAAAAATGAGTTTATACAAAACAAATATGATTTAACATTCAATGCTGTATTTCTAAGTTATTACTGGCTTTACTTGGATTAAGGCTGGACATTTATAGCACGGCAAAAATGAGTTTATACAAAGCAAATATGATTTCATTCAATGCTGTATTTGTTCACGCAGTGTAAGTTACCTAAATTAATAGTTTCACATTGAATGCCGGAATTAATTCCTCAAATTAACTTGGCAGCGGTCCCCTGTGATTTCTTCTTTCTTCTTGTTAGTTGAAGACCCGTCTATAAAATTGGCACGCTGGTGCATAACTTATAATTGGCGAGTAGGTAACTTATTTGCAGGTGAATGTCAGGGCAATTGCAATGGAAATCTCAATGTCAACAGACGGGCTGAGCCGGTTGCCAGACATCATAATTTATTCCGAAATACTTCCAAATTTTCATTCAGAGCAGCAGTACACTGCTCCGTGTTAGTTCAGAGATGGCGGTTCCTTTGCAGGAAAATTGTTCATGATTTCGTCAGTTCAAAACAATTTGCACGCTTATTACGGAGAGAAAATCCAAAAGAATTCAAGAAAGAGGAGATAATTGATAGTGTGTTTCTCCTCCATTTTGGGCCCCTGGAGAATTTTTGATTTCATGTGTTTTTCAACCACTTTAGGACTGAAAACATCTGCGAATGGGTTCAATCTGAATCTCTGAAAGGAGTTAAGAAAATTACTTTTGGAAATCATGCCAGCAGTTTCATATATGGAAGGATTGGTAGGAAGTTTCAGAGGTTCCAAATTTTGTTTTTGCCTGTAACAAACATACGTCTTTAGAACTGACAGAAATATATTTTTCCAAGATTCGAAGTGATTTTGGGGGTTTCCCACTTCTCCGGACATGTTTTTACATCATTTTCATGTTTGAATAATAAGACACTCGAACAGTTCATAGCACTGAGTCCACTGCTTGAGAAATTGGTGCTCCATGCTTGTGACGTTTTGAGAAATTTGAAATTATTTGCGCCCAATCTCAGACACCTGTGTATTAATAGATGTCATGGGATAAGGACATTGAAGGGATGTTACCCAGAATTGATGGAGATCAAACTGATTTAGGCTGTTGAGATACCTGAAGGGCTTTCAGATTGTGAATTCAATAAAAAAAATCCCTTCCTCCTGGACGTTTTCCTAAGCTTGAAGAATTGGCAATTGTTTAGCCTTTTTTTAGCTATAATCATATCGTAACTATGAGCCCAACTTGGTTTCCATGGCAGTGTATTACATCGTTAATGGAGGTTCCTTTTGGAGCAAAAGCAACGTTGCATAATCTCAGAAGCTACATTTCTTTATTGAGTGGATTTTAGGCGTGGAGGAGCCGACTTATTTCGCTTACATTCTTAAGATCAGTCCCTCTTTGAAAATTTTGAAGATTTCTCTGCCAAAATTTGTCAGAAATATTCATGTCCAAGTGTTCATAGACGAAGTGTTTAATTTGGAAATTGCATCTCGAAAAGAGAAAATAATTACAAAAAGCTCGACGAGGGTAGACAGATTTTGTCTCAATAGGCCTGAGATTATCTAGGGAATTTCTCTATATAATTGTTTACATTGTTTGCAGTAAGGTTCATTTTTTTTCTCGGCTTTTGGACTGGTAATGTAGCTTCGAAAGGCTTTGATCTTGCCTTCATCTTTTAAGATGCTAAGCCATATCGACGATGTAAATGCCTTTTTAAGTGATAGGTTTTGGTGGTATCACATGTTTCGAGTGTGAGGATATGATGTGCAGTGTAGATAAAGCCATTAATGGTGGTCATCTAGTTAAATTTAGATACTCGGTAGAATTGTATGTTTTTGTTTTATGATTATATCTTGTATGTATTAATATATAATATTTTAAATATATATAAATATTATTTTATATAATATATAAATCGTATGAATGGTAATGACTTTATAATTGTTGTGTTGTTCATATATTTGTTGACTTCTTTTTCCCTGATTTAGTATCAACTTCGTCATTGCCAATTGTTACAATGTCTACTTTACAACTTTGTTAATAAAAAACACTACTAAGAGAAATTTATTAAGTATTTATATTTTAGAAGAAATAAGTATTCAAATTATATAAATCTATGTAACAAGAATTAACAATCATAACAATTAGCAAAATTTTAATTCCGAACTAAGATTAAGCATAAAGATTTAGCCACAATCATTGTACACCACGAATCATGAAAATGCTTGGATGTTAAATTATTACTAGTAGTTACCCCAAAGATGCAAGTTATGCTGGAAAGAATGTATAAGTGTTAGGGCCATTGCAAGTGTCTGTCCAATGACAAAATCATCAAGTTTTCCATCCCATCACATTTGTGACAGTGTCCGTCTGTCCGTTTGCGTGCCTCATCACTTTCGACGAGACGTCGATTCTTATCCCATCCTACCTCCACTTATGTGGTGATGGCCATACAAATTTGTTATCTAATAATCACAAATACTTAAAAGTGTTTTCCACATTTGGAACCCGAGACCTTTGGCGTCGTGATCGAACAATTCTAGAATCTTGAGTTTAAAGGCAAAAGGATTTTCTGTATGTGCAACTTGAGAATATTATTTTTTATTCTTCAATGTTGTCCATTCGATTAGACTTTTATTGGAATACCCCTAATTTCTAAGTACTATTTCCACCCAATGTGGATTGCAACTAAAGATTTTCCAAATCTACATGTGTATGCACACACAACATTATACAATTTGCAATAGTAGATTTTTATGATTCTACAATGGAAAAAAAATGAACTTTATGGGTCTTTTGGTGTACAATATCACATGAAATACCTTATCATTAGCCCACTTTGAAATTTTCACCACTTGCAAGTTCTCAATGGTTTTGCCATAATTTATATAGGTGTCAATATATTGGCAGCATAGCCGAACATAAGTTACAATATATATTTTGGAACCTTAATGTTTTCTCTCCATGAAGTGCTAATTTGAGATGCACATTGGACATGGAGCCTTTTCGTAATAAAATTAGTGTCATGTTGTCCTTGTTAACCATTCACGATAGCAAACGTTTAATGAAAGAATCCGCCACCTTGCAAGTTATGTACCTCTTTTTGATGGATGCAAGTCATGTAAATTCAACAACTATCTAACATACGTACAATAATATAAATGTCTAAACATCGATTCAAAGCCCAACAAATTAACAATCGAAAATAAATAGACATCCACCTGCTTTGCTTGATAGCTATAACTAAATAACGTGATTAATAAACCAATAAATATCTTTAAATGAGACAGTCACTTTTCTTGTTTTACCTTTCTTAATTTTACAACTAAAAACATTACAAAAATTAACATTTATATAAATTATAAAATCTTGTATAATTATTAAATTATAATATTTATATATTATATATTCATAAGAATAGTAATATTCTAACATATAATTATAATTAATATTCTAACATATAATTATAATTATCTAGATGAGGCGCACCTTCCACACATATAACCAAATGCTGGTGGAAAGAGGGGATTCAAAATTTTACACGACGTCACCTTTTACACTTTGCATGCCAAAAGCTCGCATTGCTTGCCCGGCTATGGACATGTGTACCGCAAACCCACCGTTCACTTCAGCGCCTTTCATAGTGGGACGCACTAATGAGATCAATAAATACAGTGGGAAGGAGAACAGAAGTGAAAACGATTCTATGAGTGCATGGATTTTGTAAGAGGAGCTGAGCAAAACAGATCCTCTCCTATGCGCTGCCAACAGCGGATAAAAATGTCATAACAATTCTACCGTGATGCCATAAGTTTTATTTTAATTTATAACCTCACTTTATACATTTGAAATTCACGGATCTAATATTTATTGCCTTGTCACAGAAATTTCTATGCCCCATCATGTGTTAATTTCTATAACCCAGCAACATATTTAATTCCACAATAAATTCACAGACATAAATTTGATTTATAACGATTAATACAACTGTGTTAATTAACAATTAATAACAGCAGAAGCAAAAAAATAACAATAAGCCAATAAAAAAAAAAACAATAACACAGATATACGCAGGAAACCCCAATGCGGAAAAAACCTGCAAATGTTGGATCTTCTATTCAGCGTAACAGCAAACTTTTCTTTCGAAAAAATACAATATATGAGTTTGCTACAGCAATCTTACTTTTATAGAGAGCCTAGTTGCTTTACTTAGCGTGCAAGAAAAAGAAACTTTCCTTGCTTTCTTTGGCTTTTTTTTATTTTACACATAAAATCACTCTAGGATTTATCTCATCCTTACAAACTCAGAAACATTTTATTTAAAGAATAGAAACCACTGTTGCTAAAAATCCAACTCGAATTGTTTTAAAGCATATCTAAACTTGAGTTCCTTTAAAACAATTCCACATTCCACCTTTCGAGCTAAAAAAATCAACACTCCCTCTTAGCGAGGAAGGTGTTCTGCACCACACCCAACTTGTCCCTGAAGAATTCAAACTTGCTCTTCATCAAGCCTTCGTCAGGATATCTACAATTTGTTCGTTCGTAGGAATGTAATTGAGCTTCACTATCCCCTTCTCCACACAATCTCTGATGAAGTGATACTTGATCTCAATATGCTTTGACTTGTCATGAAACACTGGATTCTCAGAGAGTTTGATACAACTCTGATTATCACAATAAATGACTGTAGGATCTAGCTCTTGATTAAAGAGCCTAGCTAGAAGTTTTCGAAGCCAGATAGCCTCACATGTAGCCATACTGGCTGCCATATACTCAGCCTCTGCAGAACTCAGTGCAACTGACTTCTGTTTCCTGCTGTACCAAGAGACTGCTCCTGATCCCAAACTGAAACTACACCCTGAAGAGCTCTTTCGATTAGTTGTGCTTCCTGCCCAATCTACATCAGTAAACCCCTTGAGCTTCACTCCATCCTGCTGAACATACTTCAGCGCATAATCAACTGTGCCTTGGAGATATCTCAAAACATGCTTCGCAACTATCCAGTGAACACGTTTAGGTTCCACCATAAACTGACTGAGTGAGATCACTGCAAAACAAATGTCTGGCCTGGTGTTGACCAGATACATAAGAGAGCCTATCAACTGTCTGTATAAAGTAGGGTCCACTGCCTCTGATCTAGAAGCATCAATCTTCTTCCAGTTGGTCACAAATGGCGTTGACATAGGCTTACAGTTTTCCATCCTGAATCACTTCAAGATATCAATTAAGTACTTCCCTTGTCCAAAGAAGATTTCTCCCTCTTTCTGCCACAACTCCAATCCCAGAAAGTAGTGCATCAACCCCAAGTCCTTCATCTCAAACTCTCATGCAAGATCCCGCTTGCAGTGTGCTATGAGCTCCTCTGAACCTATGAGAAATAGGTCGTCAACATATAACAATTGTTAGGTTGTGGAGCTAAAAGCTTCACCAAGATGCAAACAGGAGAACTTACAGAGGTTACAGAGGTTGCAGAGAGTTGATGAATGCGTTGCAGGGAAACCGGCGTCGGTCTGATCAACCGATGTCGGTCAGATGGCAGTGAAGATGCAACCGGCGTCGATTACCAGTCGGCCGACATCGGTCATGGAGGAGCCGACGTCGGCAGCCTGTACGTGAACATGTAGTTTGCATGTTGATTCCGGAGAGTCTATTTTTGAACTGTTAGTTTGCATGTTAAAGGCTAGCTGTAGTCTTGAGTTGCACATCTAATTATTGTAATTAAAATAGTCTAATTATTGTAAGCATGAGATCTATATAATAGACTCATGGGTTGTATTGTAAACTTGTAGCTAGAGAGTAAAAGAGCAAAATAAGCTCCTTCAGAGAGTAAGAGAGCAATGGTGTGTTCCTCCTAGTGCCAAAGTACCAAGAGTGGGTACTGGTTTGGAGAATCAAAGGGGTTCTTCGTGTTTGTATGATCTTAGTCAGCAGGTGAGCATGGCTTCTTTTGGAGATCTACAATGGTGAGTAAGGTCTAGTGATTTGCAGGTAGCAGCAGAGAGCAGGAGATCTACTTGGAATACGGTTGTGTACTTGGTGTACTGGCAACGTGTTACTGACTGGTTGGAGAGGTGAACATCAATTCTATATTTGAGTTGATTGTTGAGACCGAGAGAGAGAGGGAAGGTCTTGAAGTGTGGCGAGCCTTTGAGGTGGAAGAAGAAGTGGCATCTTCTTTATTGTATTTTCTTTTGAGTATTTAATACATTTGTGTATTGTCTCTCAAATCCTGTGTTGTTTCATATTTCTAGTTACTTATTGATTCTGGTATAATTTTGTGTTTAGTTGCTAATACAAGAAGTAATCATATGTGCTCTAATTGAGGAGCAAGATCATGACAAGTTGGTATCAGAGCTTTTGGTTGGGTTGACTAATAGGTGGTTCAGATCTGATAGTGTTTGTTGATTAAAGGTTACTCACAGGGGTTTCTGATTGAGTGGGAGTATAGCAATGGCAGAAGAAAGTAAGCTACGAATGGAGAAACTGAATAGCACGAATGGTCTGATTGATGGAAAGAAAGAGCAGGGAAATAAAGATTGTTGGCTGGTAGCAGATCAGCAAGGAAGAGTAGATGTTGCAGGGGATGTTGTACAGGATGTTCTGGGTAAAGTAGAATCTTGGTTTACAGATTCTTTTGCCTCTTTCCATGTAGTTCGAAATAGAGCATCTTTTCATGGGTATGTCTTTGGAGACTTTGGAGAGATTTATTTAGGAGCTGGAGAGCCTTGTCAAATAATTGCCAAAAGAAAAGTGACGCTGAAATTGCAGACGGATAAAACATAGGTGTTGAATGAGGTTATGCAGGTACTAGTCTTGGATATGAGTCTAATTTCTTCAAGAAAGTTAGGTGATGGGAGATGCACAGTAACTCTCACAGCGGATGTACTTGAATTAGACGGTGGTAAGAAAGTAAGTATTTTTTATCTATCTACTTATATTACTGATTCACCTTCTGTTACAGAGATGTGGCTTTGTAGGCTTGGTTACATATGTAGGAGGGGAATGCATGTTCTGAAGCGGAAGACAGATGTTTTTGACAAGCTAAAGAACTAGAAAGCCTTGGTGTTCATGGAGGAGATGACAGACAGAGATCAGCTGAGGAGACTGAATTATTCTGAGCAGGGCTGTGTTGATATGAATAGGGTTTTGATCCATGGAGAGCTCGCGGATAAAAAGTCATCACTCATAGGCGAACACAGATACCGACGTCAGTCAGAAGGAACCGACATCGAACAAACAGGCACCGACGTTGGTCATGTGCAAATCAGCAGAGTCAGTGGTGTCGAGAAGCAGGAACTGACGTTGGTCATACATTGATCGACGTCAAAAATAGGTACACCGGCGTCGGTCAAAGGACCGACGTCGGCAGACAGGGTTAGTCACAGAGAACTGACGTCGGTCGGAAGCAGATTGGGAGATGGCCGAGATCGGTCACTGGAACGGATAGTGGGCGGACAACACGCTATCAACAAGTCTCAAACGCTCATATGGAGGTCAGAAAGGGTAAGTGAACCTCATATTCATTGTTCACCTTCTTTATATTGTTTACTAATGGTTGAAAACCAGGAAGATGTGAAGAGACAATGCAGGTAGAATCCAAATACAGTGGGAGCTTGGCATGGATGAGGAGTGTGAGTCCTTGGAGAAGAACCAAACAGGTATTGTTGGTAGAGTTGTCAGCTGGAAGAAAGCACTGAGAGACGGATGGATTCCCAAGTTAAAGAAGAGATTGAATGGATACGTGAGATAGAAGGCCAAGGTATATGGTCTTGAAGAAGTTGCATGACAGTGGTACAGGTTTTGACAGGTGGATGACAAAGCAGGGCTTCAGTCAATGTCAGTGTAACTATTGTGTTTGTTCTTACCAAGTGGATGATGAGTCATGACATTATCCTATTACTGTATGTGGATGGTTTGCTAGCAGATTTGTACATACAGGGTTTTGCTGAGCTAAGGGTAAGGTTAGTTCAGAGGTATGTCAGGGGAATTTGGAGCAGCAAAATTCTTTGGCATGAGAGACATGGAGATTTTTGTCTCCATTAGGAGCTGATGTGAATCAGGTGTTGGCGAGGTTCATTACGCAAGATGCAGAATCAGAAAGCACACCAAGGGCTAGACAGTTCAAGCGGAGCTTAGAACAAGGTTCGAAATCACATGAGGTCTAGTGTAGACCTGAGTTTTCCCAATCAGTGGGAGCTGTCAGAGAGTTTGGAGCCAATTAGGAGAAGGTAGATTCTTAGGTATCTGAGAGGGACCAGCAGCAGGTTAACATGTTATGAAGAGTCAAGGTCTTCACTACATAGAGTTGTAGGTTCGGATGTGGCAGGTTACTTGGATGACAGGTGTAGCATCACAGGTTGTGTGGTGGTTGGTCTTCAGGATTGATCTTGAAGAGGGATACAAGCCAGGGAATAATTTAGACGGTGTACAGGGACAGGTACAGGTGCAGTTGTTTATCTCTAAGTGGGAGATTGTTAGGTTGTGGAGCTAAAAGCTTCATCAAGATGCAAACAGGAGAAGTTACAGAGGTTACGGAGGTTGCAGAGAGTTGTTGAATGCGTTGCAGGGAAATCGGCATCGATCTAATCAACTGACATCGGTCAGATGGCAGTGAGGATGCAACCGGCGTCGGTTACCAGTCGGTCGACATCGGTCATGGAGGAGCCGACGTCGGCAGCCTGTACGTGAACATGTAGTTTGCATGTTGATTTTGGAGAGTCTATTTTTGAACTGTTAGTTTGCATGTTAAAGGCTAGCTGTAGTCTTGAGTTGCGCATCTAATTATTGTAATTAAGATAGTCTAATTATTGTAAGCATGAGATCTATATAATAGACTCATGGGCTGTATTGTAAACTTGTAGCTAGAGAGTAAGAGAGCAAAATAAGCTCCTTCAGAGAGTAAGAGAGCAATGGTGTGTTCCTCCTAATGCCACAGTACCAAGAGTGGGTACTGGTTTGGAGAATCATAGGGGTTTTTCGTGTTTGTATGATCTTAGTCAGCAGGTGAGCATGGCTTCTTTTGGAGATCTACAATGGTGAGTAAGGTCTAGTGATTTGCAGGTAGCAGCAGAGAGCAAGAGATCTATTTGGAGTACGGTTGTGTACTTGGTGTACTGGCAGCGTGTTACTGACTGGTTGGAGAGGTGAACATCAATTCTATATTTGAGTTGATTGTTGGGACCGAGAGAGAGAGGGAAGAAGGTCTTGAAGTGTGGCGAGCCTTTGAGGTGGAAGAAGTGGCATCTTCTTTATTGTATTTTCTTCTGAGTATTTAATACATTTGTGTATTGTCTCTCAAATCTTGTGTTGTTTCATATTTCTAGTTACTTATTGATTCTGGTATAATTCTGTGTTTAGTTGCTAAAACAAGAAGTAATCATATGTGCTCTAATTGAGGAGCAAGATCTTGACAACAATAATATGAGAAGTTTACCCTTCACCTGAACATAGTACAAGTTCAAATCTGCCTCACTCTTGATGAAGCCCACACTCTGCAAGTAACTATCAATACGTGAATACCACGCTCTAGGAGCCTACTTGAGTCCATACAGTGCTCTTTTCAACCTGCATACATGAGAATCCCTCTCATGTGCTTCAAACCCTTCTGGTTGCTCTATGTAAATCTCTTCCTTAATCACCCCGTTGAGGAAGGCCGTCTTTACATCCATCTGATGAATCCTCCAACCCATCTGTGCTGCTATAGAAATGATAGCTCTTATGGATGAGTACATGGCTACTAGAGCGAAAGTCTCATCATAGTCGACTCTTTCCTTTTGTGAAAACCCCTTAGCCACAAACCGAGCTTTGAAATTTTCCACACTACCATTTGCAGCATGCTTAATCTTATACAGCCATCTCGAGCCCACCACAAACTTATCTTCTGGTCTTGGTACCACCTCCCACACACTGTTATTCATGATGGAAGAATACTCTTCCACCATGGCATCTCTCCATACTTGGTGCTTGGATGCCTCCTGAAAGCTGGAAGGCTCTACTTCAATTAATTCACTCATAAGTGCCACATAATTTGAATAACGTCTGGGAGCCCTTCTTTGTCTGACTAAATATTGAGGATCACCTACATATTCTTGAGCCTCTCTTAATGTTTGCTCAGATGCCCTGTTTCTCCTCTTCTCACTAATAGGAATCTGAGGCTGAGGAATTATTTGTTCCTCTATCTGATCATCCTGCTTGTTTTGCTCTCCAGCTTGCGTGACTAAAATTTGAGGAATTTGTGCTACCTCAACTATGGATGTTTGTTCCTCCTCATTCATCAAGTTACTTGACTTCTGAAGAGCCCTCTCTTCCTCAAAATTCACATCTCTGCGAACCACTGTTTTCCTGAGAGCAGGAATATAAACCCGATAAGCCTTAGAAGTTTCATTGTACCCACCAAGGATACCCTTCTCTGCAGTAGGTTCCAACTTGGTTCTCTTCTCATCAAGAATGTGACAATACACAAGACATCCAAAGATGCAAATGTGCCCCAAATCTGGTTTCTTAACAGTGAACGCCTCTTTTGGAGTCAATTTGCCCAACACTTTGTGAGGGCTCCTATTCTGCAAATACACAATTGTGTTGCAAGCTTTTGCCCATAAGAACCAAGGCAAATCCTGATCATGAAGCATGGCCTTGGCTGCTTCAATGATAGCTCTATTCTTTCGTTCAGCAACCCCATTATGTTGAGGGTTGTATGAAACTATCAACTCTTTCTTGATACCTTCCTGAGCACAAAAATCTTTGAAGGCATTCAAGGTATACTCACCTCCATTATCAGACCTTAGTATCTTGATCTTCTTCCTAGTTTGGTTCTCCAATGATAGCTCTATTCTTTATTAAACTCTTTGAACCTACTGAAGACCTCATCTTTATTCTTCATGAAATATATCCACGTCTTCCTAGAGAAATCATCAATGAAGGTAACATAATACTCATATCTATTCAAGGATGTTGTTGACATAGGTCCACACACATCTGAGTGTACGAGATCCAAAATCCCTTCAGATCTAGTGTCGCTTCTTGGAAAATTGGTTTTAGCATATTTCCCAAGAGCACAACCCTTGCACACCTCATGTTGTTTTGTCTTCATCTCAGGCAACCCCGTCACTATTTCCTTAAGAATATTAAGTGCTCCATGGTGAAGGTGAGCCATCCTCCTGTGCCACAATTCTCCTATCCCTTTATATCTACTAACCAACACATGTGCTGGCTCAAACTGTAACCGAAACAGGCTGCCATACCTGACACCAATCACTTTTGCAATCTTGGAATCTTTGGGACGAATATAGACTTTTCCCTTCTCAAAGGTCACGATGTAACCCTTGTCTTCCAAGGCAGAAACTGAGATTAAATTCTTTGTCATGCCAGGGACATACAACACATCCTCCAGCAACAAAGGTTTGCCAGACTCCCTTTGAAACTTGACTGTGCCAATACCAGTTGCATGGTACTTGGCATTATCTCTGAGCTCAATATAGAAATCCAGCTTCTTCTCCTCCAACTTGGTGAAACATTCTTTGACTCCCGTCATGTGGAGAGAAGCCCCACTGTCAATATACCATACTTTGTTGGCACTTGAACTTGAGAGACAGGGAATGAGTGAAAACTCATTCTCAAATTTTGATGCAAACTCGTCCACCTCTACTGTAGTAGCAAATTGCTCCTTTTGCTTGTCCTTATTTTTCTTATTCAAACATTGACTGGCATAGTGACCCATCTGATGGCAGCAAAAACATTTAATCTTGCTCAGATCTTTCTTCTTCCCAATCTTGGAAGAAGAACTTTTCGATTGCTCTTTATTGGACTTCTTCTTACCCTTGCTTGCAAGAGCAATATTTTCTTCATCTTGACCCTTCTTTGTCTGATCTCCCCGATGAGCACCTTCACAGATCTCCTCCTGAACAAAATCATCCCAAAGTCTTGCCCAATCAAGTAGCCGATCTCTGCCAACAACACACTTGAAAAACACTTCTCAGTGCTTTGAAAAACCATTCAAGGCTATACGCACCAACTCATCTTCTATAATCGTCTCTCCAACAGCAGCAAGCTCATCCCTGACCTGTGTCAACTTGGACAAGTAAGAGGTCACACTCTCGCCTTTGGACATCTTGGTATTATGCAATTTGTCCTTGAGCATCATCTTACGACTCTGATAGTCACTCTGATAAAGTTTTGTGAGCGAATCCCACATCTCTTTGGCGGTGTCTTTCCCCGATAAATGAGGAATTAAATGATCTCTTACTCCATCCAGGATAATCCTCTGAGCCTTTGCCTCTTTAACTTCATGTGAATCTAAGGCAACATGATCATTTGTTGGTGGAGTCACTTCTGTGCTAGCATAGATCCACAGCCTGTTCTCCTTGAGAACAGATGTAATCTGAACCTTCCATTGCAAGAAGTTAGACACACCCTCGAGCTTGTCCTCGCATCGAACGCTGGTTGCCATAGCCACAAAAAGAACTGAGGATAAAAAGACTGATTTTTTTTCTTGAAATCTGCGTTACAAATCTTGGCTTTGTATTCAGAGTTTAGAGCTCTGATACCATGTTAATTTCTATAACCCAACAACAGATTAATTCCACAATAAATTCACAGACATAAATCTAATTTATAACAATTAGTACAACTGGGTTAATTAACAACCAATAACAGCGGAAGCAAAAAAATAACAATAAGCCAATAAAAAAAGACAATAACACAGATATACTCAGGAAACCCCAATGCGGGGAAAAACCTGCAAATGTTGGATCTTCTATTTAGCCTAACAACGAACTTTTCTTTCAAAAAAATACAATATATGAGTTTGTTACAACAATCTTACTTTTATAGAGAGCCTAGTTGCTTTACTTAGCATGTAAGAAAAAGAAACTTTCCTTGCTTTCTTTGGCTTTTTTTTAAATTTTACACATAAAATCACTCTAGGATTTATCTCATCCTTACAAACTCAGAAACATTCTATTTAAAGAATAGAAACTACTGTTGCTGAAAATCCAACTCGAATTGTTTTAAAGCATATCTAAACTTGAGTTGTTTTAAAACAATTCCACATTCCACCTTTCGAGCTACAAAAATCAACATCATGAAGCTGCAGCTTCTAAGAGTGGAACAACATAAACCAGATTGGACATGAAATCCAGGTTGGCAAAGGGAAAGTTCCGACAGAAGCTTAAGAAAGGAAGATATGTGTTGTTCAGAATGCCTAGGATCCATAATTTGTTTCATAATGCTCGATCTGTCGAGGTAAAAGAAATGAGGAAAATGACCAAAGCACCATTTGTCTATGATTTCTTGGTGGTGCTTCAATGCTTCTTCAGCTGATTTCACACAGCCCGTGCTGCACCAGAGGCATTTCTCCCTCTGTGTATACGAACATCTTGAACCTCCTCTCCATTTCTGTATAACTCTTGCACAAAAACATTACTTCTCAATTTAAGCCATACATGCAAATTATAAGTGCTAGTAGGATTCGAACTCATACCGCTGACATGTGAACGCGTTTCTGTATATTGCAGCGTGTGGAAGATAATTCAAAGTGGCAACATTTCATTCTTCATGAATATCATAATACAAACTCCAAACCACATAGCACCACCACTTCCCCCAAACTAGCACTATTCAAAACTACGCGGTTTATCAGGGAATATGCTATTTCATCTCTTTGTGAGACGAATCTCAGGGCTTCGCCTGCTGTATAAGCCTTCCGTTTAATTAATTATAACTACTTTTAAAATTGTTCCTAAAATAATTTATGAAGGTTGAAGAATCTTAGCTTTAAAGAATTTCAAATTGTTTACAAATTATAATTAATTTCTTAATGCAAATTTCATTTTTTAATTATTTAATATGATTTTAAGTATAATTTTATTTTTTAATCAATTCATATCTTCGATATCATTATTTTCAAGAGAAATTGGTATTTAGCATTTTTATTCATATATTTAATATTGAAAATTTGATGTTTTTATAGTTCATGTCTAATTCAATATCATTTTTTGGATTAATTGTGTGAGTTTTTCTTCTCTACATTTCGAATCACTCCCATGATCCTTCATCAAGAAATAATGCATTGAATGTGAGAACAACATAATACCTTCTTAAATAGCCCAAAAAATCAAGAATCTAACCATTACAAACAATTTTTTTTTTTTTTTTTTTTGTTTTGGAAACTTTTCATTTATTTGTAACGGTTAGATTCTTGATCTCGAGTTACTTAAGAAGATATTATGGTGTTCTCACATTCAATAAATTATTTTTGATGAAGAATTACGAGAGTGATCAGAAACATAGAGAAGAAAAACTCACATAGTTAATCCAAAAAATGATATTGAATACTTAATGTTGTCAAATTTTTCAATAAAATAAAGTTAGATCTCTTTACTTCTTTTTTTGTTGTTTTAAATTTTGTCTTTACAATTGTTTATAATGATATCTTCATTATTTATTATTTATCTATCGTAATCTTTAAGTGTTTATTAATGATATGTATAATTTTTATTATGATTTTGTTTAGTCAAATTTATATATCACTTTTAAAACAATAAGTATAAATATATTTAATTAATGGTTTATATATCACATTTAAAATCATAAATACAAATATATTCAATTAATGATTTATATCATATTTAAAATAATAAATAGAAATATATTTAATTAATATATATTTTGATTGAAATTTTATTTTTACACGGATTAGGTATACATAATACTTTTTTGGTTCAATGTCAAGGATTGAGCGGTATCCATTCTATGAAATTTGTCCTAGGTATGATTCTAGTCTCATTCTTTTTTAATATCCCCTGGAATTTATTCTTTAATAAATGACTACACATCACCTTATATACCATCATCTTCATCATTAAATTTATTATATGTAAAATACTGAATACAAATATATTTCTTACTTTACCGACCAACGACTCGACCGACCTTGCTTTGGGCTTACTTTACTGCCAAGTTTTAGGGGTGAACTACCCAACCCCCAAATGCAGTGAATACAAATATATTCAATTTATAATCTCATTCTCGTAAATAATTGAATGTTTAATTATATTAAAAAATAAATTGCAAATAACCTTTCAACATAAAATGATGATGTGATTTCTAAAAATCCTTACCTTTTAAAATTAAAAAGTATACCAACAACAAAATTATTATTATATTTAATATGATGAGACAAAATTATATAAAAATGTGAAACCTCAAAATTAAAAGTACCAACGACCAAGCCCCTGGACTAATTACACATAAATATCAAAAAGGCAGTTACAATCTCATTGGGTAATTCACATGTTTGACTACAATCGACCTGAGGGTTTCAATTAATACGAATGTGCATCAATAATTGGGTACAGCATGAAAGACAAAATATTCCAATTTAGACATTTGAGAAGAAGACAAAATATTGGTCTGAAAATCTGGATGAGATCGCCATAGTTTTTAGACATTTCCTCTATGTGGGGGTGGGTAGGTGGATACATATGACATTGTGTCTGTCGACCATGTTCACAATCGCCCAAGCCTACCTCGTGAACAAAATCAGTCGTGATGTATCCACGGGCCGTGCACCTGGATTCTGAGGTCCCGTGATATCATATTAAATTTTAAAAAAATTATTTATTTAATTATTTATAATTAAAATTTTAAAGTTTAATTTATTATATATTTTAGGATATAAATAATTTTATTACAAAAATTTATAAGATATATTTTTTACATTTATGATTAAAATTTAATCTTTGAAATATTATTTCTTAATTTTAAAAGTATTAATAATCGAACATGAAACACTATTTATAAAGTAGTAATACATAGATTCATATTTTGAAAATCCCTTTTAGCATGCTTTTCTCGCTCTATTCAAATGAATGTAACCTTAATTACTTTGCACCTTAACTTAAATGTAATACAAAACTCTAAAAGTTAATCATTTGGGGTTCAATTTAGGTTAAGCTCCATCATTGACAGCGGTCGCCATGTTCCTCCCTAAACCCTGTAACTTTCCCAAAATGGTAGAGTGTTGCTTGGAGCAGATTTCACTTGTTGGATCCAATGGAGAGGAATGTGTATCTCATGCCTAAGGATAAGCATCACTAGTCACTTGCAGATGGAAATCAGATCGATGTACCAGGGGTGTCGGTTCAAGGGACTATCCTGTCTCCAACCAAATTAGAGCAGAGTGGTTCTAGTTTTGAAGGAAGAATGGTGAATGTGCCAGGATTCAGTTTGAATAGGGAGGAGGCATCTGCATTTGCAATGGTTTGGCAAGCTGGTAAGATCACAGAGGCATTGGAACATAATCGTTTTAATGGATTTATAGGGTTGTTTGGGAAGGATCCACATTTTTCAACATGTATCTTGTGTATCTCATGTATCACAAATAAAAGAAGCAAGTGAGCAGTCTCCGAAGGTAGTTGAATTTTCTAAGAAAATAAAGGAAAAGTTCAAAGAAGCAAATGATCTAGGTAAAACTTGAGATTATTACAATAATCTCTTTTTAAACCTTTTATTACTATGTAAAAATTAATTTTATGGTGATTTATGGGATGTTTTGAACTCTTCCATCTTGTCATGATATAAATTTAGTTTCAAATTTCAGTATCTACTCATAAATTTATAGTTGGAGTTACATTCAATTGACATTGGAGTAGCTTATAGAAACAACATCAGTAACTATTGTTTCCAATTCATAGTTATCCATGTTAACTTGCTTATTTTGTCTTCGTTGCCATTCAAATATTTATCATCATCACCTTCAGATAGATTCTAAGAAAGCATCAGTGTTATGTTTTAGATATGTGCATTGTTGATGTTGTGCACCACTTTTTTTTGTTCCTTCAGTTTATGTGTATTATCATTCGTCATCTCATGTCTAGGCATGCAAGATTTTAGTGACTATAGTTTCTTTTTACATTTTAAAGCAGGGTCAAGTAGGATCTAAAACTAAATGTAAAATCAAAGGAGTTGTTAATGTACATATGCCAAGAATGCTATACAATCTTTAAGTGTTTGACACTAATTTATATTTTGATATGCACATCTGTCAAGAATGTTTCTGCCAACCATTAGTTTAATATGAAAAAAAAATTAGAGTAGAAGCAAAAAATACAAATTAAAGTTTTGAATCAAGAACCCATATGAAAAGTAAATGGGCCCATAGAATTATCCATTGAAAAAACATGGTATGATATAAGCATTTGTTAACTTTAATTGCACGTATATATTATTTACCCGTAGTGTAATTATCATTTCCTATTATCTGCCAATAAACATGTATGTATTTCTTATTACAATTTGTTTGATGTGGGCTCTGAAAGTTCTCAAAATTTGTTTGTTATTGGGATTAAAGAGGATATGCAAGGAATTGTAGGGGTCAAATGGCTGCACATTTCCTACATTTTTCTGTCAAAGAGTTCCAAGCACTCTAATCATTAAATTTTACAATTTTTGGAATTCGAACATTCTTAATTATATTTTCTTTCATTGCACTTGTTTCCATTTTGTTCATTTTAATACATTACATTTGTGATTTTTCTTTCAAAATCCAAAAAGGGTTTCAAACTTTTTAAAGTTGATGCTCTGACATCTTTCTCAAATTTCATCTTGTAGTTGATTTTGTTAAAATTTTATATGTAATCATCCATTTGTAAGACGATATTATTATCTATAACAAATATTTTTTGTGGCCAACAGACATGATTTAGTTACTTTTTGCTATGTTTTTGGGAATATTGGGAAAATAAAATTTAAGATTTCCTTCAAATTTTATTAACAAAAATTACTTCTTTGAAGGGGTTTTCCCAAAATCTTTGTAAAATACATAGTAAATAGTGTTAGTCTGCAAAAATTTGTAAGTGTTTTTCGGTGTGCTTGATATTTTGAATCAAGTTATTTAAGTATCCTACCTCCAATGAAAACAAAAAAAAAATTTTACTTTGCATGAAGTAATTCCCAATACATTATTAATGATAATATATTTCCTTAGAAAAGGATATGGTTTCTTTGTTGTAGAATTGGAGGGGAAGAGTGATAATAAGATTAGGGTTATGGAGCAAGTTGAAGAAATTAAAGCCAAGCGATTAGATAAACATGTGAACTACTGTATTTTTCATGAAGGCCATCAATTCTCTTTTATTGAAAGATTTGCAGTGTTTGTTCTGCAATTGTACGTATTTTCTTTCTTGTATATGTCTCTACTTAGTACACAATGTCATTAACTTGCTTTTACTCATATTTTATATGCTAATAATAGGCTATGTTGATTTTACAGGCATTCAATAAGGACAAAACTTTAATGTCTCAACCATTTCAGAATGCTCTACCAATAGCTCTGTTGTCGCTACCTCCTGATACATAAATGTACGAAACGATAATTGAAAATTCGAAGAAAGCCGAGGATTTTGGTATGATGATTTATAAGTAATGAAAAAATAAAACACAGTTACAAGCCCTTAAAGTTGTTAAAAACTCAAAACTTAACATAAAACGACACTTGCCTAGAATATATGGCATATATGTGTGTGTGTGTGTGCGTGCATACATATATACATACATACATACATACATACATACATACATACATACATACATACATACATACATACATACATACATACATACATATATATATATATATATATATATATATATATATATATATATATATGTACACACACACACACATATATAGATGTACATATATATGTGTGTACATACACACACACGTGTATGTGCACATATATACATAGATGTATATATATAGATGTACATATACACACTTACACATATGTATATGTATATATGTATGTATGTATACGTATATATGTATATTTATGTGTGTGTGTGTGTGTGTGTGTGTGTGTGTGTGTGTGTGTGTGTGTACCCAAGCCGATCCTAAAATGAACAACTACTTAACATTTGATAAAATTTCAAAAATAAATTAAAAGGTGCTAGACATGAGTTTAAAATGTTATTATTTTTTAGAACAATTCTGAGAGTTTAGACTGTGAAAGTAATACTATTATAGTTATCATATAACTATTAGCTACCCTATTAACAAAAAGTGATGATAATTATGCACAAGATCAACCTTTAGAAATAATACCTTTGTGTATACTTCTTATTGGTTCTCTAAACTAATCACTTTACCAAAAAACTATTATAAAATATATTACATTAGCAAAATATATTAAGCAAACAAAAGCATAAGTTAGTGACAAATTAAAAAAACTAATCACATCAAACAAAATCTCAGTTTACAACATGATTAATTTACAACCATATTCTTATACACACCATGGACCTTTCATCTAACTTGATCCTTTGCATATGTATCATGAATCTTATTCCCCACCTATTTATATCTTGTTTTGTCCTACCCAATAGCAGCTTGTGATTAAGACCTTTTTAAGTTTAGATTTAAGATTTATTTGTCTATTTAAATTTCTTAAATCTTCCAATGTAATTGAATATTGCATTCATAAAGTGACAAGTCACTTTTGGTTTTGTACACTGATCAGAAACTACATGTATGTGACATTTGTGGAGCTTTCTTGAGTGTTTATGATAGGTAAGAGTTCTTATTTTCTATGTCATGTAGCCTAACATTAGGATCCATCTTGAAAGGATGTGGTATTTGGGATATTTGGAGAACTTCATACTTTTTACCGGGTGTATTATGCCTCCTTGTTACCAATAGACTTTGGGCCCGATTTTTTGATAGAAAACTTTTACCCTCGAATCCATACACATTATCCATTCTCTACCTTTCTTCAGTGCTAACACATCTAGAACTACACATGGACTTAAACTTTCATTAATCAACCCATTTTGTTACAACTCTTGGACTTATTTCTTTATCTCTTTATTCTCTTGAGGTGTGAACCTATAAACTTCTTTTTTGTGAAACTTGCTCCTGGCATTAAGTCCATGTGGTGACTAATGCTTCTTACCGATGGTAATCCATTAGGAAAATCATTGGACACTATGTCCACACATTCTTCCAATAAACTCTAAATTTTAGTAGGTAAGTCACTTAACTTGATGTTTGTCTCCATTACACAGGTTTGGAAATGAGGGCAAAACATGCTTATTCCTTATTTGTCTTTATTAAGAGCTCTTTTCCAGATACTAACATCACTTTTGGACTATTGTCCACTTATTCTCCTTTGTCTTTCAATGGACTCAATGTAAGTCTCTTCCCATCCTTCATGAGAGTATATGTTATTTCCCTACCATCATGTATTATTCTCCTATCAAACTGTCAGGGCCTACCAAACAGTATGTGACACACATCCATGGGCATCACATCACATACAACTTCATATCTATAGGCTCCAATCTGAAATTTTAATGTACATCATTATTTTACTAACACTTAGTGTCCCTTGAGCAACCAAAAAACCTTATAAGGAGTTAGGTGTATTGACCTTTTCAGTCCAAACTTCTCTACTATTTCCTTAGACACTAGGTTATCTTTACTACCACCATAAAAATTAACTTACAACATTTAACTCTAGATTTGTAGAATGTCATGAAGAGGTTCCTCCTTTGTGGTGGTTCAAATGTCTCTTTTGTTGGTTTTAAGAGTACTCTTATCATCAAAAGGGCTTCTACTTGCTCTGGTTCTTATGTGTGTGTTGGAAACTCAACACTTTACTCATCCCCATTGGCTATATGTGTTGTCCCTTTAGTCATTTTGTTGTTTTTATGTATTTGTTTTGGGCACTCAAATGACCTATGACCATCATACCTATTGCACTTAACACATTTTCCTGTGAATCCTCTTCCTCTTCCATAGAACCCTCTTCCTCTAGCCATATAACCTCCTCTTCCTCTTGCATTAAATTTTTTGGCATGCAAACTAATTGCCTCTCCATCATGGGTTTGTTGTCTTCTTCCACCAAAGTTTTGTCCCTTTCCTCTTGGAAACCTCCTCTACCTCTAGAGTTCATTTTTTGCCTTCATGATAATTTCTCTTTTTCCATCAATGCACATTGATAAGATTCTTCTATGCTTATAAATTTTAGCAAACTAATTTTGTATTGAATATTAAATTGTAGCCCATTCACATACCTCACTACATTTTCTAGGTCATCTTCCATGTTTCCAGCCCTTATAGTGAGTTTGTAAAACTCTTTCGTATACTCCACACATTTATTTTTGTCTCAAATTTTGTAAATTTTTGAATAAGCTTATCTGATAATCTGAAGATAATAATTTGACCTTTGATTTAGACACCATTATATCCCAAGTTTTAATTTTCTCTTTCCCTCTTTTTCCCTTGCAGTTTACACATAGTCCCACCATAAAGATGCTTGACCTTATAACCTTGTGCAGTCAAACTTTACTTTCTTGGGTTCCTCTATTGATTCATAGTCAAAATAAATTTCCATCATTGTAATCCAGTTTATGAGTTATTCACCATTCAATCCTCCACTATAATAAGTTGCATCTAGTTTGGGTTTGCTTCCAATCTTTACCATGGCTTTGATAAATCTAGTCTCACTTGCATCCCCTAGTTCTTCTTCAGGTTCTTGAGCTCCTTGGGATCTCTCTTCTTCATCATCACTTACATCTTTAATATGAACTCCCCTTCTTTGTGTTGTATTCGTAGGTAATCACATACTCCAATGTTAATCTCTATTATACCTACCATTATTGTACAAATTTTCTCTCTAAGTATTGGCATACTCTAGGGGAAGGGATAAATTTTTTTCCTATTGATAGGCTTATAGTGTGATGAGAAACACACCTAAGTGTTGGTTGAAGTAGAATGGTTAACATCTCTGAAGGGAGTAGACCCAATGAATTAGGGATTTTGGAAAATTGGTATGGCTTTGTCATAGTGTGATCTATGAGTATACTCTAAAGTGGTTTAGAAGTGATAAGGGTAGAACACAAAGTGTGAATTACCTCTATATGTTTAAACATTAGGTGATAACATTGATAATTATTGGAATGGTTGTTATGCAAGGGAATTTATTCATTCCTAGACACCTCTACCATGCAAAGGTTTTGTAGGATAACTAACCCCTCTAGGGATTGTTATCTTTGGGGTCAAGAGAAATTGTAGGTCTCCACCCCATGTGGGTCAAATCAGATGATGAGGGGAATGTCTTTATCCAAGAGGTTTATAATCTTAGTTGTAGATATAGTGGAGATTATTGAACCAGTGATTAGCTGGGGGTCAGTGGTCCTTTTGAATGTTACTACTTTTTTTTCTTCTAATTTATCTTCTAATAGAACCTAGGGTATTTATACAACCTTCTTTAGAATGACCACTTTGGATTGTGTGGATAAAGTAACATTGACCAATTATGGTGTTTTAAGACCCCATTGGTGGGTAGATGGTAATTGATGTGTAATCCAGGTTGATTATGCATGGTTTCTTACAACATGTCGAAGGGTTTAGGATCCCCTTAGGCTACAACGATCTTTTCTAGGTGTAAGAATCATATTTTTTAGAATAGGGTTGAAGGGATAACCTTCATCCTATGTATCCAAGGTCTTCCTAAGATCATGTTATAATTGGTGTCTTTGTTTATGACATAGAACTTAGTTAGTACCATCGTGAGGCCCAAAGTGACTGGGAGCATGATGGTCCCTATGGAATTATATTTGAGGTTATCATAGCCTCATAGGGTGTTATTCATGGTGGAATAATTAGTTTCTCCATAATCAAGTATTTGTAGAAAAGTAAAGGGGATGATGTTGACGATCACTCCATCATCAACCATAAGTCTTTTCACATAATTGTTATAAATCCATACGTATAGAAATAAGGATGGATATCCCTCCTTACCATCTCAGAGTTAGGGGGAAGACTTCATAAATCAAATAAATAACTAATGTCCCATGATTATTGACTAGGAAAGAACATGTCCAGATCAATGTGGTTGATTTTTCTTGCAGAGGAGTAACATTGGATAAATTCCCTAGCCCTAGGGTATCAATCAAGGCCAATCGATGATCAGGGGAGTTCTTAAGAAAGTATAGGAACAAAATGTGGTAGAACATTTTGGTTGAATCAAAGATTAAATCATAGTTACCCATGGGTTTAGGACTAGAATCTATTTTTAGAATGTTTGAGGGATAGAGGGCCATAGGATGATACTCTCTAGTATGAGTGACATTGTTTACATCCTCTTCAAATTCTAGTTATATGAGCCCTATCATTTTAGTTTTGACTTGCACTCCCAACTGAGTGGTTGCATTAGGGGCTACATGAGTACATGTTGCTATGGGTTGCTATGCTAAATGGGGTGGTTTTGTGGACCATCCTACTGTTAACTTTGGCTAATGCATGTTTAGTGGTTGGGTAAAGGGTTATGATAGATTTGGAGATTCTAGTTTTGATGGGTGATATAATCGTTTGAAAAGGCATAAGAGCTTATAATAGTGTTCCAAAGGAACATGTCTATGAATGTTTGCCTTTTATCTTCTAGGAGTCTTTGTATAAATTTGTTATATTATCTATAGTTCCAAGTGTCGTGACTAATAACTTGATGAAAGAGATAATAAGCATTAAGATCATAGTCTCTAGCTCTCATGTTTTCCCCTTGTTGCCTAAACCCTTATTGATTATTTTGTTGGTAATAGGTTTGGTTTTGAAATTGGGGGTGTTATTTGACTAGTTAGTATTGATTTTGATTATGGTTTTGGTGTTGCATATTGCATGGTTCCAATCACTTGAAGTTGACCAGATGGATAGTGGGAGGGGGATTTTGGTTTCTATCCCCCGCATTATTGGTCACATTATTATTGTTTATAGGTTGATATTGGTTGTTATTCACTTTAACAACCCCTCAAGTTGTACTTGAATTTTTTTTATATAAAATTAAATAATTACTTAACATTCATATCACATAAATAAAACAATAAAATAAATCAAAAACCATAACTAAGAAAAATAATACTTCTAATTCAAATACTACATATAATATAAATCTTATACAACTTCATAGAAATCCAAATAGGACACAACTATAGCTGGTCTGAAAATACATCCATTGTTTAAATATGTAATTATATAACATAATTACATTAGTTCAAGCATATGGCCTAATACAATGATAGATACCAAGCTCTCTAGAGCTCGAGTCAAACCAACTCATGTATCACTGATAATCTTAAGTGTCATCTTTAGGTAGTACTATAGTGGAGGAGGGAGAGCATCATTTGAGCACTTTACCACACTAACCATGGACCAATGATCACCCACATAATCCCCTATCAGGAAATGGCCCTCCCTTCATAGATAGGTAGATAGAATGGTGAGATAATATAGTAAGATGTGCTTATACCCCATGTGTTGTAAGATTTCTAAAATCATGCAGTATACCATAAAGAAATCTGTTCTAATATGACATTGCATATCATGAAAATCAAACATAAGAATGATAACGTATATAACATTACTTTGGCTAAAATTTTCTAATAATATACGATCATTTAGATCGATCAATTTCATAACACACACTTGATTGGATTATCTAGTGGTGGTACTACCTAGGCTAGTGGAATCCATCTCACTACCTATTAGTATCATCAATATATATGTCAAAGTATGTAACTCAAAGACTCATACAGATTTCATTATCCTAGTAATAATATACATCACTAGCTAAACAAGGAAAAATCAAGATATGCACAATCATTAACGGAACAATGGGTCTTACCTTAAAATTAATTCCAAACTAGAAATAATGACCACTATTTTTATACCACCTAGGCAAAACACATAATAAACTATAGACTATTTCAAACAGATCCAAGTAACTACACCTCAAGATAACCCATATTATCTTAGTATGGTGTTCTTAGGCACACCTACTAATTTATTCATAAAAAAATCATACAAAGTAATAATATAAACACGGAAGCATACGCTCATATTCAAACAAACATAACTATAACAAACAAGTCATTCAATGTATATAATTTTATGTCAACCTTCATTTGCACTATCAATATTGTATGCACACATAAATGACATCCTACCAAATGGTACAACACATATTATATATATATATATATATATATATATATATATATATATATATATATATATATATATAAGTGTGCATTTAGGTATAATAAATACAGTATGTACCATCTGGATACCCTTCGTACTATAGAGATATATGACATTCCATAACATCATAGATTGTTGTGCATGATTTTCCTACTCAAACATGAACACACAGTCTTACACACAATTTTATTAACCAATAAATTACTGGATTATACCATCTGGTATACCATCAATAATAATAAAAACACCATCTTTGTGTACACATTACAATGCACTATGTATTCTAGAAAAGTTTAATCACTTACTCATGAAATACTCTCACGAATATACTACTCACAAGTTTTCATCCTATCATGGCACTACTAAATTTTTGACCTTGACGTCATACAACATAACACTACTAAGCTATTGATATACTATTGGTTTCTACTAGCATTTTAAGCAAAGCCATAGATTTAGATTATATAACCAAATCACCTAGGGGTATATAACAACCAGAAGTAAAATAATATTACTATAGAAATGTCTATCCTAGTTGTAGCTTATCCAAAACATAGTGACATTCCTAAAGCTAGAAAACTCTAAGCAATAGATAGTCATATCTCACTATATTATTTAACAAAAACTCACCAATTAATCCAGCACAATTTAGAGGATAAAAAGAAGCATGTGTCAAGGATTTGAATGGTAAGACTCGTGTCATTGGGGAATGTCTAATTTACACAAATTAACAAATCAACCCTAAATCCAATTGAACACACAGTACAACACCAACCCCCTATTTAAAAAGGCAGTTATAATAAAAACATTATAAAGAAAATACATCATGCACAAGGCAAGACTGAAAGCGAGGATATATTAACATGAAGGATTAAGCATAAGAGATCAGTTTGGGTAACCTGGGGCATATTCCTTTTTCCATAACATAAAATATCAAGAAGGGTAAATATTTGTGCACAAATATGATGCTTATCCTTTGTCTAAAAAAAATAAACATGGTTGCAGGTTAACAAAAATAGCTAGCACTTAAGTGTTGATGTCGAAACCTAAATGACACCCCAAAAAAATAGACCTTAATTAAATCCATAGGCCAATCAAATCGATGTTGGGTATTATATATGGGATGTCATCCTCTTTATTTTACACCCAACCTCTACAATTCGACTCAGCTTTACATAAAATCAACGTAACCTTTTGAGAATAAATACATGTAAAGGAATACAAAATATTGCCTATTTTTTAGCTAAATAAATGAAAGCAACCCTCCTTCATTAATTTGCCTTATAATTTTGAAGTGCCTTTCATTGATATAGATGTCTACTCCACCATTGATGATGTCGTAGAGAGCATTCAACCCTGAATAGGTATTGATTCTAACTAGAACCTAGTCAATCATTAAAATTTATATTCTTTGTGTCTAAATGTTCATGTTAACTTAGTCTGTACTATTTTTACTTTTACCATGACACTGAATGATAACCCAAGGAAATGACTTCCCAATTCAACTTTGGTACATAACTTTTTTCTATTTAAACTTGGTTGAATTATATATATTAGCTGAGGTGGAGACTGAAACATGTTCATTATACTTATATCTAAGTGGCAACGAATCAATTTCAATTTATTACTTGGAAAAAGAAGATGCAATATGACCAAGTTGAGCTCAACCAAGGGAAATTTTATAGCATGGTTAGTAGATAGGTGATCATAATCACCCTGCTACTGCTCTTAGCCAGAGGAATCACCCTAGCCCTGGGATTAGTAAAATCCAAATATTCTTGTATCATACAAGGCAAGAGGGTTTTTGATAACATAAAAAAATCACAATGAGATGTTAAACAATTGATCTCTTTAAATGCAATATATCTTGATTAGATTTTATGACTAAGAAATGGTGGTGCAAAGTCCTAAAAATTTTAGTTTTACTTTATCTATGGCCATGGTATCAAATGCACGTAAGGTTCCTTTCACACTTACTAATATGTGAAATTAAATTGACTTTACTCTTGCAAGGTATGCAAAAAAATACATAACTATTGTAGATCTAGATAAAACTCATGAATTTTCTTGGAGATGGTAGACAACCATTCTGAATATTAAATATCATAGCAAAGGCAATATTAAGTTGATATCTAGTTTGACCAAGTACAAGATATCTTGATGAGATGTTTCTAAGATTCTCTAAATACAAGAAATATGGAATAAGTGCTTATAAGTTATAACTAAGAAATGCCAATGTGTTTTATTATTTTTGGAAATCTGGGGTTTAGTTCCTTAATAATAAGGGGTCTAGAGTAAGGGAAAAATCTAGTTTAATATGGTAAAATATAGATTTTTATCAAACAAATTACATGAGGAAGAGAAATAAACTTATCTAAAAATGGGTTGAAATAGATGATTCAAGAGCTAAAAATTAAGATGTAGGACTAGGACATTGTCTGGAATCTGGATTTGGCCTTCGTTCTGTAATTGGACAAGAGTGTCAAAAGTGGATAGGAGTGGCACTGGTGCTGTAGTCTACCTCTAATACTATTTTTCTAAGGATTTAATATTTCTGTGTTTTGTTCGTTAGGTTAGTGTTAGTCTATGTACCAAATTTTAGAGGTTGGAAGTCAACAAAGCTCAATATAGGTCTAATTTAATCTCCAAAACACTATATTCATCTACATACATGCAAACAATAAATGCATCAAAATTAAAAAGGGGAAAATTTGGGTTAGGGGAATAATGATCACACGATCTAGAACCCTTGTTGTCCTGATCACTACCTAGATTAACCCTCAAGCTAAGGTCTCAGATCCAATATAGTTCTCCCTTAGGGAACATGCATGATAGATACAAAAATGACTTTTTCCTAGGATCTTCCTTGATCAAGCATGCAAGTCTATGTTAGGTTGTGGAGATAAAAGCTTCAACCCTTTGCAAACTAAAGGAACAGAAGGTTGCTAAGATCCAGGAGCACCGGCGTCGGTAGCAGGACCGACGTCGGTCGTGACCAGTGCAGAAGGCCACCGGTGACGGCAGGGAGTCGGCCGACGTCGACAGAACCAGACTAGTAGGGACCAGCGTCGGTCGCCTATGTGTTCCAGAACTGTTCATTGCACGGACAGTTAGTTAAGTGAACGAAGAGTTTGCATGTTAAGATCAGTCAGAGTCTTGGGCTGCGAGGATAATTGTCTAAATTAAGATTCTAAGTTATTGTTTGAGTTAGGGATCTATTTATAGACCCATTGGCATGTATTGTTTAAGCATGAGATAGAAAGGAAGAGTTCCTTCTAGTTGTAAGATCATTGAGTCGCAGGTTGTTGCAAGCTCATTGGAGATCTACATGTAAGTTTGGTCTTTGAATTGCAGGTTGCAGGTTCATGGGAGATCAACTTGAAGTGCTATAGAGTGCTTGGTGTACCGGCAGGGTTATTACTGACTGGTTGGTGAGGTGAACACCAATTCTGTGTGTGAGTTGGTTGTTGGGACCATTTTTTGTGTAGGAGAGTGTGTGTGAGAAGAATTACTGTACACTTAAGGTGTGGGAAACCTCTGTAAGGTGGAAGAGTGTGGCGGCTCTTTATTGTATTCTTTTCTGTAAAGTGTTAATACAAGATAGTGTATTGTCTCTCATATTCTGTGCTATTGGTGAATTCTAGTTACTTGTGTTTCTGGTTATTTCCACATATTTAATTGCTTATATTTGGTAATCATACTGTGCTCTTTCTGAGGAGCAAGATCCTAACAGGAGGAATCAGAATAGGTGTGTTTGTTCTTGGATTCCCACCCCCCTAACAACTGGTATCAGAGCTTTTGGTTGGGATACTAACAGATTGGTTTAGATCTGGGTAGTGTGTTTTGATTACAGGTTACTCACAGGGTTTCTGTTTGAGTGGGAGTTGAGAAATGACAGAAAACAGTCAGCTACGAATGGAAAAGTTTAATGGCAAGAACTACCAATTATGGAGGATGCAGATTGAGGACTATCTGTATCAAAAAGATTTGTACTTACCGTTGGGTGGGGTTGCTAGCAAACCCTCGGATATGAAGGATGAAGAATGGGAGGTTCTTGATCGGAAGGCTCTGGGATCTATTAGATTGAGTCTTGCATCATTTGTGATTTCCAGCTTATCACAGTGTAAGACAACGGTGGAGTTGATGGAATCTTTGGCAAATTTGTATGAAAAACCCTCGGCTTCTAATAAGGTATTTCTTATGAAGCGTTTATTTAATTTGCAAATGTTGGAAGGTGGATCTGTTCATAACCATCTTAGTGATTTCCATGGTTTGGTAAACCAGTTAAGTTCAGTCAATATTGTATTTGATGATGAAATTAGAGCTCTCTTAATCTTGTGTTCATTACCTGAAAGTTGGAAAGGTTTGGTAATGGCAGTTTCTAATACTGTGTCTCCTTCAAAAGTCTTAAAAGTGGATGATGTTGTGAGTGTGATCTTGAAGGAAGAGATACGTAGGAAAAGCACAGGTGAATCATCAGGAGATGCTTTGAGTGTTGAAGGCAGAGGAAGGCCAAGAGAGAAGATAGAGCGTGGGAGATCAAGGTCGAAGATGGGCAGAAGATCCAAGTCCAGGTATGGCAGAATAACCTCCTGGAAATGTGGAAAGCAAGGGCACTTAAAGAGAGATTGCAGATCGGGTGAAGATCAGCATGAAGGACATGGAGAAGAAGCAGATGTTGCGGATTACATTGCACAGGATGCTCTGGTATGTTCTTTGGATAAAGTAGAATCTTGGGTTTTAGATTCTGGTGCCTCTTTTCATGCATCCCCACATAGGGAATTTTTTCATGAGTATGTCCAGGGAGACTTTGGAGAAATTTGTGTAGGGGATGGTAAGCCTTGTCAGATTGTTGGCAAAGGAAAAGTGAAGCTGAAATTGCAGACAGGTGACACATGGGTGTTAAAGGAGGTCATGCATGTCCCAGTTCTGAAGCAAAATTTGATTTCTGTTAGAAGTTTGGGTGATGAGGGTTGCACAGTAACTCTCACAGTGGACTCTTGGAAGGTTACCAAGGGTACACTTGTTGTAGCTAGAGGTAAGAAAGTAGGTACGCTTTATCTATCTACTTGTATTACTGATTCTCTTTCTGGGTTATCTACTTCAACTGTAGATTCGGAGATGTGGCTTAATAGGCTTGGTCACATAGATAAGAAGGAGATGCTTGTTCTTGAGTCAAAGAGTATGCTTTCAGATTTGGAAGGCATGGATCGTGGTTTCTATATGCAGAAGAAGAAGGTAATGTTTCTTGAGGAATCCGATGTTAGTGACAAGAACAGGAAAGCC
The DNA here is from genome assembly GCA_037957365.1 of Torreya grandis. Classification (NCBI taxonomy): domain Eukaryota; kingdom Viridiplantae; phylum Streptophyta; class Pinopsida; order Cupressales; family Taxaceae; genus Torreya; species Torreya grandis. The sequence continues at coordinate 650,880 of JARHVA010004790.1, forward strand.
TTGGTTTTCAAGGAGAAAGTGACGGACAGAGTTTAGCACAAGGTGCAGAGGAATTCTGAGCAGAGCAAGGGTGATTTGGATAAGGGTTTGATCCAAAAGGAGCTCGCGAGAAAAAGTCAGGTCTCACTAGAAAAACACAGAGACCGACGTCGGCAGGAAAACTGGCGTCGGTGCCCAAACAGGGACCGACATCGGCTATGTGCAGCCCGACATCGGTGACTCGGGGTAGATAAGGACCGGCGTCGGCTAGGGGAAACCGACGTCGGCAAGATGGCAGTCGCAGGGAACCGACATCGGTCGGCTATAGACTGAGATGTGACCAGCATCGGTCACTGAGACAAATTTTGGGTGGATAGCTAGTTGTCATGGAGTCTCAAGCACCCATATGGAGGACTGAAGGTGTAAATAAGTTCTTAAATTTGTCATTTCCCTTCTTTACACTACTTGTTGCTCACTTTTGGTATAGAACCAGGAAGTTGTTAAAGAAGCAGAACAGGTAGATCCAGGAAATAGTGGGAGCTTGGCATGGATGAGGATGTGATTCCTTGGAGGAGAACCAAACAGGTGTTTTGGGTAGAGTTCCCAGTTGGAAGTAAGCACTGAGAGATGAATGGATGTTCAGGATGAAGAAGAGCGGAAATGGATACGTGAGATGGAAGATCAGGGTATATGGTCTTGTATTAGCTGCAGGGCAATGGAGGTTTGATCATTGTGTTTCTCTTTACCAGGTTGGATAATATTAGCTACATTATCCTATTTCTTCATGATGTGCTTGTTGCAGGGTTACATATACAGGTATTGCTGAACTAAAGGTAAAGCTAGTTCAGGTGTGTGTCATGGAGAGTCTGGGAGCAGCAAGATTCTTTGGCATGAGTGTGTTCTAGAGACATGTAGGTCTTGTTGACTTTGTTTCAGGATGATTGTGTGAAACCAGTTAGCACGCCGATGGTAGGACAGTTCACAGAACAGGTGTCTTGATTCACATAATGAGGTTAAGTGAATGGTATGTACTAAACCTGAGTTTTCCCAAGCAGTGGGAGTTGTCACAATTTTGGAGTCAATCCGGGAAAGTAATACTGAAGGGTAGTTCAGTGGGGCCAGCAGCAGGTGCACATGCTATGCAGGGTCAAGTTCTTTTTCTACATGGTTGTAGATGCAGATGTGGCAAGTAATTTGGATGACAGGTTTTGCACTACAGGATTTGTGGTGGTTGGTCTTCAAGAGTGATCTTGAGGAGAGATACAAAGCCAAGGGAACAAACTAGACGGAGTACAGGTACAGGTACAGGTTGCAGCTGTTTATCTCCAAGTGGGAGATTGTTAGGTTATGGAGCTAAAAGCTTCAACCCTTTACAAACTAAAGGAACAGAAGGTTGCTGAGATCCAAGAGCACCGACGTCAGTAGCAGGGCCGACGTCGGTCGTGACCAGTGCAGAAGGCCACTGGCGACGGCAGGGTGTCGGCCAACGTCGGCAGAACCAGACTAGCAGGGACCGACGTCGGTCGCCTGTGTGTTCCAGAACTGTTCGTTGCACGGATAATTAGTTAAGTGAACGAAGAGTTTATATGTTAAGATCAGTCAGAGTCTTGGGCTGCGAGGATAATTGTCTAAATTAAAAGTCTAAGTTATTGTTTGAGTTAGGGATCTATTTATAGACCCATTGGCATGTATTGTTTAAGCATGAGATAGAAAGGAAGAGTTCCTTCTAGTTGTAAGATCATTGAGTTGTAGGTTGTTGCAAGCTCATTGGAGATCTACATGTAAGTTTGGTCTTTGAATTGCAGTTTGCAGGTTCATGGGAGATCAACTTGAAGTGCTATAGAGTGCTTGGTGTACCGGCAGGGTTATTACTGACTGGTTGGTGAGGTGAACACCAATTCTGTGTGTGAGTTGGTTGTTGGGACCATTTTTTGTGTAGGAGAGTGTGTGTGAGAAGAATTAATGTACACTTGAGGTGTGGGAAACCTCTATAAGGTGGAAGAGTGTGGCGGCTCTTTATTGTATTCTTTTCTGTAAAGTGTTAATACAAGATAGTGTATTGTCTCTCATATTCTGTGCTATTGGTGAATTCTAGTTACTTGTGTTTCTGGTTATTTCCGCATATTTAATTGCTTATATTTGGTAATCATACTGTGCTCTTTCTGAGGAGAAAGATCCTAACAGGAGGAATCAGAACAGGTGTGTTTGTTCTTGGATTCCCACCCCCCTAACAATCTATGTGTGATGCAGAATGCTAAACTATATTATTGACTAACTTTTATTACGTCTAATGTGCCAAAGTAGTAAGTGCTAGATATAAAATGCCTTATGAAGTCCTTTATATAGGATACTCTTTATTTTTAATTTAATAGCTTTATTTATATTTGGCCGACATTGGAAAACTTAAGGATGAAGCTAAGAAATAGGATAAGACTCATTAATCAAAAGAAACTGATCATTGGAACTCAAAATGGCCTTAGACAACAACACTTGAAATGGACACTAGTGGCACCGATGTTGTAGACCAACCCTAGTGCTCCTATCTTACAATTTTGAGACTTGAGGGAATGGAAAGAGGATAGAAAACCTAATCTGGATGAGGTGGAATGACTATTTTAAAGGTTCAAAAAGATTGAGAATAGGCAAAAAGGTGATTTAAGCATAAAACAAGACCAAAATGAATAAAAACAAAAGACATGGCCAAATGTGAACAAAGCTCCTTTTTTCCAGTCAGAGTCACCTGTAAAAAGATATGATATGTGTGGTTGCTTGAAAAATTTAGGGTGTATACATTTACCCCATTTTAATCTAGTGATGTAATGAAATGAAGTACTAGAGTAAAAAAAAAAATGCATACCTAAACCTACCTATGTGGAGATAAGTGTGCTGAAAAAGAGTCCACTCACTTCCTGGCCAGGGAAGTGGATGGAGAGCCAAATAGTCCCTGGAGAAAGAAGGAATCCCTAAAATGGATGCCCTATATACTGAATTTGGAAGCAAAATCTATATAACATGGAGGAGGAGGGCAATGCTTACCCCCTGTGCTAAATTTGACTAGAATGAGAAATGCTTGAAGGTCCAAAACCAATGTCTACCCTATGTCCCACATAAACTCATGTAATCTAAAATGTGAGTAGAGAATATGTATGTTATGAAGAGAAAAATCTATCATTCCCCCACTCTAAATAATTTGAACTGGAACTGAGAAGTGCTTAGAGGTCCAAAACTAATGTTTGCCCTTTATCTCGCACAAACTCATGTAGTCTGGGTCTGGGCAATGCCATAGACCAACCATTGTAGATGATTATATGATCTACTTGGTGACAACTTGGGTACAGTTGGGTGTAATCTAAAACTCTGGTAAATGTGTAAGAATAAAATGGCATGACTTTGCCATTTCAATCTGTATAATCTTGGATGATGAAGAACAAGAACATCTATGCCATTCCCCCAAATCTAGTATATGAATGATGAGTATGTATAGTTTGGTAATCTATATAACCATATGTGATATGACCTATCGTGCCATGCCCCATGTACAAAATTGGAAATCAAAACAATGTGCTCTGCACTATGTCTAGAATCTCCTATCTAGTCTTGTAATTGTGTCATATTGTATGAAGCTGTATGTATGAGGTGTGTACTAATGTACATGCCCCCAAATCTAGTATCTAATCTAAATCTATATTGAAGTCACTATGAATCCATATAATCTGAACCATTGTATCTGACTAATCTATGTATCTGTAAATTGAAGGTATGCGCCTCTAAATGTCTTGAGTGATGCTAAGTGACCCATGCAATCTAAATCACTATATATTTTGACCAGTCTAGGTTGAATCTGATAATCTGAATACTCAAGGTGTAAGAACCATGTTGAGTGACTGATGTAGTTTGAATCACTATATGTTTCACCCAATCTAAGCTGAATCTAATAATCTAAAAATTATGTGTATGAACTATGGTGTATCTATCTATGAGAGTGGATAGGCATGCCAGATAAGTGTAGGAATAAGAATAGTAGGAATGATGCCCCCTTTTGGGGAGAGGGATGAGATCTATGATAGAGGAGGTTGAGCCAAAAGTGATGAATATTGGTGTAATGATAGAAGTGAGGTTGGTATAGTTTGAATTGATTGATTAGATTGAGTTATTTTGAAATTTGAATGAGCTTTTGATTAGTTAGGCTAAATTATTTGATAATTGAATGAGTCTTTGATTGGTTAGGACCAAATTATATGTTTGGGTAAAAAATTGGTATAAATATGTGTGTGTCATATTAGGCAGATGATGTACTAAGAGAGGGAGGCTTGTGTGATATCGAAGGTATCATTGTTATGATTTTGTGGAACAAAATGGCTTGTAAATAGAGCTATGGGGTTAAAGTTATAGGAAAAATGGTATTTTGCTTTGAATGAGAAAGTTGTTTGATATAGGAGAATTGGATTGATTCTCGATTCATTTGTGCATTGACTAGGTTGAAATTTGGAGCTCTGGAGTAGGAGATATGCTGAGGAGATGAGTACCTACCACAACTTGATTTTGAGTAGTTGGTAACCTAGATTGAGGCTGGTAGGGAGATTACCTAGTAAGTAGCTAAAACATGTGATTTTTACCTGTTTGAAAGCCTATTTTTGATGTTTTTGACCTGATTTAGGAAATTTACACTAGTTCTAATGCTCTTATTCATGAGTCAGCACTCTTGTCCAGTGTTTAGTGCTATTATCCAGGTTCAAGCACTATTGCCCAATGCTAGTGTCCTTTTATAGTGTTGTTGTCCACTGGGGCTAGTTTTTTGAGTTTTTGAGTTGTTTCCTATTATTGTGTAGCTCAACGATTTTCCTTGGCATGGTTAACTAATATATATGTTTCTTGCTAGTGTTTTTGTATTATGAGGTATAGATGAGGGAGTTTTATAAAGGCCAGGTGATGGAGACCCTAAGATTGTTACCTTTGTCAGTTAATGAGAGAGTTATGATGTATATGGTAGGGTTGGCTCATGTGTGTGACCTAAGCATTGTGTATTGGGATAGGTATATGATTATCGCCTTATGTGAGAGGTGGAATGCAGACACTTGTACTTTTTGGCTTCTTACTAGATATATTATGATTACTCTGGAGGATGTGTACCATATTTTGTATTTGTCAATTAGTTGATGGTGGGTGACATTACAGGGTGACATAGGTGCATATGCTATTGATCAAGCATCCTTGTACTTTTTTGGTGTGCCTTTAGGCATACATTATAGAGGTAGTGATAATGATGTATTATTGTTAGTTATTGTGCAATCGAGTGTTCCACATCTATAAAAATGGATGGCTATGTTACTGGCTTCATTTGTTATTATAGATGAGAGTGGGGTGTCATTTGCATACAAGATGCATAGGATCATGTGCAGTATAGAGGTGTATGGTATTGTATTATCATGGGGTAGGACTATGCTTGCCCATTTATATAAGGACCTTTATAGTTTTACTCAGGAGGCATTCAATGGTGGTGTGAGCATGGCTAATTTATTGCATTATTGGGCTTATGAGCACATAGCAGTTGTGTGGTTGATGGGATTACCAAGGGAGAGGTGGGTACCTCCATATCCATTTGGAGAGTGGTGGATGAGTATGTTGGCTATCCAATCTCTTGGGATAGATCACTATAGATGATTTTTAGATAGATTTGTGTCTTAGGATATCATATGGAGTCCATATAAAGGATTCTTTAGGTGGCCCAAGGATAGAGTATAATTTCAGTATATGAGGGTCAATTATTGGCTACATGATCATTGGGTTGGAGTGTATGAGTGCTTTCGGTATGAGTAGGTGACTAGATAGTTTGGGGTACCATAGGATGTGCCTCCTGTATCATGGGTATGGATGAGAAGTGCATAGGGACCAGTGAGGGTAGGAGCTCATGAGAGACCTATTGATGTTGAGTTAGCACCATTACCCTCTGGATGCATAAGATACAACTATAAATATTTTTGATGCAAATGATGTTGGATGCATAGAGGCATATACCACATGGTGGATGAGGCATCAATGGGCTCTATTATATCTTATTGGTAGAGGGGATGCCCTTGAGTATGACGATCTTATGTTGATCCAGATGATGGGAGGTAAGCATTGATTAAGATTTGAATTATGTACAAGTTTATGCTTGTTTTAGCTTGTCTTGAAAATGTATGTTTCAAATAATGTTTGTACTTTTGTGTGTAAGTGGAGTGGGAAGTGCTCAAGATGAAGCACCTACTAGGGGAAGAGGTGGAGATGATGGGTTCTAGAAGACCATCATTGGGTCGACACTTTGAGAGCTAACGGGACATGTTCCTGATGATGCAGTGGAGGAGGGTTTGATAGAGTGAGTGACAGTTACAATTAGTGTTTATGCTCATTTGTTTGATAGGGATGCTATAGCTATAGTTGCATATGTTAGAGCAGTGGGAGAGAGTAATGAGCTGAGGGCTAAGCTAGATAGGCATAGGATACCTCCACCTGATTATGCATCAGTGAGTATGTGGATTATGGATGAGTATATGGATATTCAAAGGTGGTATGTAGACTTGCACAAGTAGCATGGTTAGTTACTAGAGTGGGATAATCAACATAAGAGGCATTCAAGAGTGTGAGGAGGTGAGGGGTAATCGAGTATTAGGCTAGACTATGGGACTAGTACTAGAGGAGAGAGTGAGAGTGAAAGTGAGGGCATGATGCCAATTCATGATTGATTGTATTTGATACAATGTATATGTATTTGAAAAATTGGTTATATATATATGGATGTTGGTTTGATTTTGGTTCATGCGTATTGTGTTATGGATTATAGAATAGATTGGTATTGAAATGTGTTGATTAGAAATAGTTGATTTGGTATTGATGTTTAAGGTTGTATATGTTTGGTAAAATGGTACTTGTGATATGTGATTTGATTGTTTTCATTGATAAGTGTTTTGATAGCTTGTGATTTTGAATTATATGTAAGTAAAGAACTTTATTTGGTTTGTGATGATATGTGAGCAAAAAATTTGTTTATTTTTGCAATTGGGAAATTATTGGGATAAATTGAGATGGTTTGAGATTGGTAAACTATTTGGATGGGTTGAGTTGGCTTAATGTTGGTAAAATAGGATTTTGTAAGATCTAGATTTTTCGTAAGCTAGTTTTTGGTTATGGATAGTTATTTAGGAGTTAGGAATGTTAGTTGTTAGTATGTGGGGATGTAAGATAGCATGTAGTGTGTATTACTTCCCCGAGGTGGATCAAGAATACAAAGGCTAGCTAGACGTTTGGCTCCATCATTGCCCTGCTAAGTGAAGCTTATGAAATAAAACTAGTATGACTGTGTGTCGTATCACTTTATGGTGTATCACTATCTGAACCCTTATGGCCAACTAAAAAAATTCCCATACTACTCATGCTATGTAGGAGTATGCTCTGTATCTGATACTATCTACTGTGTACTAATTGTAGCTATGCATAGATAATCTACAAAATATAACTTGATTAAATGTGCAATGGGAACTATGTGCTATGAAGAAGGATCATCTATCCATAATCATGTACTCTATGACCTCAACTATGATGTGTATGACTGAGCCATAGATCAAGATGGAACTAAAACCTATGATGTTGACTCATTTAATCTCAATCAAGATAGGCCCAAAAAATCTAGCCATAGTGAATATTTCTTGTGAGTAGTACTCTATGATGTGGGTTCCTTTAATCTTAGCCATATTGGATTGCTACATGAGATAGGACCCAAAAAACCTAGCCATAGTGAATATTTCTCATGAGTAGTACTTTGTTGCAGTGCTTATGACTTTATTTAATATGTGTATGGAATTGCACTATGTACTCCTCAGACTATAGTGCTATATGTAGTCTAATATTGTTGTACTAGTTTCTAAACCTTTTGAATAGGTGAAATAAAGTAGGCCAATAATAACCATCTCTCAAAATATTATAAGTTATTTATGCACCATAGTTTCCACCATAATTTCTTTCATGATATCCCCTAAGAACTTTCTAAGTTTGATTGTGTGTAAGACATATTAATAATACTCCATCACAATTATGATAAATTAGAAAAAAAATTAATAAAAAAAAATTTAATGATTTTAATTTTAAAAAATACCTCTCTTTATTATTTAAGATCTACTATGTGACTCTAGCATAGAACCCACATTTATCTCTAATCTTAACCAGTTGCTTTTCTAGTTGTGGTCTCCTTTCTTGTTTAGGACATGGTGGATGCTAGATGCTAGGAGTTGTAGATATTATTGTGAAATCTAGAGTAATCCAATCAACTGAATCTACCTTAATCAATCCCAATTTATTTTATAAAGCTATAGTTGTATAACATAAGTGCCTAAAAGAAGACTCTTTCTGATATAGTAGATGCTCAAGGAGAGGTTGGTGAAGCCCCTTAATAAAGATATGTTGAATCTCTAAATCTGTTGGTTGATATATCAATCCTAACATGTGATTTTTGAATCATAAGATATAATTACTAACTAGATCTAAAGTATTTTGATGTAAAGCTGCAAGTTTCTCATATGTGACATGAGGGCCCATGTTTTCTATGTAATGTTTGAGAAATGCCTCCTCTAAGTCATCATATGTATGCAAATAACCAACAAGGAGTAGGTGAAAGAACCAATTATGTGCTTCCCCCATTAATGTTTGATGTAATAACTTGAGTATAATCAAAGGACTTGCATTAGATGGTAAAGCCTTTCAAAAGGCTTGAAGGTGTACGAATGGATCTCCAGTTTCATTGAAGTGAGGAAATTATGGTATCTATAGATGCTTAGGTAATGAAGCTTTTATAAATGTTTTTGGAAGGGGGTTACCATGTAAATCATTGGCATCCATCCAAGACTTATAGGCCTTATTTTCTAATGTAAGTAGATGTACTTAGTGTTATAATTCACCAATTGCATGCATTAAAGAGATAATTTCTTGTGATGGTACATTAGCATCTTGAAGTGGTTCATTTAATCATTGAATTTGATTTTTAATTTTAGCCATGGGAACGCTACTTTTAGCGATTTGATCGTAAATAGGGGGTGTGCTCACTTGAACCTTGGGAGTAATGGTAACTTGGACTTTACTAGAGGGATGTGGGCTACCATTTGCTTTAGGTGAAGAGTGAGAACTAGGTTCTATTGTAGTAAGGGGTGGCTTGGGAGATTCATTGGTATCTTTATGTTTTAGGGTGTCACATTTTAATTGAGTAGAAGATGTGTTATTATCATAAACATATGCATTATTTGAAATAGAATCATGCATAGAGGTAAAAACAACATGTGGAATTGCATTATGTTTGAGAGGAGGAGTGAGAGAAGAGTTAGAAATGTGAGATGCATATTCTTCTTCACTATGTGCATAATAATCATCATTGTTCCATGCATTGTCATCATTAAAATATTGTTCATAATCACTTTCATTTTCATATTCATTTGCATGTTCACTATCATAGTCATTATCACTTTTAGTGCAACTAGGGAGAGGTGAAAGAGAAGAATTTAATTCTTTTCTAATATGCAATAAAGTATCATTTGAAATTGGAATATCATGTGCATCTATGTTATTTATGGATGGAGTGTATGCCTGATTTTTAGGTGCAATATGAGAGATAAGAGAAGAAGAGTTTTCATTTAGACATTCTTTTGACAAAGTAGAGTTAGGAACATGAGATGTATAATTTGAACTATGCATTGGCAATTTGATTCTATTATGTTTAAATTATTGTAATTTGAGCATATAAGTAGAGAGAGAGAGAGAGAGAGAGAGAGAGAGAGAGAGAGAGAGAGAGAGAGAGAGAGAGAGAGAGATTACTTTCACATGGAATTAAATTATCACCAATAATAGGTTCACTTGGAAGTACATGACTAATTTGTTTATTTGGTGCATTGTGCATAGGAGAATGAGGTGAAAAGTATCTTTCCCATTTATCAAAATTATTTTATTTAGAAGAGGGAATAAAAGAGATAGGTTTGAGAGAAGAAGATGCATCTATTTGTGCTTCACTATCTATTTCACGTATATCATCATATTCCTCATTACAATAATAGTAATTATCTTCATTGTAAATGAAATCATTTTCTATATTTTTAGCTAATCTGCAATTTTGAAAATTTGTCCATTCATTGTCATAATTATGAGAAAATTTTAAAAATTGATCTATGGGATGAGAGGGAAGAAGTGCTTTAGTGGCCATTTTATTTCTTTCACTAAAGAGAATATTGAAAAGTACTAATAAGTAAATAAAAAACAAAAATAACGATGAACATAGAGATTTTGAAAATACTTTTGACTATCCAAACAATTTGCAAAAATTCCAAAGTATTTTTCTAAAAATTGTAAGGGAGGAAAACTTGGGGTTTGAGGACCTAGTTTGGAAATCTAGGGTTTTAGTCTAGGGTTTTAGAATTTTTTAAAATTATGAAATAATTTTAAATTCTAAAAATAATTTTGAATAGGATAAATACACAAAAATTTATACAAAAATAATAAATTTTTAAATTTTTGCACAAGAAAACTACTAATATTGAAATTTCAAAATTATTTTTGACAAAGGAAATAATTTGCAAAAATTCCAAAATGTTTTTTTCTAAAATTTGCAAGGAAGGCTTGGGTTTTGAGGACCTAGTTTGGAAATCTAGGGTTTTGGACTAGGGTTTTAGAAATTTTGAAAACTATGCAATAATTTTAAATTCTAATAATAATTTTGAATAGGATAAATGCACAAAAAATTATACAAAAATCAAAATTTTGAAACTAATTTTTTTTTGCATAAAATATGAAAGAAAAACCTTAAGGGTATTTAGAGTTTTAAATTTGTTTGAAGTAATTCAAGTTCACCAAATGTTTTATTATTTTTGGGAATCTAGTGTTTAGTTCCTAAATAATAAGGGGTTTGTAGTAAGAGAAAAATCTAGTTTAATATGGTAAAATATATATTTTTATCAAGTAAAATACATGAGAAAGAGAAATAAAATTATCTGAAAATGGGCTGAAATGAATGATTTAGGCACTAAAAATTGAGATGCAAGATTGGGACACTATCTAGAATATGGATCTGGCTTTCATCTTGTAATTGAATAGGAGTGCCTAAAGCAGACAAGAGTGGTATTGTTGCTATAGTAAACCTCTCTTGATATTTTCCTAAGGATATGAATTTTTTGGATTTTGTTTACCAGGTCAGTATGAGCTTGTGTACCAAATTTTAGAGGTTATAAGTCAATATAGCTCACTGTAGGTCTGATTTAATTTCTAAAACCCTGTATTCATCTACACATGCAAACAAAAAATGCATCAAAAGTAAAATGGGAAAAAAATTTGTTAGGGGAAGAACGATTGCATGATTTAGAATCCCTACTATCATGATCCCTACCTACATTAACCCTCAAGCTAGGGTCTCAAATCCAATGTAGTTCTCCCTTAGGGAATGTGCATAATCAATGCACATGATAGATGCAAGAATGACTTTCCCCTAGGCCCTTCCTTGATCAAGCATGCAGGTCTATGTGTGATGTAGAATGCTGAGCTATACTATTGACTAGTTTTTATTATGTCTAATGTGCCAAAGTAGTAAGTGCTAGATATAAAATGCCTTGTGAAGTCCTTTATATAGGAGACTCTTTATTTCAAATTTTAGAGCTTTATTTGCATTTGGAAAACTTTGGGAAACTTAAGGATGAATCTAATAAAGGGGCTAAGACTCATTAAGAAAAAAAAATTGACCATTAGAATTCAAAATGGCCCTAGACAAGAATGTTAGAAATGGATACTAATGGCACTGATGCTATAATCCAACCCCAATGCTCTTGTCCTATAGTTTTGGGACCTAAGGAGATGGAAAGAGGATAGAAAACCTAAACTGGCTAAGGTGGAATGACTATTTGAAAGGTTTGAAAAGATTGGGAATAGGCAAAAAGGTGACTTAAGCATAAAATAAGACCAAAATGAATAAAAACAAAAGACATGGCCAAATGTGAATAAAGCTCATATTCTCCATTCAGAGTCTCATGTTAAAGGATTATAAAAATATATGATATGTGTGGTTTCTTGACCAATTTAGGGTGTATACACAATACAAAGGTGAATTCTTATTGGTACAAAATCACTTCGCATGCGAGATAACTAAAAAAATGAGATGTTGCCTTATTAAATTAGAAGGCCAAACAAATATGATATGTAGGCATAGTAAATACAATGTCCCTCTTATAAAAACATGATGCAACTAGTTATAAAACAATAAAATTCAAGTATAAGACTAAATACATCATTTTGGAATGAAGAAAAACCACTGCAAAACTCATGTGGTAATAAGTCATGTTTTCCTCTTATCTCTCTCTCTCCAATTTCGTTAGCTTCTTTTATTTTCTCTATCTATGTCTAATTTTATATTCACCATCATTCTCCCTTATTTATAAAACTAATTTCTCTTCTAAATCTTGCATTCCTCTTTTGCATGAAAACACACTAAACTTCTAAGTTTATCTTTATTCTATTTAAAACATGCCTTTTAAATAACTATGCCATAGTTAACTCATCTTTAATTTTCTAATTTTTAAATAAATTCCTATATGGTTCTCAACTCAACTTCTAAATTTAAGAACTACAGTTAAACCTTATTTCTATTCATAGTTAACTCCTAAAATAATTTTCCAAATTATTTTAAAATAAATTCATGCATAATTCCAATTTTTACTTTAAGTTACGTTATCACAACTTTTATAATTTAAATTAATTTTATTTCCATGCAAATTTTCAAAACAATGATAAACAATTATTGAACTAAAAGATAAAAATAAGTCATTAATTGCTTTTATTTATTTTTTTAAATTATTTCCATAATAATTATTTCTATTAGCATTTAATATTTATTTTTTAGATTTAAATTCAAAGACCAAATCAATTAGGCTAAAGAAATTAAATGGACACTAAAACTAATTTCACATACACAAAGATAATCACAAGAAATAATTAACAATTACACACTACCATTTATGCCCATCATTTAAAATCTATTGTATGTGTGTAGGGTCACTAACATTTTCCATTGATATTTCCCTTAATCACTCCATCTAGTTGACCCTCTTTGATGATGCTCTCCCTCATCATAACTTGAGGGTAGGACCTATCCTACATCCACCTCACAACAAGTGGGTAGTTAGTCTGAATCATCAAAATATCACCGATGATGCAAAACCTAAAAATACATATCTATAATGTTGAGAATATACATATAGTGCCACAATAGTTATTCTGTATACAAAATATCTATATCACTATCTTATACCGGTATGTCAAAATGCTTAAATCAAAGTAATAGTAATAATATGTTTAACCATACTAATCAACAAATTAAAGTTTTATTAATTATAGGGTTAAATTGAGATGTGACATCCCTCCTCTAAAATTGGTCACCACCCTGATGACTCTTACTCAGGCAATGTTCTAATTAATAAATAGAGTCTAACATCATTATTAATTATCATATCATGCAATTAAATGCAAAATTTACCTAAAGAACTTATACTAGATCTCTTAATTAACACTATTCTTATAGAATTAGTTCCATAAGACCCTACTTTGTGACATTTCATAATTTTCAAAGTTTTCACAAAAGTCACTTTATGTTGATTGGTTTTATCATGACCACCCCGAGGACTAGAACCGTAAGAAAAGTCTAATAAGTAACTCAGTAAAAGTTTCACTGCTAACTCAACAACATATGAGTTCATCACAAAATTTTAAAAAAATGATCATACAATTGAATCTGGCAAGTTTTTTTTGTCAAGTCCTAGATTTGACAAGTCCATCTGTCAGGTCCAACTCAGTATCAATCAAGTCAATGTGAGGCTAATTAAGATATTGTCATATCGCTTAGAACTCACATTCATATTTTCACTAATCATGCTTCAAGTCTCCATGACTGAATGATCTTCAAAAGGTGCCCAATGTTCACAAATCTATTATAATAGATCATAAAAAACAATACTATATGCTAAGAGCTTCCATATGTACTAACATACACATCAGAGAAATCATACAATGATCCCAAGATTGAATTAAGTTGTTGCTAGTCAATCAAATCTAGTATCATAACCTTCAACTTACCTAAAGTATTATATTCATAGTAAAAAGGAAATAATACCATAATTAACATAGAATACAAAGGCCAAGGATAATACCATCCTTACAATCTTAAAAGTGATACAATGTCTCCTTACTTATACAACAATTAAAAAGTCTATATAAACCCTTAGGCTTACCAAGATGTTCTACACATCTTATACCTTACTTGTTGTCAACAAAAAGGTACACATAGTACTCTTCAGAATAATATCAATCTAACAAAGGTATTTAATAACATAATAGTTATAATCAACTATAGTATAAATTCATTGATAACCATTCCTTGTGATCAAGTCTCTAAATTAGGTAAAATTATATCTATAGAAAGCCATAATTAGAAAGTAGAGAACTAACATCTCATAAATAAAAAATTCCTACATACCCTCACATGGTAGAAGGAACATCGCAACCCAAGTTACCAATCACTATTCACTTACCAAACTTGTAAGTGTAATATGATCACCTACTTCCATAACTAAAAATAAAATATGAACCACAAGTATGCATCAACAAGAAGTAGAAAACACCATCCCACAAACTCAAGGGAATAAGATCAAGCAACAATTCAGAAATAAGTTTTCCATCAAAGGAAACTCTATATCAACATCCTAAAAATATAAATCTTCTTAGTAGCTTAAAGCGATGCAAGAAGAGAGTGAAAACATAATAACTCACCTCTAAGCCAACTAAGAGAGATGACTCCTCTTCAAAAGTCTATACAAGGATACTAATCCATATAACAAGCTCCTAACACAAAGGAATAGACAATCAAGACATCGACACTCAAATACAAAAAAATTTCCACTACACTCGGTGGTGCCACTCTAGAATGGTCTAATAGGATTTCCACTCCTAATATCTATGTAAGTAAGACACAAAAATAATGCATAAATACTTAAGTGAGAAGCACTCCATGCTTTTAAAACACTCACAAAATACAAAACATAAATGGTGAAAGTAATTCAAGAAAGACAATCACACTCAAGGTGTTTGATCTAAAATATCAAGAATATACTAGGAAACTGTTGTTCATAATTCAAGAACTAAGTTATGCACTCTCCTACCCAACACCGTATACAGCCATCACCAACGAGACACTTGGTAAACCAACCCTTTAACAAATATTAAGGGGGTATGAATACTCTAAGGTGCACACTCAATGTAGCATACATACATTCCCAATTATCCTTTATCTTAAATGGAAAGGTATGAAAATGCTAATGGACTCATTAGGTCCTAGAATTCGATCCATAACTTTGATATCAAATGTAACAACCCCTCAAGTTGTACTTAAATTTTTGTTTTTATACAATTAAAAAATTACTTAACACTCATATCACAAAAATAAAATAATATAATAAATCAAAAACCATAACTAAGAACAATAATATTTCTAATTCAAATATTGCATACAATATAAATCTTATACAATTCCACAAAAATCCAAATAGAACATAGCTACGACTGGTCTAATAATACAACATCTATTATTAAATTATACAAGTACATAATATAATTATATTACTTTAGGCATATTGACTAATATAATGATATATACCAAGCTCTTCAAAGATCAAGTTGAACTAACTTGTGTACCACTAATAATCTCAAGTATCATCTCTAGGTAGTACTATAGTGGAGGAGGGAGAGCATCATTTGAGTGTTTTACCATATCAACCACATGCCAACGATCCTCTGCACAATCCCCTATCAGGAAATAGCCCTCCCTTCATAGATAGGTAGATAAAATGGTGCAAGAATCGAGTGAGATGTGATAGTACCTAATGTGCTATAATCTTTCTAAAAACATACAATGTACCATAAAAAATCTGTTCTAACATGATATCACACAACATGAATATCAAACATATGAATGACAATGTATTTAATATTACTTTGGCCAAAGTTTTCAAACACTATATGATCATTTAGATAAGTAAATTTCATAACACACCGCTTAATTGGATTATCTATTGGTGGTACTATCTAAGTTATTGGAATTCGTCTCACTACCTATTAGTATCATCAATATATATGCCATAGTATGTAACTCAAAGACTCATACAGATTACATTCTCCTAGAAATAATATCACATCACAAGATAAACAAGGAGAAAGCAAGATATATACATAATCATCTATGCAAGAATAGGTCATACCTTAAAATAAATTCCAAACTGTAAATAATGACCATTGTTTATACCACCTGAGTAAAATACATAATAAACTATAGACTATTTCAAACAGATCCAAGTAACTACACCTCAAGACAACCCATATTATCATAGTCTAGTGTTCTTAGGTATGCCTACTAGTTTATCCATAAAAAAACATACAAAGCAGTCATATAAACATGGAAGCATACGCTCATATTCAAACAATCATAACTATAACAAGTCATACAATACATATAATTCTATCTCAACCTTCATTTTCAATATCAAGATTGTATGCACACATAAATGATATCCTACCAATTGGTAAAACACATATTATTTAATACATATATAATTATCTAAGTGTGGGTCTAGGTATAATAAATACAGTATGTACCATCTAGATACCTTTTGTACTGGAGAGATTTATAACATTCCATAACATTATAGATTATTGTGCATGAGATTCCTACTCAAACATGAACACATAATCTTACACAATTTAATTAACGGGCAAATTATTGGATTATACCATTCGGATATACCATCAGTAATAATGAAAACACCATCTCTATGCACACATTACAATGCACTATTTATTTTATAAAAGTTTAATCACTTACTCATAAAATAATCTCACGAATATACTACTCACAAGTTTTCATCCTATCATGGCATTACTAAATTTTTGACCTTGACGTCATGCAACATAACACTAATGAACTACTGATATACTATTAGTCTCTACTAGCATTCTATGCAATTCCTTAAATTTAGATTATATAACCAAATCACACAGGGTTATCTAACAACCAGATGTAAAATAATATTACTAAAGAAATGTCCATCCTTATTATAGCTTATCCAAAACATAGTGACATTCTTAAAGCTAGAAAACTCTAAGCAATAAATAGTCATATCTCACTATATTATTTGACAAAAACTCACCAATTAATTTGAAATAATTTAGAGGATAAAAATAAGCATGTGTCAAGGATTCAAATGGAAAGACTCATGTTATCAATGAATGTCCAATTTACACTCAATTAACAAATCAACACTCAATCTAATTGAGCACATGGTACAACACCAAACACCACCACCCCCCGCCCGCCCCACCCCTTATTTGAAAAGGCAGTTACTATAAAAACATTATGAACAAAATACGTCATGGACAAGGCAAGACTGAAAATGAGGATATATTAACATGAAGGATTAAGCATAAGAGATCAGGTTAGGTAACCTGGGGCATATTCTTTTTCTATAACATAATAGCTTAATAAGGGTAAATATCCATGCACAAATGGGATGCTTATCCTTTGTCTAAAAAAACAAACATAGTTGCAGCTTAACAAAAACAACTAACACTGAAATCCAAATGACACCTCAAAAATGTAGACCTTAATTAAATCCACAGATCAATCAAATTGATGTTGGGAATTAACTATGGGACGTCGTCTTCTTTATTTCACACACATCCTATACAATTTGACTTAGCTTTACATAAAATCAACATAGCCTTTTGAGAACAAATACATGTAACAGAATACAAAATGCTACATGTTCTTTAACCAAATAAATGAAAGCAACTCTCCTTCACCAATTTGTCTTATGATTTTGAAGTGCCTTTCATTTATCCATACGTCTGATCTACTATTGATGATGTCGTAAAAAGCATTAAACCTTGAACAGGGACTGATTCTAACCAGAACCCAGTTAATCATTAAAATTATTTTCTTCATGTATAAATGTTCATGTCAACTTAATCTATATTATTTTTACTTTTACCATGACACTAAATGCTATCATGATGAAATGACTTCCCAACAACCATTTGGGTTTGGTACACAACTTTTTTTTCTAATCTAGACTTGGTTGAATTATATATATTAGCTAAGGTGGAGACTAAAATATGTTCATTATACTTATATCCAGGTGGCAGTGAATCAATTTATATTTATTACCTAGAAAAATAAGATGTAATATGACCAAGTTGAGTTCAACTGAGGTAGATTTTACAACATGGTCAATAGATAGGCAATCCCAATCACCCTCCTACTACTCTTAGCTGGAGGAATCACCCTAGCCCTATGAATAGTAAAATCCAAATATTTTTATATTATACAGGGCAAGAGGGTTTCTACTAACATAAAAAAAAAAAGAGATGTTAAGCAGTCGATCTCTTTAAATGCAATATATCTTGATTAGATTTTATGACTAAGAAATGGGATTGCAAAATTCTACAAATTTTAGTTTTACTTTATGTATGGCCATGATATCAAATGCACGTAAGGTTCCTTTCACACTTACTAATATGTGACATTAAATTGACTTCACTCTTGCAAGGTATGCCAAAAAAAATACATAATTATCATAGATCTAGAAAAACTCAAGAATTTTATTAGAGATGGCAGATAGCCTTTCTGAATATTAAATATCACAACAAAGGTGATTTTAAGTTGATATCTAGTTTGACCAAGTACAAGATATCTCGATGAGATGTTTCTAAGATTCTCTAAATATAGAAAATATTGAGTAAGTGCTTATAAGTTATAACTAATAAATGCCAATGCAAAGGTGAATTCCTACCAATACAAAATCACTTCACATGCGAGACAACTAAAAATAATGAGACTTTGCCTTGCTAAATTGGAAGGCCAAACAAATATGATGTGTAGACACATAAATACAATGAGCCTCTTATAAAAACATGATTCAGCTATTTAAAAAATAATAAAATATAGGTACAAGAATAAATACATCATTTTGGAATGAAGGAAAACCATTGCAAAACTCACCTAGTAATAAGCCATGTCTTCCTTGCTTATCTCTCTCTCTCTCCAATTTCTTTGGCTTCTTTCCTTTATCCTTCCGTCTCTAATTTTCTATTCACCACCATTATCCCTTATTTATAAAACTAATTTCTCTTCTAATTCTTGCATTCCTCTTTTGCATGCAAACACACTAAACTTCTAAGTTTATATTTATTCTATTTAAAACATGCTTTTTAAATAACTATGTTAGCTAACTCATCTTTAATTTTTGTAGTTTCAAATAAATTTATGCATGGTGCCCGAACTCAACTTCTACATTTCATAACTAGATTTAAACCTTCTTCCTAGTCATAGTTAACTCATGAAACTATTTTCCAAATTATTTTAAAATAAACTAATGCATAATTCCAATTTTTACTCTAAATTGCATTAGCACAACTTTTAGAATTTAAATTAATTCTATTTCCATGCAAATTTTCAAAACAATGATAAACAATTATTTAACTAAAAGATAAAAATAAGTCATTAATTGCCTTTACTTTTAAAAATAATTATTTCCACAATAATTATTTTTATTAGCATTTAATATTTATTTTACAGATTTAAATTCAAAAACCAAATCAATTAGGCTAAAGAAATTATATGCACACTAAATCTAATTCCACACACACAAATATAATCATAAGCAAAAATTCACAATTATGCACTACCATTTATGCCTATCATTTAAAATCTATGGTATGTGTGTGTAGGGTCACTAGCATTGCCCACTGATATTTCCCTCAATCACTCCATCTAATCAACCCTCTCTGGTGATGCTCTCTCTCATCACACCCTAAGGGTAGGACCTATCCTGCATCCACATCACAAGTAGGTAGTAAGTCTGAGTCATTAAAATATCACCGATGATGTAAAAACTAATACATATATATCTATAATATAGAGAATATAAATATAGTTGCCACAATAGGCATTTTGTATACAAAACATCAATATCACTGTCCTATACTAATATATCTCAAAATGCTCAAATCCAAGAAATAGTATTCAGATGTTTAACCATACTAATCAATAGATTAAAAGTTTATTAATTATAGGATGAAATCAATATGTGACATCCTTCCCCCTAAAATTGGTCATCACCCTGATGACTCTTACTCAAGTAATGTTCTAATTAACAAACAGATTCTAACAACATTATCAATTATCGTATTATGCAATTAAATGCAAAATTTAACTGAAAAACTTATACTAGATCTTCTAATTAGCACTATTCTTAGATAATTAGTACCATAAGTCCCTACTTTATGACATTTTCTAATCTGCAACCAAGTTTTTGCAAAATTTACTTTATGTTGATTGGTTCTATCATGACCACCCTGAGGTCTAAAACTGTAAGAAAAGGGTAATAAATAACTCAATAAAATTTCACTACTAACTCAAAAACATATAAGTTCATCACAAAAGTCAAAACAAATAATCATATGATTGAATTTGGTAAGTTTTACCTATCAATTCCTAGATTTGACAAGTCCATCTGTCAGATCCAACTCAGTATCATCCACGTCAAAGTGAGGCTAAGTAGGATACCATCCTATCACTTAGAACTCACATTCATATTTTCACCAATCATCCCTTAGGTCTCCATGACTGGACGATCTTCAAAAAGTACACAAGGTTCAAAAAACTATTCTAATAGATCATAAAAAATAATACTATATGCTAAAATGTTTCATATGTACTAACATACACACAAGAGAAATCATACAATCATCCTGAGATTGAATTAAGTTGTTGCTAGTCAATCAAAACTAGTATCATATCTTGCAACTTACCTACAATATTATATTCATAGTAAAAAGGAAATAATACCGTAATTAACATAATATATAAAGGCCAAAGATAATACTACCCTTACAATCTTACAAGTGAGACAATGTCTCCTTATACAACAATTAAAAAGTTTATATCAACCCTTAGGCTTACCAAGATGTTCGACACATCTTATACCTTACTTACTCCCGACACAAAGCTACACATAGTACTCTTCAAATAATATCAATCTAACAAAAGTATTTAATAATCAACAAAAATATAAATTCATTGTTAGCCACTCCTCGTGATCAAGTCTATAAATTAGATAAAATGATGACTCTATAAATCCATAATTAGAAAGTAGAGAACTAGCATCTCATAAATTAAAACTTCCTACATACCCTCACATGGTATAAGGAACATTGCAACCTAAGTTTCCAGCCACTATTCACTTACCAAACTTGTAAGTGTAGTATGATCACCCACTTCCACAACTGAAAATAAAATATGAACCACAAGGATGCATCAACAAGAAGTAGAAAATAGTATCCCACAAACTTAAGGGAATAAGATTAAGCAACAATCTAGAAATAATTTTTCCCCCAAAGGAAACTCTATATCAACATCTTAAAAATATAAATCTTCTTAGTAGATTAAAGTGATGTAAGAAAAGAGTGAAAGCATAACAACTCACCTCTATGCTAACTAAGTGAGATGAATCATCTTCACATGTCTATACAAGGATACTAATCCACATAACAAACTCCTAACACAAAGGAATACATAATCAAGACATCTACACTCAACTACAAGAAAATTTCCACTGAGTGCCATGCTATAATGATATTATAGGATTTCCACTCTTAAGATCTGTGTAATTAAGACCAAAAAATAATGCATAAATACTTAAGTGAGAAGCACTCCATTCTTTTAAAACACTCACAAAACATAAAACATAAATGGTGAATGTAATTCAAGAAAAGCAATCACACTCAAAGTGTTCAATCTAAAAAATCAAGAATATGGTAGGAAACTCTTGTTCACAATTCAAGAACTAAGCTATGCACTCTCCTACCCAACACTGTACATAACCATCACCAATGATACACTCAATAAACCAACCCTTTACCAACTCTTAAGGGGGTACGAATGCTCTAAAGTACACACTCAATATACCATACATACATTCCTAATTCTCCTTTTTATTAAATGGAAAGGTAAAAAAATGCTAATGGACTCATTAGGTCCTAGAGTTTGAGTCATGGCTCTGATACCAATTGTAACAACCACTAAATTTATACTTGAATTATATATATATAATTAAATAATTAATTATCATTCATATCATATAAATAAAACAATACAATATATCAAAAATTATAACTAAGAACAATAGTACTTCTAATTCAAATACTGCATACAATATAAATCTTATACAACTCCATAGAAATCCAAATAGGACATAGCTATGGATAGTCTGATAATACAACATATATTTTTCAAATATACAAATACATAATATAATTACATTACTACAGACATAGATCCTAATACAATGATAGATACGAAGCTATTCATAGCTCGAGTCTAACCAACTCATGTATTGTTGATAATCTCAAGTATCGTCTCTAGGTTGTACTGTAATGGACGAGGGAGAGCATCATCCAAGAAATTTATCACACCAACCATGGACCAATGATCCCTTGCATTTCCCTATTAAGAAATGGCCCTCTCTTTGTGGATAGGTAGATAGAATGATGCAAGAATACAGTGAGACATGCTAGTACCCCATGTGTTGTAAGATTTTGAAAAACATGCAGTGTACCATAAAAAATCCATTCTAACATGATATCACACATCATAAAAATAAAACATATGATTGAAAATGTATATAACATGACTTTGGTTAAATTTTTCAAATAATATATGATCATTTAAATTGATCAATTTCATAACAAACCACTTGATTAGATTATCTATTAGTGGTACTACATGGGCTAGTGAAATCCATCTCACTACCTATTAGTATCATCAATATATATGTCATAGTATGTAACTCAAAGACTCATACATATTACATTATCCTAGAAATAATATCACATCACAAGCTAAATAAGGAGAAATCAAGATATACACATAATCATCTATGTAAGAATGGGTCTTACCTTAAAATCAATTCCAAACTTGAAACAATGACCATTGTTTATACCACCTGGGCAAAACACATAATAAACTATAGACTATTTCAAATAGATCCAAGTAACTACACCTCAAGACAACCCATATTATCTTAGTTTGGCGCTCTTAGGCACACCTACTAATTTATCCATAAATAGTCATACAAATCACTCATATAAACATGGAAGTATACACTCATATCAAATAAGCATAACTATAATAAACAAGTCATACAATGCATATAATTTTATCTCAAACTTCATTTGCACTATCAAGATTATAAGCACATATAAATGATATCCTACCAAATGGTAAAACACATATTATTCAATACATATATATTTATGTAAGTATAGGTTTAGGTATAATAAATACAATATGTACCATCTGGATACCTTTCATACTATAGGGATCGATGACATTCCATAGCATTATAGATTATTGTGAATGAGTTTCCTACGCAAAGATGAACACACAGTCTTACACACAATTTTATTAACCAAAAAATTACTAGATTATACCATTTGGGTATACCATCAATAATAGTTAACACCATCTATATGCGCACATTACAATACACTATTTATTCTAGAAAATTTTAATCACTTATTCAAGAAATATTCTAACTAATATATCACTCACAAGTTTTCATCCTATCATGGCACTACAGAATTTTAGAACTTGATGTCATGCACTATAACACTATTTAGTGACTGGTATACTATTGGTCTCTACTAGCATTCTAAGCAAATCCATAGATTTAGATTATATAACCAAATCACCCATGGGTATCTAACAACTAGAAGTAAAATAATATTACTATATAAATGTTTATCCTTGTTATAGCTTATCCAAAACATATTGACATTCCTAAATCTAGAAAACTCTAAGCAATAAATAGTCATATCTCACTATACCATTTGACAAAAAAATCACCAATTAATCTCATGAAATTTAGAGGTTAAAAATAATCATCTATCGAGGATTCAAATGGAAAGACTCATGCTATCAGGGAATGTCAAAATTACACACAATTAAAAAATCAACCCTCAATCCAATTGAACACATGTTACAACACCAACCCCCCTATTTGAAAAGGTAGTTACAATAAAAATGTTATGAACAAAATACATCATGCACAAGGTGAGATTGAAAGTACAAATATAATAACATGAAGGATTAAGCATAAGAGATCAAGTTAGGTAACCTAGGGCATATTACTCTATCCATAACATAAAATCTCAAGAAAGGTAAATATCCATGCACAAACGGGATGCTTATCCTTTGTCTAAAAAAACAAACATGTTTACAACTTAATAAAAATAGCTAACACTTAAGTGTTGATGTTGAAAGTCAAATAACACCTCGAAAATGTAGACCTTAATTAAATATGTAGGCCAATCAAATCGATGTTGGGCATTAGCTATGGGACATCATCCTCTTTATTTTACACCTAGCCTATATAATTCGACTTAGCTTTACATAAAATTGATGCAACCTTTTGAGGATAAATAAATGCAAAGGAATACAAAATGTTTCTTGTTATTTAACCAAATAAATGAAATCAACCCTCCTTCCCTAATTTGCCTTATAATTTTGAATCACCTTTCATTGATCTAGATGTCCGCTCCACCATTGACAATGTCGTAGAGAGCATTCAACCCTGAATAGGCACCGATTCTAACTGAAACTCAGTTAATCATTAAAATTTATTTTCTCTGTGTTTAAATTTTCATGTCAAATTACTCTATACTATTTATACTTTTACCATGAGATCAAATGCTAACCCAAGGAAATGATTTCCCAACGACCATTCAGCTTTGGTACATAGCCTTTTTTTTAATCTAGACTTGGCTGAATTATATATATTAACTGAGGTAGAGATTGAAACATGCTCATTATTCTTATATCTAGGTAGCAATGAATCAATATTTGTTTATTACTTGGACAAAGAAGATGCAATATGACCAAGTTAAGCTCAACGAAGGGAAATTTATAGCATGGTTAGCAAATAGGCGATCCCAATCACCCTCCTACTACTCTTATTTAGAGGAATCATGCTAGCCCTAGGAATAATAAAATATAAATATTATTGTATTATATAGGGCAAGAGGGTTTCTTCTAACATTAAAAAATTACATCGAGATGTTAAGTAGTTGATCTCTTTAAATGCAATATATATTGATTAGATTTTATGACTAAGAAATGGTGGTACAAAGTCCTACAAATTTTAGTTTTACTTTATCTATTGCCACGGTATCAAATGCACGTAAGGTTCCTTTCACACTTACTAATATGTGACATTAAATTGACATTACTCTTGCAAAATATGCAAAAAAAATACATAACTGTCACAGATCTCAATAAAAATCATGAATTTTCTTAGAGACGGCAAACATCCATTTTGAATATTAAATATGGCAGCAAAGGTGATGTTAATTTGATATCTAGTTTGATCAAGTACAAGATAACTCGATGAGATATTTCTAAGATTTTCTAAATACAAAAAATCTTGAATAAGTGCTTATAAGTTCTAACTAAGAAATGCCAATGTAAAGGTGAATTCCTATTGGTACAAAATCATTTTGCATGTGAGACAACTAAAAGGAATGAGATGTTACCTTACTAAATTGGAAGGATAAATAAATATGATGCATAAGCACAGTAAATACAACTTATAAAAACATGATGCAACTAGTTATAAAACAATAAAATGTAGGTACAAGAATAAATACTTCATTTTGGAATAAAGGAAAACCACTGCAAAACTCACCTGGTAATAAGCCTTATTTTCCTTACTTATATGTCTCTCACTCTAATTTCTTTGGCTTATTTTCATGTTTATGTCCATGCCTAATTTTCTATTCACCACCATTCTACCTTATTTATAAAACTAATTTATCTTTTAATTCCTACATTCCTCTTTTGCATGCAAACACACTAAACTTCTAAGTTTATCTTTATTCTATTTAAAACATGCTTTTAAAATAACTATGTCATAGTTAACTCATCTTTAATTTTCTAATTTTCAAATAAATTCCTGCATGGTACTTGAACTCAACTTCTAAATTTAATAAATAGATTTAAACCTTGTTTCTAGTCATAGTTAACTCCTGAAACTATTTTCCAAATTATTTTAAAATAAATTCATGCATAATTTCAATTTTTACTTTAATTGCATTATCACAACTTTTAGAATTTAAATTAATTTTATTTCCATGCAAATTTTCAAAACAATGATAAATAATTATTTAAATAAAAGATAAAAATAAGTCATTAATTACTTTCATTTTTAAAAATAATTATTTCCACAATAATTATTTTTATTAGCATTTAATATTTATTTTTTGAATTTAAATTAAAAAACCAAATCAATTAGGCTAAAGAAATCAAATGCACACTACAACTAATTCTACACACATAAATATGATCGCAAGTAATAATTCACAATTGTGTACTACCATTATGATTATCATTTAAAATATATGGTGTGTGTGTGTAGGGTCATTAGCATTTTCAACTAATATTCCCCTCAATTGCTCCATCTAGCTGACCCTCTCTGATGATACTCTCCCTCATCACACCCTGAGGGTAGGACCTATCTTTCATCCACATCACAATAAGTAGGTAGTTAGTTTGAGTCATTGAAATATCACTGATGATACAAAAACTAATAAATGCATATCTATAATGTAGAGAATATACATACAATTTCCATAATAGGTATTCTATATACAAAACATCGATATCACTATCCTATACTAATATATGTCAAAATGCTCAAATCAAAGCAATAGTAATCAAATGTTTAACCATACTAATCAATATATTAAAGGTTTATTAGTTATAAAGTGAAATTGGGATGTGACATCCTCCCTTCTAAAATTAATCATCACCCCAATGACTTTTACTCAAGCAATGTTCTGATTAATAAATAGAGTCTAACAACATTATCAATTATCATATCATGTCATTAAATGCAAATTTTACCTAAAAAACTTATACTGGATCTCCTAATTAGCACTATTCTTAGATAATTAGTCCCATAAGACTGTACTTTGTGACATTTTTTAATCTGCAACCAAGTTTTTATGAAATTCACTTTATGTTGATTGGTTCTATCATGACCACCCTGAGGTCTAGAACCATAAGAAAAGTCTAATACATAACTTAGTAAAATTTTCACTACTAACTCAACAATATATGATTTCATCACAAAAGTCAAAATAAATGATCATGCGACTGAATTTGGCAAGTTATGCCTAACAAATCTTGGATTTGACAAGTCTATCTGTCAGATCCAACTCATTATCAACTGAGTTAATGTGAGGCTAAGTAGGATATCATCCTATCACTTAAAACTGACGTTCATATTTTTATCATTCATCCCTCAGGTCTCTACAACTCAATAATCTTCAAAAGGTGCACAAGGTTCAAAAATCTAATCTAATAGATCATAAAAAGTAATACTATATGCTAAAAGATTCCATATGTACTAACATACACATAAGAGAAATCATACAATCATCTTGAGATTGAATTAAGTTGTTTTTGGTCATTCAAAACTAGTATCATATCTTGCAACTTACCTACAATATTATATTCATAGTAAAAAATAAATAATACCATAATTAACATAGCATACAAAGGCCAAAGATAATACTGTTCTTACAATCCTACAAGTGAGATAATGTCTCCTTTCTTATACAAAAATTAAAAAAATTATATCAACCCTTAGGCTTAGCAAGATGTTCTACACATCTTATACCTTACTTTCTCCTTAAAAAAAGGTACACATAGTACTCTTCAGAATAATATCAGTTTAACAAAGTTATTTAATAACATAATAGTTATAATCAACTATAGTATAAATTCATCATTAGCCACTCCTCGTGATCAAGTCTATAAATTAGATAAAATGATGACTCTAGAAAGCCACAATTAGAAAGTAGATAACTAGCATCTCATAAATTAAAACTTCCTACATACCCTTACATGGTAGAAAGAACATCGCAACCCAAGTTCCCAATCACTATTCACTTACCAAACTTTTAAGTGTAGTATGATCACCTACTTCCTTAACTGGAAAGAAAATATGAACTACAAGGATGCATCAACAAGAAGTAGAAAATAGTGTCCCACAAACTTAAGGGAATAAGATCAAGCAACAATTCAGAAACAAGTTTTCCACCAAAACAAACTCTATATCAACATCCTAAAAATATAAATCTTCTCAGTAGCTTAAAGTTATGTAAGAAGAGAGTGAAAACATAACAACTCACCTCTAAGCCAAACAAGAGAGATGACTCACCTTCACAAGTCTATATAAGGATACTAATCCACATAATAAACTCCTAACATAAAGGAATACACAATCAAGACATCTACACTCAACTACAAGAAACTTTCCACTACACTCGGTGGTACCACTCTATAATGGTATTATAATATTTCCACTCTTAAGATTTGTATAAGTAAGACATAAAAGTAATGCATAAATACTTAAGTGAGAATCACTCCATGATTTTAGAACACTCACAAAACACAAAACATAAATGGTGAAGGTAATTCAAGAAAGGTAATCACACTCGAGGTGTTCGATCTAAAAGATCAAGAATATAGTAGGAAATTCTTGTTCACAATTCAAGAACTATGATATGCACTCTCCTACCCAACACCATACATAACCATCACCAATGAGACACTCGGTAAACCAACCCTTTAACAACTCTTAAGGGGGTAAGAATGCTCTAAGGTACACACTCAATATACCATACATACATTCCCAATTCTCCTATTTATTAAATGGAAAGGTATG
Organism: Torreya grandis; assembly: GCA_037957365.1. Lineage (NCBI taxonomy): Eukaryota > Viridiplantae > Streptophyta > Pinopsida > Cupressales > Taxaceae > Torreya > Torreya grandis. Next base: position 679,742 of record JARHVA010004790.1, read on the forward strand.
AAAATGCTAATGGACTCATTAGGTCCTAGAGTTCGAGCCATAACTCTGATACCAAATGTAACAACCCCTCAAGTTGTACTTAATTTTTTTTATACAATTAAATAATTACTTAACATTCATATCATAGAAATAAAACAATACAATAAATCAAAAACTATAACTAAGAATAATAATACTTCTAATTCAAATACTGCATACAATATAAATCTTCTACAACTCCATAGAAAGCTAAATAAGACACAACTATGGCTGGTTTGACAATACAACATATATTTTTTGACTATAGAAGTACATAATACAATTACATTACTTCAGGCATACGACCTAATACAATGACAGATACCAAGTTATCCATAGCTTGAGTTGAACGAACTCATGTATCATTGATAATCTCAATTGTCATCTCCAGGTACTACTACAGTGGAGGAAAGAGAGCATCATCTAAGGGCTTTACCACACCAACCACAGACTGAAGATCCTCCACACAATTTCCTATTAGGAAATGACCCTCTCTTTATGGATAGGTAGATATAATAGTGCAAGAATCTAGTGAGACATGTTAATACTCCATGTGTTGTAAGATTTTTAAAAACATGCAGTGTACCATAAATAAATTCATTCTAATATTATATCATACAGCATGAAAATCAAACATGAATGGTAATGCATATAAAATTACTTTGGCCAAAGTTTTTAAATAATATACAATCATTTAGATCAGTCAATTTCATAACACTCCACTTGATCAAATTATCTATTAGTGGTACTACTTGGGCTAGTGGAATATGTCTCACTACCTATTAGTATCATCAATATATATGTCATAGTATATGTATCAAAGACTCATACATATTACATTTCCTATCAATAATATAATATCACAAGCTAAATAAAGAGAAATCAAGATATACACATAATCGTCTATGAAAAAATAAGTCTTACCTTAAAATCAATTCCAAACTGTTAATAATGACCATTGTTTATACCACGTAGGCAAAAAACATAATAAACTATAGATTATTTCAAATAGATCCAAGTAACTACACCTTAAGACAACCCATATTATTTTAGTTTGGTGTTCTTAGGCACGCCTACTATTCTATCCATAAATAATCATATAAAGCAGTCATATAAATATGAAAGCATACGCTCATATTCAAAAAAGCATAACTATAATAAACAAGTCATACAATGCATATAATTCTATCTCAACCTTCATTTGCACTATCAAGATTATATGCACACATAAATGATATCCTTCCAAATGGTAAAACACATATTATTCAATACATATATACTTATGTAAGTGTGGGTTTAGGTATAATAAATACAATATGTACCATCCGCATACCTTTCATACTGTCGAGATCTATGACATTTCATAACATTATAGATTATTTTTCATGAGTTTCTTACTCAAATATGAACACATAGTCTTACACATAATTTTATTAACCAATAAATTACTAGATTATACCATCAATAATAATCAAAACACCATCTCTATGCACACATTACGATGCAATATTTATTTTAGATAAGTTTAATCACTTACTCATGAAATACTCTCACGAATATACTATGCACAAGTTTTCATCCTATCATGGCACTACTGAATTTTTGAACTTGACGCCATGCATCATAACACTATTGAGCTATTGTTATACTATTGGTCTCTACTAGCATTCTAAGCAAAGCCATAGATTTAGATTATATAACCAAATCACGCAGGGGTATTTAATAACTAGAAGTAAAATAATATTACTATATAAATGTCTATCCTTGTTATAGCTTATCCAAAACATAGTGGCATTCCTAAAGATAGAATACTCTAAGAAATTAATAGTCATATCTCACTATACCATTTGACAAAAACTCACCAATTAATCTGGCTCAATTTAGATGATAAAAATAAGCATGTGTCAAGGTTTCGAATGGTAAGACTCATGTTATCAGAAAATGTCTAAATTACACATAATTAACAAAACAAACCTCAATCTAATTAAACACACAATACAACACCAACCTCCCCCCTATTTGAAAAGGCAGTTACAATAAAAATGTTATAAACAAAATACATCATGCACAAGGTGAGACTGAAAGCAAGGATATATTAACATGAAGGATTAAGCATAAGAGATCAGGTCAGGTAACCTGGAGCATATTCCTCTATCCATAACATAAAAGCTCAATAAGAGTAAATATTTGTGCATAAATGGGATGCTTATCCTTTATCTAAAAAAATAAACGTGTTTGTAGCTTAACATAAACAACTAATTCTTAAGTCTTGATGTTGAAAGCCAAATGACACCCCAAAAATGCAGACCTTAATCAAATCTGGAGGCCAATCAAATCAATGCTAGGCATTAGCTAAGGGATGTTGTCTTCTTTATTTTACACCCAACATATATAATTTGACTCAGATTTACATAAAATCAATGTAGCCTTTTGAGGATAAATACAAGCAAAGGAATACAAAACATTTCCTGTTCTTTAACCAAATAAACAAAAGCAAACCTCCACCAATTTGCCTTACAATTTTGAAGCACCTTTCATTGATCTAGACATACACTCTGCTATTGACGATGTTGTAGAGAGAATTTAACCCTGAATAGGTACTGATTCTAATTAGAAGCTAGTCAATCATTAAATTTTATTTTCTCTATGTTTAAATGTTCATGTCAACTTACTCTATACTATTTTTAATTTTACCATAACATCGAATGCTAACCCAAGGAAATGACTTCCCAATGACCATTTGGCTTTGGTACACACCTTTTTTTTTTAATTTAGAATCAGATGAATTATATATATTCGCTGAGGTGGAGACTGAAACATGTTCATTATACTTATATCCAAGTGGCGGTGAATCAATTTTTGTTTATTACTTGGAAAAATAAGATGTAATATGACCAAGTTGAGCTCAGTTGAGGGAAATTTTATAGCATGGTTCACTGATAGGTGATCCTGATCACCCTCCTACTGCTCTTAACTGGAGGAATCACCCTAGCCGTGGGAATAGTAAAATCCAAATATTCTTTTATTATATAAGGCAAGAGGGTTTTTGCTAACATAAAAAAATTACAATGGGATGTTAAGCAATTGATCTCTTTAAATGTAATATATATTGATTAGATTTTATGACTAATAAATGGTGGTGCAAAGTCCTACAAATTTTAGTTTTACTTTTGATCCACATCCCTTCTCAGGGATACGCCTCCAGAGGCAGTCAACACTCACCACGTGTCCGACCAGGATTCACCTTGGGTGATTCAAAAGCAAATAGATACTAAGCTGAAGAAGTTCACAGCCTTTCATCCACAGACTGATGATCAGATAGAAATGGTGAACAATCGGGCCCTGCATAGTTTCATAAATCACAGTCCCTTCCAAGTATGCATCAAGAATCAAATCAAAGTAAAATAACCACACTTGATGAAAAATATTGATGCAATGGGGACCATTACTTCTCAATGAGGGATAAATGATCCGGACAACAATTCGGATGACAATTCGGGTGATGGGTCTACCCCAATTGATGGCGAAACTTTTGAGAGCCATAAATTTTGCACCGTAGCTCCAATTGACTCACCATTTGAACCGTTGGAAATATAATAATGAGGGGAGCATTGTGAGATGGAATGAAGCTCCACTCAATGAATTTTGACCCCCTAAAACCCAATGAAAGTGTCCTAAATTTCAATTTTAGTAGTGCAGTCTAAAAATAGTAAGTTTCTAAAAATAGTAATTCCTCGAATTCTGTATTGTTGTAAATCATGGAAGTCGAACCAATTCATCTCCCTCAAGATTGGTGACCTTCCACATCCTCCCCACACCTTCAAAACATGTATAAATGAAGATGTAACCTGAAATGGAAATCAGACATCTCTTCTTAGAGATAAGCATATGTTTGGGTCTGCAATTTTGATAAATAAAACATCTCTTTTTAGAGATAGCATTATTTGAATTGTGTTGTTCTTATTTTTGAATTATATTTCAACCAAAGCTTTCAAGTTTTGGATCAACTTTATCAATGGCCATGGTATTAAATTCACGTAAGGTTCCTTTCACACTTACTAATATATGACGTTACTCTTGCAAAGTATGCAAAAAAAAACATAACTATCACAGATATGAATAAAAATCATGAATTTTCTTGGAGATGGTAGACAGCCATTCTGAATATTAAATATCATGGCAAAGGTGATGTTAAGTTGATATCTAGTTTGACCAAGTACAAGATATCTAGATGAGATGTTTCTACGATTCTCTAAATATAAGAAATATTGAATAAGTGCTTATAAGTTATAAATAATAAATGTCAATGCAAAGGTGAATACCTACTAGTATAAAATCATTTTGCATGTGAGACAACTAAAAATAATGAGATACTGCCTTACTAAATTGGAAGGCCAAACAAATATGATGTGCAGGCATAGTAAATACAACGAGCCTCTTATAAAAACATGATACAACTAATTATAAAATAATAAAACACCGGTGCAAGAATAAATACATCATTTTGGAATAAAGGAAAATCACTACAAAACTCACCTGATAATAAACCTTATTTTCCTTGCTTATCTCTCCCTCTCTCCAATTTCCTTGGCTTATTTTCCTTTCTCCATTCGTGTCTGATTTTCTATTCACCACCATTCTGCCTTATTTATAAAACTAATTTCTCTTCTAATTTTTGCATTTTTCTTTTGCATGCAAACACACTAAGATTCTAAGTTTATCTTTATTCTATCTAAAACATGCTTTTTAAATAACTATGTCACAGTTAACTCATTTTTAAATTTCTATTTTTCAAATAAATTCCTGCATGGTGCCTAAACTCAACTTCTAAATTTAATAACTAGATCTAAACTTTATTTCTAGTCATAATTAACTCATGAAAGTATTTTCCAAATTATTTTAAAATAAATTCATGCATAATTCCAATTTCTACTTTAAATTGCATTATCACAACTTTTAGAATTTAAATTAATTCTATTTTCATGCAAATTTTCAAAACATTGATAAATAATTATTTAACTAAAAGATAAAAATAAAACATTAATTAATTTTATTTTTAAAAATAATTATTTCCACAATAATTGTTTTTATTAACATTTAATATTTATTTTCTGAATTTAAATTAAAAAACTAAATCAATTAGGCTAAAAAAATTAAATGCACAGTATAACTAATTCCACACACAAAGATAATCACAAGTAATAATTCATAATTGCGCACTACCATTTATGTCTATCATTTAAAATCTATAATGTGTGTGTGCAGGGTCACTAGCATTATTCACTGATATTTCTCCCAATATCTCCATCTATTCGACCCTCTCTAATGATACTCTCCCTTATCACTCCCTGAGGCTAATACCTATCCTGCATCCACCTCACAATAAGTAGGTAGTTAGTCTGAGTCATCAAAATATCATTGATGATGCAAACACTAAAAAATGTATATCTAGAATGTAGAAAATATACATACAGTTGCCACAATAGGTATTCTATATATAAAACATCAATATCACTATCCTATACTAGTATATGTTAAAATGCTCAAATCAAAGTAATAGTAATAAGATGTTTAACCATACTAATCAATGGATTAAAGGTTTATTAATTATAGGGTGAAATCAAAATGTGACATCCATAGGGTTTGGCTTTTTATTTTACCCAATAATGCCATCGATAGTGGAGTCCTTCTTTCAAGTTAGGACATTGGGACATTGGTTATTAGTATTGTTTGGACTTGTGCTTTGAAATTCCCCATTATTTTGGCTTGGGGTGACAATGCGTCTATTGGTACTATAAGTCTGTCAACCACTATCAAGAGTTACTTGGTTCAATTCTCAAGGCACTCTCAAGGGCCTCTTCATAAGATCTATATGGGAATTTCTAGATGTCCTCCCTCATCTCCTTATTGAGGGAGTGGAGGAAAAAGATTGCATAATTCCCGTTGATCCATATTGGGTGCGTTAGTAGAGGAATATAAGACATATCGCCATCTCATGATGAAATGAGTAGTGGTCTCATTGTGTTTTTTCTTGATATAAAAAAATTATCATATGCCATTTTTTAAGAGCTTGTTCATATCAAAAGCTTTGACAAACTCAACCATGAATTGGCAGAAAGAATTTAGAGAGCCCTAAGGAAGGTGGTATTATCAATGAAGTGTGTATCCCTTCTAGCATGTTAGGGATTTTTTTTTGCAATAACCCCATCTTAAGGGAGGAGTTCCCTTAAGATTGTAGTGTAGGCTTTGATTTGCACATTGGGATACCCTTCCCCTTTGAATTTGGGAAGGTCTAGCAGGGGATGTGGGAGAGGAAACCCTTGTATGTTAGCATCGAGAGGTTTTTTTAGGTACTTAGCATAAGTCCCCATGTTATTAAATTTAATTGTTTCCATATTGGGGTTGGAATGAAAATGTGGGGTCATATAAAGTTGGGTTTGGTAACCATCATAAGGAATGGAGAAGCCCTAATAAGGTGAAGTGGAGTAGGTTGTAAAACAGCTATTTGGCTAAGTAGATTTTGAATACATGTGAAAGTAGGGGAAGGTTGTTAGATGTAAGAGATGTGGTTTTTTTTTGTGGTGGGGTATATTTGGTTTGTACGTAACCCAATGCTATATAAAGTGGGACATATCTTATCTATAGAGGGTGAGTGTATGTGTCAGGCACATAACTTAGAGGTGTAAAGAATAATGAATTATTGGCTACCATGTCATTTTATAAAGGTGGACCGTAAGTATATATGCCTCCCATTATGGCTTGAATGGGTGTTTGATAATGTGAATGGGATTTATAAGTTTTGGGTTTGGGGACCCCTTGAGTGAGAATATCCCTAAGTGGTTGGTGAGATGCATGGTTTAGTGGGGGCGTAAATTCCTATTAAGGTGAAAGTATATAACCTTGTTGTTGTGGTGTTGGACAAGTCGATGCTTGGATGAGAGAAGGAGAGGGATGAGCTGGTGTAGGAGAATTTGGGCCCATCACCTGACCCAAATTTTAGGTTGTGGAGCTAAAAGCTTCACTGATGCAAACAGGGAAGGAGGGTTTTGAGTGTCACAGTCGCCGGCATCGGTTAGGCCAATCGACATCAGTCAGGGGTAAACAAGAAGGCAACCGACATCGGCAGTATTAGGCCGATGTCGATCATCTCTAGGCAGACAGGGACTGACGTCGATCGCCTGTGTGGATCAGAACTGTGAGTGTTACAGATAGTTAGTTAATGAACCGGTTGTTTGCATGTTGGAAGGCTAATTTTAGTCTTGAGTTGCAGATCTAATTATTGTAATTAGGTGTCTAATTATTGTTTGCATGAGATCTATATAATAGACTCATGGGCTGTATTGTAATTTGTGCTAGTTGAGTTGAGCAAGGTTAGCTCTTTTTGTGTGTGAAGAGAGCAAGGGTGTTCCTCCTAGTTCCATAGGGGTGCTGAGTGTGTATGATCAGGTTGGTCTACAGGTGTGCTAGATCAGGGAGAAGATCCACCGGAGTACTGGTTTGGAGAATCATAAGGACTTGGTGAGGCAAGGACAAGGGTTCTTCAGGGTGTAGAGAGATCTACATGGTAACAGGTGTGTGTGCGAGGTTAAAGGAGATCTACAGGTGGCAACAGGATCAAAGGTGACAGCAACACATCAGAGAGCAAAAGAGGAAGGCAAGGAAGTTCCTTCCATAAGTAAGATCATTTGAGTTGCAGGTTGTTGCAAGTTCATGGGAGATCTACTTGGAGTACATTGAGTACTTGGAGTGCATGGAGAACTTGTGGAGTGCGTGGAGCACTTGTGTACTGGCAGTAGTGGATACTGACTGGTTGGAGGTGAACACCAACTCTGTGTTTGAGTTGTGTGTTGGGACCATAAGAGAGAGTGAGCTCTTGAAGAGATTTACTGTTTATGCCCTAGAGGTGTGTAAGGTGAAGAAGAACTGTGGCATCTTCTTTGTTGTAATTCTTTTTTGGAAGAATATTAATACAATTGGGTATTGTCTCTCATATTCTGTGTTATTTCCGAATTCTAGTTACTTGTGATTCTGGTTTAATTCTGCATGTTAGTTGCTTGTATATAGTAATCAGTTGTGCTTCCATGGGTTCCTAACACCAAAGTTTGTTGGTTGTTCTCTAAGTCATGGATGTGACTCACTAGGGTGTTGATGAGTTGGTTTGGGCCCATTTTGGTGATAGGCCTCAGGATCTCATGTAAGGGATGGGTGGAGATGTGATATGGAGTAGTTTAAAGAGGTTGGTTTGGGGTATGCTATGTACCTAGGGATATGATATATTAATTTATATGGGTTTATGTATATGCCAAAATGTGGCACACATCCCCTTTAGTTATTCATATGGGTCCAATATATTAGGATAATTAAGTAACTTGTGAAATTAATGCATTGGGTAATGGTCAACCTACATTAAAACTAGGAGGTTACCCATCCATTTTTAGTTAGATAGAGGTCTATATAAAGGATATGATTATCATTATAAAGGAATTAATTAAGAATGAGTCTTATATTGCAATAAGAGATTGGAGGTTGTCCCCTCAAAGAGACATTGTGGAGTTATTCCTTCCTAAAGAAGTATTGCATGATGTTGCCCTACCTTAAGAGTGATTATTCTATTTCTTCATATATTGAATATTTGGGCATATTATCACACCAATATATATTTATATATATATATATATATATATATATATATATATATATATATATATATATATATATATATATATATATATATATTATATTCTATATTATTCCTAAATATTATAAGTGTGGATCGTAACAAGTGGTATCAAAGCTTCAATTTGGGAAATTTGTGTGCGGTGAAACCTTAGTTTTGTGGAATGGTAAATATCTTTCAATATATTACAAATTTATGCATGAATTGTTTATTGGAGATGATAAAAATTATAATAAAGTTAGATTAAAAAAATAGAGTCTTTATGATTAGTTTTGAGGGAGTTATTGATATTTTAGGGTTTGTACTAATTTTATCATATAAACCTAAATATAAGGAATTAGTCTATGAAATTTTTATTGATACTATAAAAACATACAATAGAAACACAATCAAAATTTTAGAATGTTTTGAATTTTTTTTAGTTATTTATTTTGATTTTATGGTTTTTCATATATTCGCTCTATAGGCCAAAATTTGTGGATTTTTTTCAAAAATTTTTTACTGAAGTTTCAATATCATAAGGGGAAGTTATATTCAAAATTTGGGACTTTTTTTTTTATAAATTTTGAATGAGTTATTGACATTTTAGTTTATTTTATTAGCCTTAGTTTTTTTTGTGGATCATGAAGTTGCAAGTATTTTTAAGGGAGGATGATATGGATGCTAGACAATGGTAGCTCATTTTTAAAGAGAATAATACTCAAAAAAAATTGTGGTAAACATGCTTGTCTCTTTTTTTGTCTGGACCTACACAATATTGGTTTAAATAGTTGAGCTTCACACAAAGATTTTCTTCATGGGAAGAAATGGAACAGGTCTTCCTAGATTGATGGGATATAAAAGAAAAATAGGATAATGAAGAAGATAATGGAGATTATTAAGATGAAAAATAAATGGAATAAAATAATGACAATGAGTAAGAACATGCAAGTGATGATGAAGAAGAATAAATCGAGCATAATGATAATGAGGAGAGTACATATGGTGCAGAAGGAGAGGTAGAGAATCTCAAAGAAAAAGAAGAAAAAATGGATGCTAAGGGTTAAAATAATTTGGATCCAAAGGAATCCAAGTCAATTTTTTAATTTCATGGATACATTCAAAATAATAAGATTGTTGTATCCATAAACCCTACCGACAAGTATAATTTCATCAATATGAATGTGGCCAAGCATCTACATGTTCAAGCAAAAATTATCAAGGAGGTTCAAGTAGATGGTAAGAATATTTTAGTTTTTGAATATTTGAATCTCATTATGGAAAAATATGTTTTCATTCATATTTTTATGCTTTGGATATAAATGATGTGGATATGGTTCTTGGATATCCATGGTTAGAGATTGAACAATCAATATTAATGTTCAAAAAAAGTTCATGAAGTTTTGGTATAGGAAAAAGAAGGTCAATTTATAGGATATTATAGTTGGAAAGGCACAAAGAACAATCAAGGTAGATCATAAAGATGAGATTAAACTAGGTGAAGAAGAGCATGTGAAAGATTCAAATGAAGACATAGATGAAGAAATAATACAAGTAAAGAAAAACACTTCATCTACTCAAGAGACAAAGGAACCACCAAATCAAAAGGTGGAAGAGGTATAAGAAAAGGTTGATAAAGTCAAATTATCAAAAAAAGTTGAGGTATATAGACATCCACATCATCATGAGAGTAAATAATCATGGAGCCATGTGAGGGAGTGTCATAACAATAGGCACTTTGGTCATACATAAAATTAAAGTTCCAATAACTATGGCTATGCATGGAAGCTAAGGCAAAATTACTATGGCCAGGTATGGAATCAAAGTAACACATCAGAACATAGTACATGGAATCAAAGGAGGAATAATTATTCATGGACACCAAGGTGATATAGTTATAATCATGATTAGAATCAGAGTAGCACATTAGAATTTAAAAACAAGGTTGGAAAGTTATCACCTACCAAGATCACATACAGGTAGTTGGATGATCGAGCTTGGATATAAGAGTGCAATTATTTGAAGCACACTCATTATTTGGTTTCTTCCTATGTTTTGAGGACAAAACATGTCAAAGAGGGAAGAAATGTTATGTACCTAGGGATATGATATATTAATGTATATGGGTTGATGGAGATGCTGACATGTGGCATACATTCCTCTTAGTTAGTTATGTGGGTCCAATATATTAAGATAATTGAGTAACTTGTGTAATTGGTGCATTGGGTAATGGTCGGCCTACATTGGGATTAGGAGGTTACCCATACATTTTTAGTTAGATAGAGGTATATATAAAGGAGATGATTATCATTATAAAAGAATGAAGTACGCATTGAGTCTTATATTATAAGATGGCATTGGAGGTTGTCACCTTGAAGAGATATTGTAAAGTTATTCCTTCCTAAAAGAGTATTGTATGGTGTTGCCCTACCTTAAAGGTGATTATTCTACTTCTACATATATTGAATATTTGGGCATATTGGGCCACCAATATCTATGTGTTATGTTGATCTACATTATTTATAAATATTATAAGTGTGGATCATAATAGGGTGGAAGCCCCAAAGGTAGTGTTTTAATTTTGTACAGGTGGGTCAGAGGCATCTTGAATCTTGTTAGGAAGGTGTACAACTATTTTCATATGGTTGACCTTATCCTCTAAGTGACAAATCCTTCCTAGGTAATGATCATATCTAGCTATGTTTGCTACGTCTAAGCTTTGTAAGTTGATGGATGGCCTTGTACTCATATGAAGGGTGACCATGCCTCCCCTAGTAAGGATCATAGTATTGGATTTGGGGTGGTTATTCAATGTTTCAGATGTGTCTCATATTTATTGAATGGAGACCCCACTCCTAGTCTAAGTGTTGGGTTGAGAGTAATCATAGAGTTGGTAGTCTATATTGGTGTCAAAGGTTGGGTCATTCCAACTCATCAACAAAAGATCACTAGAGTTGAGTTGGTTTCTCATACAGCCTTCTAGGCCAAGAGATCCACCTATGTCTTGTCTAGACATATTCTAGGGGTATAAAATACCCGTATAATAAATGAAAGGAAAAGGGAAGGTGGAAAAGGGAGAGGAGAAGAGGAATAAAGGGATACACAAAGGATAAATTTCTTCATGTTGGGTTCACCAATTTGTATGAATGCAAATAAAACATGTTAAACTATGCACTCAACTCTCTAAGGTCAGGCCAAGGAAACTGACATAATGGATAGGCTATGGATTGGGCTAGTTGTTGGGTGGAATGGGATTTAAAATGGGTGGTGGTAATGGGTTCTTGTGGTAGAACCAAAAGACCTTAGTAGCATCTTGATGCTCATTAAGAAAGTTAATTTGTTTCTAAACAAAGCTCCACGATCCTTCAATTTATGAGATCACAGGAAGATAAAGCTCCTAGTCAATACTAGGACTAGGGAAGTGGGGGAGATCAAGGTGAATCACTCACGAGAAAAGATCTACTCTATCAGGTTGACTCTTCCCAATCATTGGCATCCATAAGATGAAAATGATGTAATATGAGGCTAAACCTAAGGAAAATAAAAATATATGAGTGGGAAACTAGGCCTAGATAATGTTATAGTGACATCCTCTATTCTGAGGAAGGGGAATGATAGGTGGATCGAGAAGTCTTTCTTGTTCATCCAAGGTAACTATGGATTCAACAATAAAATGAGGAATTGGGGTGGAATGGAAAATCTCATGTCTCTGATCGATGTTAATATTGGATTGTATAACAACTATTTGACTGAGTGTTCTAACCCTAAGGAATAAACATTGGTAGATAAGACTTGGTGTCTCAGGATGGATCATTCGAAGGAATGTAGAAAAAAAGCCAAGACAGGAGTGTATAAGCTTGTTTAGACAATGGCTTATGATGTATGCTTGATATGATATTTGAAGCAAGGTTTTGTATAGGATGCTTACATGAATAGGAAATGCTTGGATACTTTCATGTGTTGGTAAGGCTTCTAATTAAACCTATATGTTTGCATGTGTTGGCAAGGCTTCTTGACATTTTTTTTATTTTTGGCTTGTTTTTGGGTTTTCTTAAAATAAATGTTTGTTGTTGGAATCAAAATTTTGAAAGAAAATAAATAAAAAAAATTCAACGTAAATGAAAACAAAACTTCTTTTCACCCTTTTTTCAATAATTCATAATTCATGCAAAGCAAAGAGAAGAAACCTACACTATTATGCAAGGTGTTGATTTTTCCTAGATTTTTCTAGATACAAACTAGGTGGTGATGTTATTGTAGTTTTTTTTTTGTTGGGGCGAGGTGGATTAATTATGAAATTTATGTCTTCTAAAAATGCATGCAATGTAAAAGGAAATCTAGACTTAAATAGCAATGTGACAACACTTTTTTTAAAACTTTCTTTGTCTACAAATAAGCTTTTTAAATGATTTACTAAAGAGAGACAAATAATGCAAATTATAATTTTTTATTTTTAAAAGAGGAAAACATCACTTTTAATATACTAAAATAAACAAAATCATAGATACTCTAGCTCTATTTGTGTGCCCAAGGTTGTCTAATATCTTGTGGTTGTTTACTTGATTATTTTGAATACAAGAGAACTTGTTTTAGCTTTTGAGAATGAAATGCTATGTTGGCTAGAAATGTTTTTAAAAGTTCACTAAGATATACCTATGGATTTTTTATGTAATTATTTTTCTAATGGAGAGAAAATGAATCTATTTGAATGCAAAAAGAGACTCTAACCTAATCAAGACATAGATCGACTGGAATGTATATAGTATGTTGATAAAAAAATCCTCAGTATGTTAGCTCCATTTATCCCTATATGGATTATTGTAACTCTCTTTCTGGATGATGTACAATCTCTAGAACAAATGGGGAAGGAGATGAGACACAACCACAAATGGAGAGTAGCTGAACTAAGGCTGACCAATGCTCTAGTTTGTAAAGACTGAGTTGTTGGACTAATAACACTTCACCTATGACAAAGTAGTTGACATGAATACTATAGAGGATGGACCTTTATGTAGTTTTATTAGGACTATGTATGTAAAAACTTCAAAATAACAACTTTTAATAGTAATTTTTAGGCCTTAAATCAAGCCAAAAATGGTCTTTTTGTAGAAAGAGCTGAGAGCTTCCATGAGGGAGTTTAGCTGAATTTAATTGGGAGTTGAACTTGGGAGGTACTCAAAATGATTGGTAATATAAGAGGGAGTGAGTTGGGATTTAATAGAGGCAAAATTATGATATAGTGAACAAGAAATGTGACAAAAAGCATGCAAATATGTCAAAAAATGATTCTTGGGAACTAATTTTAGAAGGCAAATATATAGGGATAAAACCACCACTTTATTCAAAGGTGGTTGTAAAACCATTGTTATAGGTGAAAAAACCACCACCATAATTTAAAAAATTATCCTTATTTTATACAAAATTACCCCTTTAAGAAAAAATTATTACCTATATTACAAAACTGTCATGACAGTTGTGTAATTGGAGGGGCGGTTCTGTAATGGAGGGGGCAGTTTTGTCACCTAAAGTGGTAGTTTGATCATAGATGGGAAGTTTTTAAAATGAGACAATAAAATCTATGGAAGTCAATCAAAGGGGACCAAAAGGGGTCAAAGAAGGATTAGGGAAGCATAAGGAGGGAAAAGATCTAGAGAGTTCCTTATGGAACACAAAACAAGAAATAATTGCATCATCATCATCATCATATTTGTATTGGGAATGTTACACCATGTAAATTTTAGGTGCATAAATGACCCATATATATACTCATCCAACACCTAAAACTAACCTTACATATTAATTTGATGGTATCATCTTGATTGATACAGTTGAAATAATTCAACTAACACAAAATGATATCGAACATGCTGATACAATATAATAAGCATGAAGCCACTAAATAGATAGGATCGGTCAAACCAATACCCTAGGATATAAGAAGATAAAAAATTTGGACAAGAGACATACATGATAGATAGATAAATAAAAACTTAGAGGAGGTGAAACTGATAGTAGTAATGGTCTAATCGAGATATAATAGAAACATCTCTCATAAAGCACCATGAACCTTTCCTAATCCATTCTCGATGCACCCTTTAAGGTGTACACTTAGTGAGATTAATGCATTGAGAATTTTCTATAAGAAAAATATTCAATAAATAATAAATTGAAAAATATTATGTGTATACAAGGACTAATAGAATAGGTATTGATATTGAAACTATGTTACAGTAGTCTCAATACACATAGAAATCTATTGAAAATTATAATTCATAACTTATTTTAATAAACATGTGTTAATGGAAACATAGAGGATTACACATATCCATGGATTTATATGGTTATAAAATTCCCCCAACATAGACACATTAGATTTGGAAAACCCTATTCAAGTAAATTTGCTAGGGTATTCTCCAATCACTATGTAATAGCATGGAACCCACACAATAATGTTGAAATAAATGTTAAGATCCACTATTCTAATCTTAACAATCCATGCTTGCTCGCCATAGATGAAATACTTGTTGTTGATGTTCAAAAATATTATGAGGAACTTGTAAAATGAGTTTAGCATCACACCAAATGCAGTGAGTCTGCATGTTTATGAAAAAGAGGCACTGCTCTATAATGCAGATATAAAGCACCATGACCTTTACAAGCCACATCAACCATATTCATTGACGATGAAAGCCATAAAAATTACATCTTAATCCATAATGATGAAAGAGTAAACATCCAAAATGCAAGCACACAAGCATGATTTCAATATGGTATGCAATTATTGATTGCAAACCAAGTATCTTTCACTACACAATGCTCAAATATATCACAAAGTAAGCAACACAATCTAAAAATAAATATGAAAGTTACCACCATATGATAACTAGAATATCAACTACAATTGTAATTGAAATCCATACCATGGTTTTATATAGAAAGTTCCTCACAAAAACTATTATCAATCATGACATAGGTGCAAAGGAGATGTGCTAGATGTTGCAAAAACTCCCCCTAACATTTTTTAGCCAAACCTTTGTTACCTTGTTTGTTGGAAAAAATATTTAAATAAAACACATCAAAGGCAGAGCCAATTCCATCCTTTATTGAAGCATATATAAATTTCCCTTCTTTTCTAAACACATTACCACTCATTGAGGCTGCTCGATCTTGGTCTTTTAGCCCTCAAAGGGAAACTACTCAATGGAAATAAATAAAGGTTCAAGAAATTATTCACATATTCCCTCATTTATTTTTTATTCCTCATTTTGATTCACCATCATATGAGGCTATCTATTGGGTGAAGATTTCACTTTATAAACCATTTCAAAATATTACAGTGGACATTTATTTAACTAATAAAGGACATTATTACACATTTAACATAAATTTAAACTTTCTACCTTCCATGGCATATTGAGCAAACAACTATAGAAGCTGATAACAAAGCTGATGGAAGCAATGATGAGAGTGACATACAAGAAGATGCATAGATGGAAATAGAACTACACAAATGGGAAGTCTTGTCTTTCATGCACCCATCAGGAATAACCATAA
The DNA here is from genome assembly GCA_037957365.1 of Torreya grandis. Taxonomy (NCBI): domain Eukaryota; kingdom Viridiplantae; phylum Streptophyta; class Pinopsida; order Cupressales; family Taxaceae; genus Torreya; species Torreya grandis. The sequence goes on from JARHVA010004790.1 coordinate 695,970, forward strand.
TAACTAACATTGACATGTTTGGCCTTCATGACTTTGACAAAAACCATAATTGGAACCATGTAGAGGTGTTGTTCAACATACACACACCAACACCAAAATTTATAGATTCACAATGCACAACCACCCAAATTTCAAATGAGTTGTCAAATAAACATAAAATTACATTTAGCCCAATCATTTCCAACTGAGTTGTCAAATAAACATCAAACTGCCTTCAAAATTATTGTATACTGTTAGAAACCCATGCTAACCCTTCTCTTTACTTTGTTAGTATATTAGTTGTTATGGACACATATGCTTTGTAAGTCATCTCGTGAGCATTTTATTTTATTTCACATTCATGGAAATTAGTAGTCACTTAGATTAGACTTAGTATATAAGTGGTGAGGCCAATGAATGCATCCATGAATTTATTGTATTGAGCTTGCTCAAAGGAGGTTGTCCCCTCGAAGTGGCATGTGATCAATATAATCCTTTTAGTGCTTTTGCTAATTATATAAATTTGTTATTTCATGTATTTTCTTTAATTTATTGTAGGAGGATCCTCTCATTTGCTATCAAAGCACTTTCTAAGGCAAATTTTCTTTTTTAGTCATAAAGTCTAAACTTTGTTCTACTACATAATTCATTTAAGTATTTTTCTCAAGAAGTCTTAACTCTATTCTACTGCATAATTCATTTAAGTATTTTTTTATATTAAAATAATCTATTTCAGATCAGGGTAAAAACCTATCCACATAACTATGAGAAGTACTTGGGTGAAAGCCCTAAAACTCATTGTGAGGAGTACCACAAAAACTCCAAAGTAGTTGGCCCATTGAGAGGACCTACCAACAAAATGGGCAATGACCCATTCCTAATTGATTAGTTCCCACCTATGAGGAAAACCAAGAGCTATTGCTTAGGGGTAAATCTGAGGCCATAAATTTTATAGAGAGTGGTACTCACTTAGATGAAATTGGTGGCCAAAGAGATATATTTAAAACCTTAGGCACCATTGAAACTCAGGGCCCATTTCTATCAGTTTCAAAATATTTCTAGCAGACTATCAAAAAATCAATCAACAGAGTATCAGAAGAATCTTAGAGGACTTGCATTCAGATAGTTGATAGAAACCAAAAATTAAAAAATCTTCATCCTATCAGTTTTATAAAAATATCTGCAGAGTACCAGAAGACTCTGAGAGGTTTTATGGCTAGACATTTAATAGAAAACATAAACCAAAAACCAAAAAAAGTATTTTTTTCATTTGTTTTGCCATATCTCTTCATTTGTAGCCTCATTAATCCTCAAAATTTATCTAGACACCTAAAATTCCATTCTCCACATTTTATTATTTGAGGTCCCATATCCAATTCCACACCTGATTTTTGCAAATCTCAATTTTCCCTTTTTTTAGGTTTTGCCATAACTTATATTTTTATCTGTTTGCCTCAAAACAATTCCACAGTGTTCATCTCCCTTTTTTGCTTCTTTTTCCCTCTTTGATAAATTTTCTAATTTTTCCATTTTTACTTCTCAAATTGCCCTCGCCTTCATCAATCATACTCCCACTATGCAAAAAAATTAGTAAAAGTACCTTTACCCCTTTTGATTTCACCCAAATTAAAATTTTTTTTACTAAATTTGTCTTAACTCTAGTTTACTACCCATTTTAAAAAAAATCTTTTATTCTTATCATGGTAGTAAGTAGAATAGGAGCAACAAACATGGAGAATAAAATTACCGCACTCATGACCCACATCAAAGATCTTGATGAAAAAATTCTCGATCTCAATCTTTAACATATCACTTTGAACAATACACGGTATCCAAAGTCCTCTTCAGACACCAGGTTTTCTTCTTCTAACAATTTTTGTGGGTCGAAACTTGATTTTCCTTGAGTCAATGGTGTAGATTTGACTAGATGGATATATCAAGAAAAATAATATTTTAGTCTATATAATACTTTTGATGCCAACAAGGTCCCACTTGCATCCTTTCACTTGGAACATGAATCCCTTCAATGATATCGTTGGTATACCAAGGCTCATGATGAACCCATATGGACCGATTTTTACACCCTCATTTTGTAACGGGTAGGCCTGAGTGCTTTTGATGACTTCACTGGGGCACTCACTAAACTTCACAAAATAAGAATCATGAGAGTATATCAAATAGAAATTAAAAAACTAGCCAATCACACAGAGGGATTGCCAGATGAATTCTTTAGGAATTGCTTTGTCAATGGATTGAAGGATGCAATTCAATTTGAGGTCAAAATGTTCTAGCCCAACATGATGATGGAAGCCCTAAGGTAGGCTAAGTTGGCAGAGTACAAGATCATAGCTCCATAAAGATTCAAAACTAATTTTGCTCCATTCATAAATACAACTCCATAATGATCTCAAACAACGCCATCCCCAAAACCACTCCTATCAAGCTTTTGACCGAAGCATAGATATGAGCACATAGAGAAAAAGAACTATGTTATAATTGTGATGACAAATTCACTCGAGGACATTGATGTGTTGAGACAAATATCTACCTACTAGATGTGGACTCTCTATCTAAAACTAAAGTTTTGGAAGATACTCAGAATACAACCGAGATCCAGAATAAGCTCCACTAATTGTGAAACCTATTTCTAAGGAAGACCAACTAGAGATCTCTCTCCATGTCTTATCAGGAGTTACCACCCCACAAACCATGTATGTCAGGGGTTACTTTAAGAAGATCCCTCTCAAAATACTCATTAATTAAAGTAGTACTCATAATTTCATTTACCCTCAGATCACCAAATAGGATGATTGTTTTGTCCATCCTTGCTCCAACTTTGAAGTAATGATTGCTAATAGGGGCACATTACCTTGCAAAGGGAAGTGGCGTAATATACGTATCTCTATTAGATATTATAAATTATACTCTGACATGTTTACCTTGCCCTTAATTACATGTGATTTTATTCTGGGAGCCCAATGGTTATGGATACTTGGACCCATCTTATGGGATTTTGATAAACTTTGGATGTAGTTTTCAAACAATGAGCAAAACCACACATTGAAAGGATTACAACTGGGGTCTCTCAGCATCATAAGTTCACATTGCATGAAAAATTTTCTTAAGAAAAATTCACACAGTGTCATTGCCTAGCTCCATTCCATTCAAATGCAATGATCAATGGTCTCCATTACCCCTGATCTACAAGCTATTCTACATAGGTATACATGTGTCTTTGTCAAACTAGTGAGATTACCACCTTCATGACCAAAGGGCCACCATATCCAAATCCTTTTGGAAAGTGTTCCTTCCAACATCAAGCCCTACTGCTACCTATTTTAGCAAAAGATCGAGATTGAGATGCTCATTTGAGACTTATAGAAGTAAGGCATTATAAGCCCTCATACCAACCCATATTCTTCCCTAGTTCTCCTTGTCAAAAAAAAAATGGGTCATGGCACCTCTGCATTGAATTTCATGCACTTAATCACATCATAATCAAGGATAAGTTTTTTATCCCTATTATTGATAAGCTTCTTGATGAGCTTCATGGCACTCATTTTTTCTCCAAGTTGGATCTCCACTCAGGATATCACTAAATTTGACTTCATGATGATGATATCCCTAAGATAGCTTTTTGCACGCATGATAGCCACTATGAGTGTCTGATCATGTCCTTTGGCCTCACTAATGTTCCTTCAACAATACAGGCATTGATGAATAAAATATTTCAGCCCTACCTGTGTAAATTCATTTTGGTCTTGTTTGATGATATCCTCATCTATAGTAAAACATGGTCTGAGCAACTCCAACATTTAGAGCTCGCATGACAACTTCTTTTTGATCATCATCTCTGTGCAAAATAGTCTAAATGTGCTTCTGACTAGGATAAAGTGGAGTATCTTGAGTGTATTGTTTCAACCCAAGGGGTTCAGGTGGATCCTAAAAAAATAGCTGTCATAACAAATTGGCTTCATCCTTAGACACTCAAGAGCCTCCATGGTTTTTTGGGGCTGACTAGATACTATCACAAGTTTGTGAAGAACTATGAGAAGATTACAGCTCCACTAATAGCTATGTTGAAAAAGGATGTTTTTACATGGACACAAGTTGATGAGTGTGCATTTGAAGAATTGAAATAAGCTATGTGTACTACATATATTTGAGCTATGCCAAATTTTGCTAAGACCTTCATGATCAAGAGTGATGCTTGCGGTAATGGACTTGATATTATTCTCCTCTAAGGACACCCCATTTTGTTCACCAGCAAAGCCCTTTCTAAAAATAATTTAGTAATCTCTACTTATGAGAAGGAAATGATGGCCATTTTACATGCAATACATAAATGGCAACCATGCCTACTAGGGAATCATTTTTGCATCAAAACTGATCACTAGAGTCTAAAATATGTTTTGGAACAACGGGTCTCCACCCTATCATAATAGAAATGGGTCAGCAAACTCATGGGTTATGACTATGAGATCACTTACAGTAAGGGTAAGGACAATATTATGGCTAATGCTCTATCTCACACATTTACAGACCAAGATTCCCTTTCAGCTATTTCCATGCCTATTATGAATTGGTTGGATGATGTACAATGGTATGTCAATGATTCCTCATTATCTCAAATAATTCAATAGTTGGCCACTAACCCCTCTATTGTACCACTTTATTCTTGGGATGGTGCTTCTTTTATGATATAAGGGCCGTCTGGTGCTTCCCCAAAGTATAGATCTTTAGCAAGCTATATTCTATGAACTTCATACTTATCCATCCATAGGGCACTCAGGGTTTCTCAAAACTTATGAACGGGCATCATGCAACTTATTTTGGAAGGGAATGAAAATATAATTCAACAGATGGTGGTTGAATGTGATACCTACCAATGTAACAAGGGTGAAACAACACTCATTCCTAGGTTACTCGAACCCTTTCCCATCCCTACCAAGATTTGGATAGATATTTCTATGGATTTCATTAAGGGGATTCCTAAATCTAGAGGAAAAATAGTAATCTTGGTTATGGTTGATCACCTCTCCAAATATAGTCATTTTTGTGCCCTCCGCCATCCTTATACTACCTCTACAGTCGCACAAATTTTTTATTTTCATGGCATTCCTTCTTCCATTGTCTCAGCGTATGATGCAATCTTCACTAGCCATTTTTTGATACAACTATTTGGACGTACCGACCCCAAATGAAGATGAGTTATGGGTATCATCCACAGATGGATGGCCAGATTGAAATTATCAATAAATGCTTGAAAACTTTCCTTCATTGATTCACCTCAAAACAACAACATCAGTAGGCAAAGTGGCTCCCTCTTGTTGAATGGTGGTACAATACCTCCTACCACATTTCAACTAAAATGACTCCATATGAAGTAGTCTATGGCCAAAAACCACTAGTGCTCCTTCTATACACCCCTAATAGTTCACCAGTTTAAGCAATAGACACACTTCTTTGAACCTGGGATCAGATCCTCAACACCCTATGGGACAATCTTCATATGACACAAAATATAATAAAACAAAAGGGTGATCAACACCATTATGAATGCACTTTCTAAGTAGGTCATATGGTTTTTATTTGCCTGTAACTATACAAACAATCCTCCCTAAAAATCAAAAGGAATCATAAACCAGCTCCCAAATTCTATGGGCCATATAAGGTTCTCCAGAAGATTGGGTCAGTTGTTTATAAGTTGGAGCTCCCACCTTCTTCCCAAATTCACCTAGTATTGCATGTCTATTGTCTAAAGAAAGTTCTTGGCACAAACATCAAAGTGCAAACTATTTTACCAAAACTTAATAATGAAGGATCCATCCTTCTTGAGTTAGAGGTAATCTTAGACAGGGGCACATAGTAAATTTGCTCTTGATCCATCACAAAGGTATTAATTTAGTGGCACGAAATGCAACCATAGGATGCAACATGGGAACTATTATTTCAGATTTAGCACTAATAACTACATCTGAAGCTTTGAGGATAAAATTTTTTCTAAGAGAGAGGGGATGTTAGGAACCTGTGATACCCCTTCTCTTTACTTTGTTAGTATATTTGTTGCTATGGATGCATATGCTTTGTAAGTCATTCCGTGAGCATTTTGTTTTGTCCCACATTCATGGGAAGTAGTAGTTACTTAAATTAGATTTAGTATATAAGTGTTGAGGCCAATGAAGGCATCCATGAATTTATTGTATTGAGCTTGCTCAAAGGAGGTTACCCCCTCAAAGTTGCCTATGATCAATATAATTATTTTGGTGATTTTACTAATTATATAAATATGTTATTTCGTACGTTTTTCTTAATTTATTGCAGGGGGATCCTCTCATACACCATGCCCACAAAAAACACAGGATCCACCATTGAGGATGATTATTCTAGGAACATGAACAATGAAATTATACTTGATTGACATCATAAAATGTGGACTAAATGGGATCTTAGGCCCTACTTCTACTCTCTCCAACTAGTGTAGCAACATTCAACATAAATACATCAACTATACATTTAATCCTCTGCATTCCTATCAGATAAATGAAGACATTATAGGGTCAAGGACTTACAGTTTTCCAAGAAAAAATGAGACACATTGAATATGTGCTCATTGATGAAATGAGCTTTATAGGCTCAAAGATGCTTGACAATACATTACCATTATCATGAAGCATTCCTTCAAAAGAAAAAATATTTTGGCCTTTGCTCAATTATTCTTGTTGGGGACTTGGGTCAGCTCCCCCCTATAGATGACATATCAATGTACGCGAGAAAATCATTTGGTGACACACTATGGTAAACATTTGACATAGTTGTAACATTAGATAGAAATTTCCATCAATGAGGATGCTTGATATATTTTCCTGATAATGAATCACATGTGGTGATTTGAAACACATCGGATTAAAATAATGCACATAGTTTCAACCCAAAAAATCAGCATACACTCTTATGGAATGTGAAAACATCAAAGCTCTTACTATTCAAAAATTTATTAACCAACATCAGAAATGCAAACCTGATAAAAGAAGATTGGAATATGCTCATGTTAAGAATAGTTTCCTTCATGCCTCTAGAAGAACAACAAGCCTTTAAAATCTCAACACATTTGTATGCAACTAACAACTTGGGTACATTGCATAATAAGCAAATGCTACAATTTTTAAATGTTCCAATTGTAATATGCAAATTAGAACAAAGAAAACATCAGGGCACACCTAACCACAAAGACACTCAACTAGAATCAATAGTGATACTATGCAAATGACAAAATATTATGTTGACATCCAATCTATGGGTTAAAGCCGGATTAGTTAAGGGAACGGTCTAATAATTGTTTACATTGTCTCCAATCCATATTTAAAACCACAAGCCTTACCCATGGATTTGGTTATTGCCTTTAAAAAATAATTTGGTCCCTATGGGATATCAGGGATCAAACTCATCCACCAATTCCTCCTATTATACGGGGTAATCATCGTCAGATGCCCCTCAAAATAATATGGACTCTAACCATACATAAAACATAGGTAATGATTCTCAATAAGGCAATAATTAATATTGACAACACTGATTGTCAAGACTTAACCGTCACTATAATATTAAGAGTACGCTCATTGTATGACTTACATATATCCTTTACATTTACCTTCAACTCTTATATAAAAATTTAGGATATTAAATATGTAAAAAACATAAAAAAAGAAAAGATAAGACTTAGTGCAAATCCTCTACCACCACATCAAATGTAAACTCAATAAAATTAATTAAAAAATAAAATACACATGATAGAGATGAACATAAGTTGCTAAAATTTAAAACTAGGAAGTTAAATAAAATTCAATCGCTTTATTAAAGTAAAATTAACTGCAAATTTATATTTTCAAGACAGGTAAATTTTTTAGTTGTGATTTGAAATGCTACCTTTACAAAGGAAGAAACTTAAATTTCCTAGCTCAAAAACTTATCAAACTGCTACCTTTTCAAGAAGTTTACTTGAATTTCTAGCTCAAAAACTTAACGGTTAACAGTGTTAAGGTAAATTACCTCTGTAGACTAGACTAATTTAGTTTCAAGATTTATAATGCAACACTTTGCAACATGGCGACTTTAACTCGGTATATGTTAGTAGAAAATAAAATACACATGATAGAGACAAACAAAAGTTGCTAAAATTTAAATCTAGGAAGTTAAATAAACTTCAATCGCTTTACTAAATTAAAATTAAATGCAAATTTATATTTGCAAGACAGGGAAATTTTTTAGTTGCAATGATTTTGAAATGTTACCTTTACAAAGGAAGAAACTTAAATTTCCTAGCTCAAAAACTTATCAAATTGCTACTTTTTCAAGAAGTTTACTTAAAGTTCCTAGCTCAAAAACTTAATGGTTAATGGTGTTAAGGTAAATTACCTCTGTGGACTAGATCAATTTAATTTCGAGATTTATAATGTAGCGCTTTACGACATGATGACTTGAACTTGGTATATGTTAGCAGAAAATAAAATACGCATTATAGAGACGAATAAAAGTCGCTAAAATTTAAAATTAGGAAGTTAAATAAAATTCAATCGCTTTACTAAATTAAAATTAACTGCAAATAATTATCTTTGTGGACTAGAACAATTTAGTTTCGAGATTTATAATGCAACACTTTATGACATGGCGACTTGAACTCGGTATATGTTAGCAGAAAATAAAATACGCATGATAGAGATGAATAAAAGTCGCTAAAATTTAAAATTAGGAAGTTAAATAAAATTCAATCGCTTTACTAAATTAAAATTAATTGCAAATTTATATTTGCACGATAGGTGGAATTTTTAGTTGCAACGATTTGAAATGCTACCTTTACAAAGAAAGAAACATAAATTTCCTAGCTCAAAAACTTATCAAATTGTTACCTTTTCAAGAAGTTTACTTAAATTTCCTAGCTAAAAAACTTATGGTTAATGGTGTTAAGGTAAATTACCTTTGTGGACTAGATCAATTTAGTTTCGATATTTATAATGTAGCGCTTTGTGACATGATGGCTTGAACTTGGTATATGTTAGTAGAAAATAAAATACGTATGAATCAAATTGTTACCTTTCAAAGCAGTTTACTTAAATTTCTAAGCTAAAAAACTTAATGGTTAATGGTATTAAGGTAAATTACCTTTGTGGACTAGATCAATTTAGTTTCGAGATTTATAATGTAGCGCTTTGTGACATGACGACTTGAACTTGGTATATGTTAGTAGAAAATAAAATACGTATGATAGAGACGAACAAAAGTCGCTAAAATTTAAAACTAGGAAGTTAAATAAAATTCAATCGCTTTACTAAATTAAAATTAACTAGAAAATAATTACCTCTGTGGACTAGATCAATTTAGTTTCGAGATTTATAATGTAGTGTTTTACGACATAGTGACTTGAACTCGATATCTGTTAGTAGAAAATAAAATACGCATGATAAAGATGAACAAAAATCGTTAAAATTTGAAACTAAGAAGTTAAATAATATTCAATCGCTTTACTAAATTAAAATTAACTACAAATTATATTTGCACGTTAAGTAAATTTTTTAGTTGTAGCAATTTGAAATGCTACCTTTACAAAGAAAGAAAATTAAATTTCTTAACTCAAAAACTTATCAAATTACTACCTTTTCAATAAGTTTACTTACATTTTCTAGCTCAAAAACTTAAAAATTAATAATGTTAAGATAAATTACCTCTATAAACTAGATCAATTTAATTTCGAAATTTATAATGCAACACTTTATGATATAGTGACTTGAACTCAATATCTATTAACATAAAATTAAATAACCATGATAGAAACCAACAAAAATCCACTTGACATTCATTTATATTAAAAACATGGAACCTTCCAAACTAATTAACAAATAAATAAATAAATTAAATAAATTAAAAATACTCCACCAACATAACTTGCAACTTTTTCTACATCTACATCTACATCTACATCTACATCTTTACTTCAAGTACGTTTAAGTCATCTGAAGATTATAATCATTTCTGTGATGAGATGGAAGACTATTATCGCTCTGAGGAAAACGTCAAATCTGTTTGACAAGACTTTCAATTAATACGAATGTGCGTCAATTATCGGTTACAACTTTTACTACCCTGGAGGTGTAATGAGGTTAGGTTTTGACGGCTACGGGATGAATCAATAATTTAAAGGTGAAGTCATATTGCGACGATAAATCTTGATGAGATTGCACGAAAGCATACGTATCTTATTTAGATAACATTGTACCTAGCAAGTTGACAATTTTGCTTTCCTGATGTGTTTCGTCGCCGCCCAAGCCTCCCTTGTGAAAAAAACAAGCCATAATGTACTACCGGGCTTGCTTAGAATCATCTCCTCCTGTCCTGCAAATTCTTCCCCCTCTTTTCCATGGCTGCGACTTTCAGAAATCTCTTCCTTTTAATTGCATTTTTGGGTCGTCTGTTCGGATCTTCTTATGCAGAAGACGACCAAGTTAGGATACTGTTGGGCATTAAAAATAACCTGCAAGATCCAAAAAATGCTTTGCACAATTGGGTCAATAATTACCCGGCTGCTTCTACTTCTCCTTGCCACTGGAATGGAATCACCTGCAACAATGCAAGTTTGGTTACAGCTATCACTCTGGACAACGCCGGTCTGACGGGGTCTCTTCCTTCTTCCCTCTGTGGGTTGAATACGTTGAGAGCTATTCAGCTGGGTCAAAATTCTCTCTATGGAAGCATTGCAGGTGTGTTTTGGAATAATTGCAGCCAGTTGGAAATATTGAACCTCACAACCAATTCATTGACGGGTTCTCTGCCGGATTTCTCTGCACTGAGATCGCTGCAAGCTCTGGACTTGTCAAAGAACAACTTTTCTGGTAAATTTCCTGTTTCTGTCACAAACTTGTCTAGTTTGCATTTATTAAATTTGAATGACAACCCTCTAGATCGAAGCTTCATACCCGAAGAGATATACAATTTGAAAGGCTTGGATATTCTGTCTTTGTCCAACTGTAGCTTGATTGGAACCATTTCACCCTCCATTGGTAATCTTACAGAACTGCTAAACCTGGAGCTTTCTTGTAATAATTTAAAGGGAACTATACCCAAGGAAATTACAAGTCTCACAAAGCTGTATCAGTTGGAACTTTACAATAACTTTCTTGTAGGAGAGATTCCTTTAGGTTTTAGGAACCTCACTTCTTTGAAGAATTTTGATGCCTCTCAAAATTTACTTAATGGCACTCTTTCTGAGCTTGCAAGCTTGAAAAACTTGGTTTCTCTTCAACTCTATAAGAACCAGCTTTCTGGGTCAATACCCAATGAATTTGGGGAATTCCAGTATCTCAGGGATTTGTCTCTGTACACTAACAGTCTTACTGGGCCAGTGCCCCCGAAGCTGGGGAGCTTGTCTGAGTTCAGTGCCATGGATATATCAGAAAATGGTCTAACTGGTGCTCTGCCCCTAGATGCATGTAAAAGAGGAAAATTGGTGTTCTTCCTGGCTCTCCAAAACTCTTTTACGGGCGCGATTCCCGAGTCATATGGGAACTGTTCCACTCTGATCCGCTTTCGGGTTAGCAATAACAGTCTCAGTGGTACGGTACCCTCGGGCATCTGGGGATTACCTCATGCCTACATAATTGATCTAAGTGATAATAACTTCGACGGTGAAATCGGTAGCGCAATAAAGTATGCAAAGAATCTCTCTGTTTTCACCATCCAAAACAATAATTTCTCGGGAAGCATACCTTCAGAAATTGGACAGGCATTGCTCTTGGGCAAAATGGATGCAAGCAATAATCAGTTCTCTGGAGCGCTACCTTCAGAAATTGGAGTTTTGGGTAAGCTCAGTAGCCTGCTTTTGCAGAAAAACACGTTTTCTGGTCCAATACCAAATACAATAGGGCTCTGCAAGGATCTCTCTGAAATTAACCTTGCAGGAAATAAATTGAATGGTCCTATTCCTGAATCATTTGGATCCATACAAGTCCTCAATTCTCTGAATCTCTCGAATAATCAACTCAGTGGCCAGATTCCAACTACCCTGTCGTCATTGCAGCTCAGCTTACTGGATTTTTCCTCCAATCGGTTGACAGGGCCAGTGCCAACCCAGCTGATTAGCCTGGCAAGCAAGAATAGCTTTTCTGGAAATATAGGGCTCTGTGTGAATGGAGCGAAATCAGATCTGTTAAGCCCGTGTCCATCTTCTTCTCCAACATCTAGAAGCAGAACCCATGCAAGAATCCTAATTGCAAGCTTCATGTCTGCAGCTGCGGTAATCATTTTTGTAGTAGGCTGGGTTCTATACAGAAAAATGTACAAAACCGCTGAATCCCTATCTTGGGATCTCAAGTCATTTCACAGGCTTAGATTCAGTGAGGATGACATTCTTCGTTGCCTGAAGGAAGAGAACATAATTGGCAGCGGCGGATCCGGAAAGGTTTACAAAGGAGAAATAAGCAGTGGGGAAAATATTGCAGTGAAACAGCTATGGATCAGCAAGGCTGCCAAACTCAATCTTTCAAGAGAGGAGACGGTGAGAAACCGCCAATTTGAGATGGAAGTTGAAACTTTGGGATGTATTAGGCACAGAAATATAGTGAAGTTGTATTGCTGCTTGTCCAGCAGGGATTCAAATCTGATAGTATATGAATACATGAAAAATGGCAGTTTGTGGAGCATATTGCACGAGCAGGATAGGGGTCCCATTTTAGATTGGCAAACACGGTACAAAATAGCGCTAGGAACAGCTTACGGGCTCGCTTACTTGCATCATGACTGTGTCCCTGCTATTGTTCACAGAGACGTGAAATCCAGTAACATACTGTTGGATGACGACTTGGAGCCCCGTTTAGCTGATTTTGGTGTTGCAAAATGTCTTCAAGCCTGTGGAAAGGGGGATTCAACAGCCATCATAGCAGGCACCCATGGCTACATTGCTCCAGGTAAGAAATTTTTGTTACTGTTAATTCATGTGAGCAGAGTTGAGAGTGAAAAAAGTTAAATATGTGGTGTTTGTGCGGTGCAGAATATGCATACACATATAAAGTGAGCGAGAAGAGCGACGTGTACAGCTTTGGGGTTGTGCTGATGGAGCTTGTTAGCGGCAAAAGGCCCATGGAGGTTGAATATGGGGAGAGTAAGGACATTGTTCACTGGATCTCTCGCAAAATTGTTACGAGGGAGAGTGCATTTGAGGTGTTGGATAAGAGGGTTTGTGAGTTAAACGAGGAGGGGATGGTGAAAGTGCTTAAAATTGCAGTGTTATGCACCTCCAATCTCCCTGCGTTGAGGCCATGTATGAGAGACGTAACGCAAATGCTGTTCCAAGCGGATCCCTGCCTCTCACCCTCATCCTCATCCACTAAATTCTCTGTGAATAGATCAATGAGCTGTAAGATGTAACATTGAATGTATATGTAAGGCGGCAGTAAAGAGTTGCTACATCTGCGGAGGCGCACAGTAACTCTGTTGCAGTTAAGTTTGATTAATAATAATATATTTTTTAAGGTCATAATGTTAAATAAGTTTTGGTTATGATCTACAAGTACTTTTATTATAGGAATGCATTTTACTGTGCTACAAATACAAACGTACAATCTTTATCCCTCTTCAATATTTGAACCTGAAGGATGTGTTCTTCACCAATTTCAACTAATCTATCTATTATGTGTCCCCCTGCACACTCCCCAACAATTATATTTATATTTTGGTATTGTATAACAATTGTATATTTTCAAAATTGCTTGGTTGGCAGGTTTTGTAGCATAGAGATATGGGGGGTTTGGTGCTCGCTCGCTCGCAAATTACAACAAATTAAGAAAGGACAAATCATGATGAGTACGGAGGAGGGACAATTGTATGTGTTTTTATTTCTTTTATTTAAATATTTTATTGATAGTTTTAGGTGGGTTCTTGAAGGTGTACAACTTAGTTTGGGGTTTTGAAGGTGTCAACCAATTTCGACTGATTTAAATATTTTGTTGATAGTTTTAAGTGGGGTTTGATGCAGTTTTTTTGGTTGATTTTATTTTCAAGTTAATAATTTAATTATAATTTTATATTAATTTAATTCTTAATGTGATGATATTACATAAAGTATTTATGAATAAATCATATAATTTCATTTTTTTTTAAAGGTATATATATTCTAAAGAAAAGATATAAAATTTATAATGATTAAAAATAAGCATAATGTATATATAAATTTTATTTTCAATATAAATTGTTAATTAAAATATAGTTTTATTTTGTATCAAATATTTTTTATATATCATGTATATAATATTCATTTTATTTTGGATAGATTTGCTAAAGGAAGTACTGGTATCTTTTTATTCAAACCCACCAGATTTATCAAGTGATTTTTTCATATATTTTATGTAAATGATGCTTGTGTTTATAGAGTTTGAATCACTACTCAAAGAAACATATAGCGTAATAATGTGATATTTTATATCGGTGCAACTATATAATGCCCTTCCCTCTTTTCCATCTTCTTTTGTCAAAAATAGAACCATATATGCCAAGCAAAAATAGGGCTAAGTTTGTTAAAGAATTGGTACATTCTTAAAAAATACTTTGTTTTCTTTTGTATTATTTTTCCCAAAGAACTATTAATGTAGGTTTTTATTCTATTTAATAGTTTTTCTTTACACATGTTTAGCTTATTTAGGTGTCATTTAAGTGTTGTTTTAGGTCATTGGGAAAAATAATCCCACATTCATGAGGATGCATAATCATGCCTATCTTCCATCTATATATGTATCTTTTCAAAACTATTTTGGTTAATGATTTTTTTTTTAATGTTCATGTTTGATTTTGCTTTTACATGTATTTCTTCTACATAATTTTTTTTTGCATATTTTAGAGATTTGTGCTTCGTTTCTACTCAGACTTCGATCCTCGATTGTGGCCCACTTTAACATAGTATCAAAGTTGATTCTGGTAGCTAAATGCAAATTCATCTTAGGGTTTAGTCTTTTGTCATATTAAATTTTAGCCCTAGGTCATAACCAACCCAAAAAAACTTAACTTTTGCATGAAAAGTTGAGTCAAACTTATGCATACCCAAAAATAAATGCAAAGTGCATATTTCTTTTGCGAACAAGAACTTCAAACTCATATAATTTTCAACCTACAACTCTTTTTTCAGTGTTTTTTTTAAAGTGCGAGTTTTTTCGATTTCTACGTATTGTTGCTATTCTCGAGCCTTGTAAAATTGATTATCTATAATTTCAGGGGGTTACATTCGCTTGTTTATCTTTTTTACACTTTAATTATGCAACTAAAGTGTCATAATTGCATAGATTATTTTTGTTTGTGGATGTATTTTTGATTGAGTTTGACGTTCATATTTTTATCATGCATTATCACGTGTCACTAATTGTACATATTGCTTTCCTTTGTGGACACATTTTTTACTAAGTCTGACGTCCATTCTTTGAGAAATATGTTCAAGAGACCACTACGAGGAAATATTTATCTCCATTCCTTTTTATAAGGACAAACTATGCTTCATGGCGTTTGTGCATGGAACATTTTTTCACTCAACAAGACCTCTATCCATTTTTATATGGACATGTTTTTACACCCATTGACCCTATTCAACTCAATGACTGGCTCAATTCATGTGACATGGCTATAGATGCTTGTTTTTGAATGTTTCCATGGATTTACATCGCCATTTGGAGCACATATAGTGTCCTTGCACTATTTGGAGCATTCTTCAGAATCTCTTTGGAGACTATCAATTTGAGATTGTAATCTCTCTTATTATTTCTTGTGATGACACATTTATGGCAGACAATGCTGTTCTTTTTATTGAGCCACCCCTATGGGACAAGTTTCTACGTCTTTATGCATAAACCACTTTCATTCTTATATAAAATGTTTGCTCTTTTAGAGTCATCAAAGATTTGTCCATCAAATGATTATATTGTCTCCATTGATAAGAGTGTCCTTATTGTGTTGTGTTGCATCTCTGCATTTTAGAGAGTGTCAATGATTCATCCTTTCTTATGGATCCACATTCTTCAATTTTGAGGATTGTTGAGTCATGCTCTCCACTTCACGTGGATATTCTTTCATTGAATGTTTCATGTCATTCTTTTAACATGTTTATTTCAGTGGCATTGCTTTCAGTTTATATGCATGATTTTGTCAGACCTATGTCACACTTTATTTTGGACCATATTGAGAGATATTTATATTGATACTTCATATTCCTTCATGGAATGGATAGATTTTCAAAACAATTATTTTGTGCTTCCCCTCGCAAATGGAATAAACATTATTCGATGTCGATGAACCTTCTTCAGTCTTCAAGCAGAGGATCTCATCATCAACATTGTTCATATTCTGAGGGGCATTTTAGTTTCTTATCTCTCTTTACTTCTGTAAGGGTTTTTCTATGTACTTGGGTACCTCATCAAACTTGTTTCTAAGACTCAATTCTACTATCCACCTAAGCTACACTTAAGGGGGGTGTTAGTGTAGGTTTTATTTTATTTAATGATTTTTTCCTACACATTGTTTAGCTTGCTTAGGTGTTATTTTAAGTTAATGGGAAAGATAATCCTACATTTAGGAGGATGTGTAGCTATGTCTATCTTCCACCTATATATTTACTTTTTATAAAGCTATTTTGGCTAATGAAAATTTTTGATTGCTCATTTTTTATTTCATTTCTACAACAAGTGTCTCTTCTACATAAAATTTTTAGAATATTTTAGAGATTTGTGTTTCGTGTCTACTCAGACCTCAATTCCCAATTGTGATCCACTTCGACAGGAATGACTACGCATATAATATCAAAATTGTAGTGTAGGAGAATCTCCAGTAAGAAAGTACACCATGTTCATTGTCAATGTTATCCTCTAAAAATTACAAAGTGAGTATATAAGTATTACATATGGCAGTGGGTTAAAAAAACATTATCATATTGTTCTGAACAAAATTACACTCCCATGAACTATGCAAACCGACATCATTTCTATAGTATTTTGTTGCAAGGAATTTGCGATGCACAAAAATTATTTTGGGATGTGTGTTTCAATGCTCCTAGAGGTGCCCATGACACTAATCATTGGATTTGATATGCAATAAAAATGTTAAACAAATAAGTATTGACATCCCCAACATTGCAAATTAAAGGAAGTATTATTTATTCCCAATTAATAGGGGATTATGCATATCCTATCTCTCCCTCCTTATTGAAGCCATTTAATAATTTTTTTCCAATGCATGATATTTTTGACAAACACTTGTCTAGAGTCCATGTGAAAATTGAGAATGCATTTGGTGTATTGAAAGGGAGATAGATATTTCTTCATGATGTAGGTGTAGATTTGGATAAAGTGCTCAAGATTATAGTGGTGTGTTGTATGCTCCACAATTTTTTACAAATAAATAATGTGGATGAGTCCAAAATCCAAGTAGATTTATAGACTAATTATGATACTCAAAAACATACTACAACAATGGAAAGAGACCAAAGAAAGGCACAAAGAGATATTATGTTTTGCAAAAGGTAAAGATATTATCATTCTAGTTTGGAGCAATGATTTATTTTTTCTTACATAATATATACCATGATTTAGTATGGACTATATGATGCATTACTATGCATTTTTTGGTGGATTTTTTTTTTACCTAGAAAAAAAGGCTTACAATTTGGAGATGTACATCCAATGTTTTCTCCATTAGTTTACTCTTTTGTTCCATTTTTGCATGTTTAAGTTTTATTCTTCCCTGCTCAATATCTTTCATTGTTTGAGTGAATTGACGTATGCTTTTTTCCACTCTCTTCCAAATCTTCATTGTAGGTTCTTTTTCTATTTACACATTTGCATTCAACTCCCCTTTTATTCAAAGAAGTATCTTGATTAATCCTTTAACATTTTCAATGTTGATAGATGGGTTTTCTGATTTTCTTGTCATGTCTTTTTTAGATGTAGAAGTGCGTACATGAACCCATTATTTTCCATTATAACCTATCACAAGACATATCACCTTAGGTGTTTTACCTATAATACAATCCATATATTCGTAAAAAGTCCATGTTGAAGGTGTTGCTTTGGTTGTGTTTTCTAATTGTTTCACCTTCTTGAAGGTCTTCTTCAATCCGTTCCATTTGCATTTTCATTAAATCCCTATGAATGACGTTCCACAATTTTTTTTAGAGTATCTGCTACTTTATCCCAAGTTTCTTGCCAATATTCCCATGGTTTATTTCTTCATATACCTCTTCAAATTCTAAAATCAATGTTTTCATTGAATGTTAGGTCAAAGCTCATTTTTTAATTCCTTCTTAAACTCCTCATTTGTTCCCTTGCTATCATGTGCATGGGTTAATGCAATTGTTTCTTCCATTTTTGAATCATCAACAATGTCAATAATATATGCATTATTTATATCAATTTGTGAATGTGGAATGGAATGACCAAATTTTAGTGTCCCTTATATTTTGGTGTGAATTTGGGATACAATTTTCATCATTTTTTACACAAAAAACTCCATTTCATGGCAATCACTTGGTTGTGTTGAGAAACCCATGTAAGCTTGAAAGGTTTTTGGAGTGGGTATGAGATTTTGGGGATTGAAGAAATAAAAATAGGCTTAGATGTTTCCATCTTACAATCATTTACAAATTTAAAAAACATTGTGTGGACACTAATATTTGGTACAAACACATTTTCATATCATGTTTCATATCCTTTTGCATATATACATCTTTTGACTAAGAGTTAGATATCTAGTGGCATAGTTTCATGTGGAGATCTTTGTTTCCATTTTATTTCACTTGCTTTATCTACCCTTGTGGGACTATATGTTGTAAATTATATTTTATCTAGTGTATCTTGGGGATCCCCACCTCTATTTTTTGTCATCCCTGTGTTTTTTAGCCTTTAGACCCCTGCATTCGTGTTGGACTCTTGCATCTATGCAAGTGTTTAACTATGATGCAAGGGTCTATACTTATCCTTTTGTTATTTTTATCTTCCATTTGGTGACCATTTATTTTGTTCCCTTTGTTCATCATATTATCGGATTTTTGTGCACCACTAGCTCCTAATTCAAAATCAAGAAATCTCTATATATACAAAGGTTATGGTCTAATTACACTACCTAACAATTTGATCAAACAAATTCTAACCATCAAATATTTTATATTCCAAGCTATCAAATTACACTACAATGCTATATTGAATATTTGAAGCACACAAAAGATCACTATACTCTTGTATTCTTTGTAACGATGTTTACTATTAGAGAAAGGGCATATAGTTGCACAATTAAAATTTTGCATACATGCCTAGGAAGGAGAACTACATGCGATTCCAAGGCCCTATTTGAATTATTGTCTAGGTAGGCAACACTTAGCAACAACCGAGATTGTTAGGGTTAGCTTGACTCACGTGCTAGCCCCTTTTTAACAAGTTATAGGAGGTCAAAGACAAGAAGATTAGGGTTTTACTTATTGATTGGATTTCATGCATAGACAAACATATTATGAGGTAAAAAATAGGCACATAGGGGATAGCATATGTATAACGAGAATTTTGATCCACTCTTGTGTATACTTTGGTCTAAACATTTACATTGAAGTTAAACATTTGCATCGATGTAACTATTCAGGTCAACACAAGCATCATGTGGGTGAAAATATCCAAAAATGTAGAGTGAGCAGATCACAAATCTTGATCAATGTTCTAATATGATTCCATATCACTATCATATCTCAAATCCAAGATTCGACTAAGATATGATCTCTCTATCCTTTGGTTGCACTATATTCAATTGTATTTATTATATATGCTAAATTAGGTAAATTTGTACTATTGGTTGTATTTTAATGTGAATCGGAATGAAGTCTTATTCATTTCAAACAATTTTATTTGCTTAAGTATGTGTGTGTAAAACCCCAAATAGCATAAAACATTATGCTGAACTCATCCCCTATTTGTTGAACTAAACCCTAGTTTACATTTAGGGTTTTTGCTCCTTCCAAAGTTTATTTCAAGGTTTTGTATTTATTTTTCAAATATAATTTTATTTCCTAGGCATTGCTTAAGGATTTCTTATTTATATCAGGGATTTTGTTTGCTCTCTTTGTGATTGGGTGCAAAGTTAAAGTTATCATGGATTTTCTCACACAAGGCCCTGCAAAGCCCCACCCTTTGGATTGTTTCTTTAATATTCCTAGCAATCAATGTATTGCATATGAAGATCTTATGGAAAATAAAAAATAGGCTAGCACCTCTTCTTTTGCTTATAACTATGACAATGAAAGAACTAATGATGAAAATACAAGTATAAATGAACATGGTAATGATCACGATATTTTTTCATATGACTGAGTGTGATGATATTTCTCTTAGGTATGTAGAGACTAGTTCTCTTTTTTATTCTCTTTGCAATGATGAAGGGTCTAAAAAGTCAATCACAATGCATTTTTTTAGTGCCTTGCAACCACACGATACCATTGATAAGCAAGTAGTTAGCATTCATCATGTTGTAAGTCAAAATGTTGTACATTCTCTAGATGTATCAAAAAATGAATGTCCCTTTTCTCCTTCCAATAATGAAACTGTTGAATAAATTAACTATGTGCCTTCTTATCAAAGTGATGATAACCTTGAGAATCATATCCCTTATTTGGATCACTCAAATGAAAATAGTGAAACTAATTCCCTTTCTAAAAATTGCAATGAGAAAAATGCATGTACTACTTCCTCTCATCGCTTTGCTTGAATGGCAAAATGAAAATACATGTGAATGTCCTAAGAAAGTGGTTATAATAGATACATTATGTGGATATACAATTAACTTTCTAAGTACATTTTAAACAAATAAAAGTGAAACTTATATTATTCCTCTCCTAGTGCTACAAATAAAGTATAAAATGTTTCTTTTCTTCCCTCCTTTGCCTTTTATGCTAAAAAAGAGCATGTGTTTACAAGTGAAGTTCCTCCCCCTACTCCTATTATATGTCAAACAACTTCAAATAACACAACACCTTATAATGATAATGATATAAACCTTTGTGCCATCCAAAATGATATAATTATCTCTTTAGCAATGGATACTCCTTTACCAAATATTACACAATCATGTGATGATCCTCTTTTAGAATGTGGTCAAGAATATAGCATTCCTATGTTTCGTATAAATGGTAGTTTACAACCTCTAATCAAATATTCAACCTATTTCCCATTATCTACTTGTGATATGTTATCCATTATGACTACCATGGGTTATATTCAACAATAGGTAAATATACTTAAGTTACAAGTTTCATCTAATGAGGTTACCTTTGAAGAGAATATGTTAAAGGAACCTCTTACATGAGAGGTGTTTGAATCTTCTTACCCTTCTAACTTCATCATGCCTAAGTTATCATGATTCAATGGTCACGAGGATCCTAATTTTCACTTACAACCATATATACATTCCTTTGAACATTGGGCTAAGGATGGACGCCTGCTATTGAAGGTCTTCCATAGAAGTTTAGCTCAAGAGGCTCTTGATTGGTTTTATAGCCTCCCAAATGGTTCCTTGTCAACATTCCAAAAACTCGAAGATGTGTTCTTATCAAATTTTTATCAATATACCTTACCGAAGTTACCATTGGAACATTTATAAGTATTAATACAAAATGTGAATGAGTCCATTCCAAACTATGTGATCAGATTTAACGACATATTATATTCCTTAAACTATACCCCCTTAGATTTGGAAGTGCATTTTATATTTAGGAGGGCCCCCTTTTCCCCTCTTAAAGAAAAAGCATTACATACGCCCTTTGCTTTATTCAATATTTTATATTGGGATGTGCATAAATATGCATGTGATTTAACGGATACAAAAACTGAGTTACCTATTTCATCACATAAAAACAAACATGGTACAAATAACATCTTCAAAGAAAATAATCAAACGCAAAAGGGCCATGAACCACTTCACAAAATTTATTTAGAACCAACAATGCATTCCAAAGAACAAACAATAAAGGTATTGAATAAATGAAAATAACATACTTATCGAATACCCCCTATAGTTAAAGCATTTATCTCTAAAAAAATACCACCACTTTAGTTTGACTAGAACCGAGATAGACCACATGATATATTATGCACATTATTGGATAAACGAATGATAAATCTTCCTCCTAATTCTTATTACCCACCACACAGATTTGAAAAGGTAAAAGGAAAACACTTTTGCACTTACCATGGTATAAATGGTCCCTAAGATAATGATTATTTTGCTCTTGAGCAAAATCTTACATAGTTAGTCGATCAATTAATTATTACATTTCAAAAAGGTATATTTATACCTATTTCACATACTTCTTCTAGTTCTAGAGGATATTCTAAGAGGGTCAAAACATATCATGCTTCTCATTTTGAGGAACACCTGATCCATCAAACTTCATATAGAAGATACCACTAATAAAAGTCCTCATAGTGCACCCTCTCCTAGGACTGATCTCTCCCACACTGATCCTACCAAATAACCATTAGTTGATTAGGTCCTTCATAAAGAGACACATGGAGAAGGTGTACCTACATAGAATATATGGTTACCTAATCAGATACATATAGATTCACATGATATTTTTATAGATACTTTAGAGTCAACTACAAAAACAAAACCAACAATTCCATTACCACATGATCATTACAGTTGATCTTTTTTATTTCCATCTAGATTTCATTACATATGGTGATTTGTTTATTACCACTATAATATAAACATTTCATTAAATATAAATATTTGTTCTACAATTTAACATATCCAAACATACATTACGTAAACAAATGTAATTAAAACCATACAAAAAGCAATAAAGAATTAAACATTGCACATCCATTTGAAGCAAAATAAACCATGTGAATAATGTTGCACATATATATCAAAATGGTATAGATTTTATACAAATAAAAATATGAGTCCTATGTTGGGGGCATATCCATAAGCATAGGTGGTACTCAAGAACTTTCAAAAATATATCCCCACTGTAATCTGGATATGTTGCATACTGAATAATTGTGAATATGTGGAAGCCATTTCTCTATGGCATGCCCCTTTTTAGGAGGGGAAATAAAATCTTCTAGTCACCTCATCCCAAAAGGAATAAGTGGCATTGTCATGTATTTTAGTGTATAGTAACCATTTTTACCCTAATAGTGTTGGTACTGGATAATGTAATATTGTGTTGGTACCACCTATGATTTGGAATAATATCTATAAAAAGACCAAGAAATTTTGAATAAGTAAAAATTGATAAACCAACATATCATGTATACAAATAAACTTGTCGCAAATAGCATTTGATCTTTGTAAATAAATAAAAATGTAACCAAAAACATATAAACCACATTGAATATTCATATTTTCATATAAGTTAAATATTAATTTATATTACTCTATGACATGCTTCAAACATATTAATATGTGAATTGTTCCTTGAAAAATAAAATAAATACAACTATTGGACTCAATTTTTTATATAAATTAAAAAAATTAGAGAAAACATTGGATGAATAGCAAAATGGTAAATTAAAATCGAAACACATTAAAACTTAAAATTTGCATTACTCTGAAAACTTATAAAGTAAACAATTTTTTTTTGTAATAATATAAAAATTTAATATATCTAAATTCATTTAAAAATGAGTGTTGGGAATTAAAATTATTCAAAATTGGAATAATTTTTTTTTCTACAATTCATTTTTTTTACCTCATGTATAAATGCTTCTATTCTCTATTGTTGCTTTTAAAATTAATAGACAATTCAAAATATATTTAATAGTTTTCATCCTAATGAAATAAATTTTGTTGATTTCGTATCAATTTTCATTGCAGTGAAATTGACATCATGTTATCTGGTATTAAATATCACTATAAATTGAAGTGTGGTAGCTTAGATCTCCATAATTCAACATTAAATATGGTATGAAAAACATAAAAATAAGGATGGGCTTGGATTGTAGCTTAATGCATAGAAAAAACTTTTTTTATATAATTATTACCACTCAAACTCAAACTGTATTTCAGGGCATCATGTGTAGACCCTAAGTGGCTTTCATTGTATATTTAGACACCTAAAATTGATGTCGGTTATTATTAGTTGTAAAATTCTAAATTTTTAGGGTAATTGTGTATTTTATTGATTATCATTTTAGATTAAGTTACTTTAATATATTTTATTTATATTTTTAATTATTATGTCATGTCTATGTTTCTATTCCTTTCTTTCCTCTTTATATTTTTTTCTCTTATTTCTATGTGTTTAATGGATTTTATGTTTCTGGTCATGGTCCCTTTTAACCCAATTTTGGGTTCTTTTTGGTGCATATAGTTCTAATTTTATACAAGACCTTTTTTCATTAGGTCTTTTTCCTATTTTATCACATTAGTTCACTTGTGTATATTTGGCTATTTTTAGACATTTCAAGCCACATTAGACTCTCTATCCTTATTTCATTCTTATTTATTCAAATTTATCTATCATCAACTTGTAGATCCTAGTCATCCACTTCTTAAAAAACCTCATCTCCATTCAAAGAATTTATGATGGCTAGTATATATTTGGTGAACTTTTGATTATCTCTCATACGAAATCAATGGTTTTCTTATTCCATCCCTTATTTTTTTCTGTTTTCTTCTGCCTTGTCTTGATTTTTCATGCCTTTGATTTTGCTTGTCACACCATTTCATTGTTATCCATCAGACACCTTGTCCTACAAAGCCTTATAAATGCAAACCAATCCCTAGTGTAGACACTCATATTTGATATTATATAGTTGAAAATGTTAGTTTTGAAAAATCTTAATCATACTTTACTTATGCATGCATACATAACTCGTGTTCACATTTTTTCTTAGCCATTCATCCATATATGGGTTTGACCTTATCGAATTTTTATTATTGTTGCATAGAATATTCCTAATCTCTATTTGAACAACTTGATATTATTCTCAGATTTCCTCATGACCTCAAACCACTATTTTTGTTCTTTGGATGGGTCTGCACCTCCTCAAATAGTGCCACATTACATATTTATGAACATGGGTAAGATCTATCCATATGTCCTTTAAAAATACTTTTCCCAAATTCAAAGTCTCTGTAAGGATTAGCTTGTACGTTTTGCATTTTAATTCAGGGGAAATTAGCCAAAGATTTAACTATATAAAAATATCAATTCTAAACCTATAGATATATAACATTTATCTATCACTATAAATCACTTTCCACATTGATAATAACTATCCTAAAGTTATCAAATTTGAAATAACTTAAAGGAGCAAACCTTGAGTTAAGTCTAAATGTCATTGCAAGGTCAAATCATAGATTTTCAAGTGTTGAAAGTCATAGACAAATTGAATTGCATGTTATTATTATATTAATTGCACACACTTAGTTAGGTGGGAGAACTACATTTGGTTTGACTTCTCTCTTCATAGTATCAAATACATAGGCAATGCTTAGCCATAGGGGGTGATTGAGGTCTACCCAACCTATCAATACCTTTCACCCTTTTTCCTCATTTACAAATATTTCATCTTATAGTTCAAAGAGATATGGTTTTTAAGTAAAGAGAAAGAAAACATTTTTTTTCACACTCTATTATAAATATTCAAATATAAAGGAAGAACTAGTAGAAATAAGTGCAATAAATGAAATAATCACAGAATAAACATAATCAACACATATGGTTACACATTGTAGAACCATTCAAGGAGCACAGACCTATCCTAGCAGATGCAAACAATTTTTCCCTAGATTTGAGCATTCATAGGCCCCTTCCTAATATTTGTTGACAATTTTACCCTATCACATAACTACACATTCTATAAATAATCTAAGTACCCAATTCATTTTAGTATTTCCATAAATAGAAACTTTCAATAAATCAATAAGATTTTTCTAGTTACATTTTGATTTGTATGTGAATATTATATCTTATGCAATCTAAATTTTCTAAAGTTTAATCCCATTAAGTGCACTCAAACCAAAAGAAGATAAAAATATTAGCAAATATGTTCCATTATCTTGAACATAATAAAACCCTAGATTCCCTTTAAGTTTCCTACTATTCTTCTTAGGGTTTGTGATTTTTGTATTTATCTCTAATTTTTAGGCCCAATTTTTTTATTTCCTTTTATTAAATCACAATTATAATGGATATACATAGTTTATATTTTTTTTTCAAGTTGTTATAGTTATCATTACATGTTGGTTTGAAATATGTAGCATTTTTCACAATCATTTACTTAAATGGATTCATATTATAGATAATCAAATTAAGACTAAAATTATTCATAAATCTTATTAACATAAATTATTTAAATAATCAATTTCAGATACTTTTAGTTACAAGTAGATGCCAAAGGGAATGTATGACTCATTATGTTTCTCACCTAAGACCTCAATGTAGTGATGGCTACCATTCCTCTCCTTTTATTTGTCCTAGAATTATTTTGGGTTAACCGGTTCACACCATCACAACACAAAGAGGTAGGGTGAAAGGTAGTCAAATTATCCCTCCTCGTCTACATCCAGCTCTTATGGTACCAATTAGTTTAACTAAAGAGTATGATATTCTTGATCAACTTAAAAATACACAAGCTAAAATCTCTATATTGGAGTTGCTTCATAAGTCACCTATTTATAAGGATATTCTTTATGTAACTTTGCATGGTACAAATTTTTCAAGTGATGTTAACCACCTTTTGTTTCTTCTATCATAAATACATTAAGATAAACCAAGGAAAGTATATCTTTTGAGAAAGAGGGGATAATTGCTTCTATATGTATAATGGGCATACATAGTTTGTATTTTCGTATTCAAGCTATGGTAGTTATAATTATATGTTGTTGGTATGCAATTTGTAGTATCTTTCACAATCATGTACTTAAATGGATTAAAATTTTGGATAATCAAATTAAGGTTAAAATTCCTCATAAAAAATTATTCATATATCTTAGCAACAAAAATTGTTTAAATATTCAATTTGAGTTATTTATAGTTACAACTAGATGCCAAAGAAAATGAATGACTCATTTCATTCCTCCCCTTAGACTCCAACGTAGTGATGGATACCATCCCTCTCCTTTTTTAGTCGTAGACTTATTTTTGGCTCTAAAGTCCACATCATTACAACACAAAGAGGTAAGGTGCAAGGCAGTCAAATTATGCCTCCTCATCCCCATCCACCTCTCATGGTCCCAGCCAAATTATCTAAAGAGTATGATATTCTTAATCAAATTCAAATACACCAACTAAAATCTCTATATGGAAGTTGCTTCATAAGTCCCCTGTTTATAAGGATATTCTCTATGTGGCATTATGTGATACAAATTTATCAAGTGATGTAGAATGACCTTATCTTGATTCTATCATAAATACATTATGATGAATTGAGGAAATTATATCTTTTTAGAAAGATGACTTATCATCCACACATATTATTAATCAATATCTCCCATTATATATTTAAGTAAAAAGTAATAATATGGGAGTTAACTGTGATTTAGTGAGCAATGGATCTAGTATTAATATTTGTAATATTTCTTTTCTTAATTGACTTGGTACAGAAGCCCAGGATCTTGACTAATCTTGTCTGAATATTAAGGGGTTAAATAACATACCTTGGAAGGTGCTGGGACAAATTAAATTAAACATCATTGTTGGTCCTAGAACTATAGCTACAATATGCCAACTCATGCACAATGATCTCAATTATAATATCCTTTTGGGGAGACCATGCATTCATGATATGAATGCAGTTCCTTATAATTTACATGTGTGTCTCAAATCTAGTCATAAAAAATGTGTGGGTTCATGTGCGCGCGCGCGTGTGTAAACTTGTCTTATTGACCAAGATTCATTCAAGCATTATGAAATGACACAACATATACAAAATTATATACCTCATATGTAACTTTCTCCCTAGGAGTGTGGACATCATATTTCACACAATGATATACCAACACCAATATCTATTCCAATTACTCTTTCATAATCATGCATAAATTTAAGTCAATATAGTTTTTGGTTGAAATATTTACAAAAGTTGGGATAAATAGAACATGGATTGGTAAAACATGAATAAGAGATTGTTAGTCCCATCATACCATTTACTGATAAGGGGAAAAAGGCCTTGGTTACATCAATAATTTAATAAATAACAAGAAATTAAAAAGGTTAATATTTATACACATTTCCTCAAATCAAAGCCTAAGCCTACACATGAGGTATATCATGTATCAACACTAGATTTAGTATACCTTGATCTCATTGATGCTGAGTTTCATGAGAAATTTGGACATTAGATGATTTATTTATTGATGAGTCTCTTGTTTAACCATACAAATATAGATTGCTGTTATCTAGGGTTAAAGGCAACAGAGATAATATAAGGTAAAATGGTGATAAACTATCTCTATAGTCATCCAATTAGATGTTAAACTCATATATAACATATGCTAAATTTATTAAACTGAGAGAGGCTAAAAATAATAAGTACAACTATGTTAGATATGAAACTGACAAAGAAGTAATGCACTTAGTTGGTTTTGACGCTAATACAATTTTAGATCTAGAAAAGGTAAAAATTAGACTGGAAGAGGGTTCTGAAATAGTCACCAAATTCTAGATTAAATGCCTCTAGAGTTGTAGACACTAACTTCAGCTTTGGATAGTTATGTCAATGTTACTATTTTAACTTGACATAAATGTTCTGTATGGAATACCTACTGAAAAAGGATGCGATGACCTAGAGGCTTATAGGTTTGTCTTTGTCTTCACTCTAGTGCATTTATATTTGGGTCATGGACTGTCCCTCATAAAATTACAAAACCCTGGTTCTTCATCTTCATAGTGACCTTGGGGGCAAAATAGGTTAGTGAGCACATGGTGTCGATTTGACCCCAAAGACCTCAATATCAATGAGTGTTTCCTACATAGCCAATACCCTGAAGAGGGTCTCAGACTGATGTAGTCCTCCCTTACGTGTTGGATTGTGTGTGGATAATGCAATATGTAAGAAAGTACAATAATGACCTATATTGTAACTTGAAGAAATGGGCTCTTATGATACTCCTTCAGTATTTTAGACATGTGTATGTATTGTCCCTATGATTGATATAAAAATAGGATAAAATAGGGAAGCTTTACTTTATTGAGTGCTTGATTAAATGCTTTTATAAGTTGTCTTAGGTCTTTTCTAGGTGTATGATAGTTGTAGAATGAAAGAGGGTTAATATTATATTTATATCAATCCCTTTAGAGAAATAACTCATATTAAATCACTTAGTCTAACCATTAGGATACACTTCATTTGTAAATTAGATGAATTTAAGGTATTAGACACTTACATCAGAGCAGGGCACTTGCATTGATGCAGGTATCTATCTAAGATGCTAGTGTATAGAGAACAGAAAAGTAGGTACATGCTCAAAAATTGTAGAGGTGTAAGATAATAAGGTTTCAAGCATTTTGGGTAAGATAATAGGTCTAGGTCATCAGCATAAGATTGGTCAGCCCAAGAGATAGGTCAAGGGGCACAAGATATAGTACATACAAAACTTCTAAAAGTGGGAAATGTCCAAAATTAAGGGGAACAACCAAGTTCTAACTTTTCCAAGTGTATAAGACTGAGATGTTATATAATTCATAAATATCTACATTTACCTTCCTTTAATCTAGTAGTTAAATTGATGGTTTAAAGGAGAAGAGATATGTACCTGGGTGTGTATAACACACCTTACCTTTACGTGAGTCTAACTTGAGTGATTTACTAGTGACTAACCTGCAACCAAGAGTATGTTATAGTATTTAATCATTTCATATAATCTAAAATTGAAAGTATTGAAAAGATTAAAATTGAAAGAGTAGGGTTTATGAATACACATATGTATTGATGTAACCACCTTGCCTATTAGCAACTTGATTTGAAAAGATATATCATTGTAAAGATTTAAAATTGAGATTAAGACATCTATAAATTTGTAAAATGCACATATCTAAGGAGATAAAGAGAAAGAGAGATTAGAAGGAACATGTTCCTAACCTCAAAGAAAAGGTGAGTTGTCACCTGATAGTTAGGATTGTCTCAACTATGCAACCCAATCATACATATAACATGGTGAGCATGAGTGAACAAAGTCAAATCATACTCTCAAATTGATGAGACTAAATTATATAATTAAATTTAACTTAAAATATTGGAAAAATTGAGTGATTTCATCATCTTAGCCATACCAAAATCAAACCAACTATTGCAGTAGATTGGCTCAATACATTCCATAAAATTCCAAACTAGCGGGTGATGACAGTCCTTGAGAGTGTTTTGAAACCTAAAACTATTTTGAATTTTTTAATATTAGGAACACATTGCATAGCATATGCACCTTAAATATATCTTATGCTGAAACTATGTATAACAATGGTACCAATGTATAGAATTTTGTGACAACTATGAATTTGAATTATATAATTATGTGCTTTAGCCAATTTATAAATTGTGTAAGTGTGGAGAACATGCTTCCAAATCATGCCCCTATTATATATGGAGAAATCTAAAAATTGAAATAAGTGATAATGTAGAGGACATGTTTCCAAAACATGCCCCCATTGAATTTGGGTGTGTTGAATACTAAATAAGTGTGGACAACATGCTTCCAAAGCATGCCCCCACTAAATCTAAAACTTTGAAAATACTGAATAAGTGTGGAGAACATGCTTTCAAAACATGCCCCATTGAATATGAAAACTATACCAAATATGGAGAACATCCTTTTATGACATGCTCCCACTGATATGCCCCATTTGAGGCGAGAGAAAAATAGAAATTGGTAGTTATCTCACCTCAAAAGGATAAGACAATTATATATTATATGAATGGAACCATGTAGCATATAGAACATGTCTAGGTAAATGTAGCATTAAAGCACATAGAACAATGTGATCACATGAAGGCCTAAGATGCATGATAAAGATCATGGCAATGTATAGATAGTAAAAGTACAAGATCAACAAGAAAAAAATCACACACATAAAAGCAATCAAAAGTAAGTCAATATACAATAGTCTAATGAGACCAAAAATAAAGGGCATGTTCAAATACCACACAACCGAAGGGACATGACTTAGTCAAATTTTGACAAAAACAAAGATGACATATTCAAATATCCATACAACAAATAATGACATGCTCAAATGTCAAAGAAATCCCACATAGGTATGGGGGCTGCAAACAAAAGAGCATATTCAAATGCTCAAACAAGTAAGACAATAACAAGGTAGGACATTCAAGGAACTGCATAAAGGAAAACATAAAGAACCAACATAAACATATCATAGTAGCCCATGGATTCAATGTGTTAACAAAAAATGTCAAGTGCATAACATATCAAGTACTTTGTGAAATATATAATTGTGGATAAAGACGTGTAAGTACATATAAGCTCAAACATGATAATAAAATATGATCATCAAACCATATAACCTGTGAGTATCAATATCAAAAAAAGGGATGCCCCTGATGTCCACATGACATGAGTAAAGGGAAGACCCAACATTTGACATACGAATAGATCATGTATCTATGTATGCCTATATCACCCTTAATTAGAATCATGACACACATGTGATGTATGAGTAACTAATATTCCATCCATCAACATGGAACTAACACATAGATGCCAAGGATCCAATAAAATATATAGGTGCCCAAAATGTTTTTAGATTTTTCAATGTTTTTTTTATTTTTTTGGTATTTTTAGAATATTAAAACTTTTATGTTCTCAAGTGAGATGTGTTGATTTTAGGATCACTACTATAAACTATGTGGTGTATTCTCTTCTTTAGGTACAAAAAATTATTTGTGTGATGCCCTTGAATTCTATGATATGCACAATAGTATTTATATTTATGTATAGGATGTACAAGAGTTAATTTGATCATTTTGTTTTAAAACATTTATCTTAGAATTTTACATGGTCTCTTAGTAGCCTTTTGGTCACTTTTGGAACCACTTATTTTAGATGTATTTTGTTTTAGATTTTTATTTGGATGTGAAACTTTGTTTGACACAACATTGGTAGATGAAGGTGCAAACACATAATGAGCATTACAATGTGTTGAATTTTATAGGAGTGTAATATGATTTTTTAACTCTTTTATTAATGTGCTCATATTGGTGATTTGATTTTTTATGGCTTCACAAGCAAAAAACCTAGGTATCTTAGATTAAACATGCATACATACACCATCTACCTTACCCATTAAAGGAGTGATAGTATGGACCTAATTAGATGGATGATAGCTATCACCCTCCTTAGGGTTAGGAGGAGGAAGAGGCTTATATTTATCCATTTAAAATGTCCTAAATATATAAATGAGAATATGATAGGAGATACACACAAACTCTAGGGAGAAATCCATTTTGTTGACATATTCTTTAGATTTTGAAAATAAACTAATTTTTGAAACAAATTTTAGCAAATTATAAATCAAAAAAATTAAACAAGTCTCTAGAACACCCTATGAGTTGCATGAAAAGATACAAAGATCATCATTTGACCCAAAAATATAGATTGGGGCTATCTATGGTTAAAGGGGATAGAGACAACCTAAGGTTCAAGTGTGATAAACTATCTTTATATCAGGCTAATTAGATGCTAAACTCAGATATAACATATATTGAATTCATTAAACTGAGATATGATAAAACAAAGTACAACTATTATAGATATGGAAATGACAAAGAAGTAATGTACTTAACTAGTTTTGATGTTAATATAGTTTTAGATCTGGAACAAATATAAAGTATATTGGAAGAGGGTTATGAAATAGTTGCTAAATTATAGATTAGGTACCTCTAGATCTACGAACACTGACATCGGTCTTAGATAGTTTCATTGATGTTACTATCTAAACTTGAAGTAGCTGTCTTATATAGAATACCTACTAAAAAAGGATGTGACCACCTAGATGCTTGTAGGTTTGTCTTCACCTTTGATTTGATGTATTCAGATATGAGTCATGGACTATCTCTCCTCATAAAATTATAAAACCCTAATTCTTCATCTTTATAGTGACCTTGAGAAAAAATGAGTTAGTGGGCACACAATGTCGAGGTAACCTAAAATAACCCACTATCATTGAGTGTTGCATACATATTCAATACTTTGAAGAGCGATTCTAACTGATGTAGGTATCCCCTATGTGTTGGATTGTGTGTGAATCATGTAATATGTGGAAACCAAGTACAATAGTGACTTAGTTTATAACTTAGCAAATTGGATTCTTATGATGCTCCTTTAGTAAATTAGACTTGTGTATGTGTTGTCCCTATGAATGATATGAAAATAAGAGGAAATAAAGAAGCTTTTTTTTATTGAGTGCTTGATTGAATGCTTTGATAAGTTGGCTTAGGTATTTTCTAGGTGTATGCTAAGTGAAGAATGAATGAGGGTTGATCTTGTATTTATATCAATCCCTTTGGAGAAATAACTCACATTAAAGAACTTAGGTTGACCATTATGATACATTTCATTTGTAAATTACAAGGCTTTAAGGTAATAGACACTTGCATCAGAGCAAGACACCTACATTGATGTAGGTGTCTGACTAGGATGTGTCTAGGGAACATGAAAGCAGGTACATGATCAAAAATTGTAGAGGTAGAACATAATAAAGTTTTAAGCATTCTGGGTAAGATAACAGGTCCAGGTCATCAACATAAATTTGGTTGGATCAAGAGATAGGCCAAGGGGCACAATATAGAGTAGATATGTGAGACTTACGAAAGTGAGAAAAGTCTAGAACTAAAAGGACAACCACAGTCTAAATTTTCCATGTGTAAAAGATTGAGGTGATATATAATTCATAAATATCATCTACATCTCTATTGGATTATTTAGGGGCATATGAGGATATCCCTTCCTTATATCATAATAATAGGTTTCCTATTACAACCAATGCCCATGCATATTTTGGACAAAGTGAAGAATAAAAAATAAATGGTCTAGATAAAATTCTTACCTCAACATATGTGGAAGATAGATCAACATTGAGAAATAAAAAATAGTTGAATTTAATTATGTTAAAAAATAAATATTCAAGACTAATACTCCTTTTCACCAAGGTCAAAGATGATGAAGGAAATGCAAAACTTAGTCAGGGTTACTAATGAAAACATAGTTTGCATAATAATATAAACTCAATAATAATATGTTATTCATTGATTATTTTCATCAAACATGAATTACACATATAAAAATATTTCATTCTTACATCTGTGGAGTTAATCTTATCAGAACAACTAATAACCTTCCTATATTCACTCTAACAAGCCTCCTATAATCTCTCACATACCTTTATCTATGTGATAATACTATTTCACACAATATATAAATATTCTTAAAAATACATATAGTCTCACACAAATGTGAGCACTAAACTATATTTTCCTAACATTCCCTCCATTAGTGAGAACATGAGGAAATAATCATATTTTTTAGAAGTTTTTTCTCTGAAAATTCTCTTAGACTAGGTAGGACTGCATCAGTTGTAGTTCCTGATTTGTATTCCTTGGTTCCTAAACCACTTTCCTAAACTAAATTTTTGAATTACTACGATTCAGAAACTCCAAAACAATCCATGTTAAGTTTACCTAGAAATACTTCTTGCCCTCAAAATTTAAGCTTATCAAAAACACAAGTCTTCATGGATATCATAATAAGAGTTTATTTAATACACCACACAAAAAAAACTATAAACACAAGTGTCACTACATCACATTGGGACTTCATTGCTAATGGCTAATGAGAGGGCATTGATAAACCTCCAACCTCCTATTTACTCCATCCTCTTGTATGATTAGCTTATATAGCTAGATTAGTGAAGAGAATTCCCTCCACACACTTGACATATCTACTAGAAATTGGATGTCAGCTATCTTGATAATGCATCCATGTACAAAGAATTTTTTTTGAATCTTAACACTTTTTGATGACATAAATCTACTCTTATGACAATCAAGGTGGGAATAACACACATGATTAAGATAAAAGAGACCAATGAGCTTAACCAACACGTGCTAACTCCCGATGTGTGTTGGTCTTTGTCAGTCATTAGGGGCAGGTCATCAGCCTCTGACTTCAACATAATTACCACAATTACCATAGTTACTCTAACCTTGGTTACCATGTGGTTCAAGGTTACCCATAGTTAAACAACCAAACATAATTCCACATGGTTCAAATTTACCATTGTTAAGCCTGATATTGGGTGGGAAAAAAAGAGCATGACTTCAAATAGCCCAAAAATGCACTTTTCTCCTAATTTTTTCCCTAGAAATTTCCTCTGTAACTGGTGAGCTCCTCTGCTGGTGATGTAGCATTGGCTAGTTCGAGTGACTGCATTGATAGTGATTGGTTTGAGTGATTGCATTCGCTGGTTTGTGTTAATAAGGTGTTGATAGTGGCTGCTTCAAGTGACTGCATTAGCTGGTTTGTTCATTAAGATCCAAGAATAGGGTTATATTTTGTAACATCTTTGTTAAATTTAAGATTCCCTTCACTATAGATCAAAATAAGAGCCTCAAAGTGAGAATCAAACTGGGGCTTGCTTATATTAAGAGGTGGTTCCATAATGTTGTCAAGGTAAATCATAAATTGTGCCAAGGAAAAGACTTCTCATCCAAAAAATTGAGCCGAAAAAAGGACTTCATAAAGTTCCTTTTCATCTAGGAAGATCATAATAGCAAACCAGATCTCCAGTGGTTGGATATTGACAATGAGTTTCAACAATGGAGTGTCATGAACGAAGTCCACCATTAAATAGTAAAAAACATGTGTCCTCCCACCTGAGGGCCAAACCCAACACCTCTATCATACTCATGGAAGGTCATCCACATAAGCATTAATAGTGGCTGGTTCATCCTACATGCAGATCTAAAGTTCTCCTTATTGAAGGTTTGAGTTACTGCATTGATAGTGGCTAGTTCGAGTGACTACATTGGTTGGTTCATGTTAATAAGGTGCTAACAATGGCTAGTTCAAGTGACTGCATTGGTTGGTTTTTGTCAATAAGGTGCCTTTTTGTTTATTTTAGTTACTGCATTGATAATTGAATTCAATGGTATCTTGGTGTCCAATTTCTATGGTATCAAAAATGGATTTATAATAATTTTAATGTGTATATAAATTATTCACATAACTAGATTTGGAACTGAATGTGGAAATACAATAATTTGACAATAGTATCTAGTTTGTAGGCACCATAAGTTTGTCTCTTAGGAGATTACATGTCTTATTAACAAGATAATGATCCCTTTTTGCATTTAAACAAAATAGAATAACCAAGATTTGAAAACCTTCCACTAAATGCAAATGAGCTTCCAAATTGTGGCAACAACTCACATTTGCATTATGTTTAAGATAAGGATAACTTAAGTGATTAATCCTCAACTCACTTCCCACACGATTATATATCTTCTCCATTAATCCACTTGATCTCAATCTATCAAACAACTTTATGTTTGTTCATTCATTCAAAAAAATGCAAAGAAATCTTGGTATCACATCATGGGTATTCACTATTCTCAATGTTTTCACACCAATCTTCTCCATCCTTTCTTTAAAATCAAGGTTTCTAACTCTAGGGATTCTAAAGGAAAACACTATCATAGGTATATTGTAATTAGAACCTAAACTATTTGATGCTAATAACTTTTCACCAATTTGATAAGCACTCAAGAGTGCCAAGTAGGCACCTAGACTGTGGCCTATAATTGTAATGCTAAATTCCTCTCCCTTGTATAATTCTACCAATTTTTTAACCTCCTCTATAACCTGTTCACATGGGATATTACTATCATTTTTTGTATTAAGATCATCATCAACATTGAAATAATTGGTATAGAGGCATAAAAACCCATTCTCAACCTTTATATGAAGGCCACAATTACTCGCACAAGAAGAATCATATAAATTTAAAATATGCTCTTCTCTATGTGATCTTATTTGTTTGTGCATTTAATTCATCTTTTATTTTCAAGATCATGGATTAATTTAATTGTAAATTTAAATTTACACCAAAACATTAAACCCTTTGTAATTGTAATGCTCAATTCCTCTCCCTTGTATAATTCTACCAATCTTTGCACCTCCTCCATATCCTGTTTAGACTAGATCTTACTAACATTATTTGTATTATGATCATCATCAACATTGGAATAATTGGTATAGTGGCATAGAAACCCATTCTTAACCTTTGGATGAAGGCCACAATTACCTACACAAGAAGAATCATACAAATTTAAAATGTGCTCTTCTCCATGTGATCTTTATTTGTGCATTCAATTCATATTTTATTTTTAAGATCATGGATTGATTTACTTGTAGATTTAAATTTGCACCAAAACATTGAACCCTTTTAATTTATTCAGTGTTCAAATTTATGTTGCAGAAAAATTAAAACTATTTTGTTTTGTTTTGTCAATAATTTTTAAATATTAATTTATTTTTGGCATTGTTGTTGGTATTATATGTTTCTTTATATCACTTTAGCTATAATTTCATAATGGGTCTCTTGCTAATATAAATGTAATATGATATTTTAAAAAAAATATTGTATTAAAAGAGTGATAAAATTAAGGATCATCAACTATACTCAGAGTTTATTACTCTCACTCCAATTGACTTTGATAACATTAAAAAATTAACTCATTTTGACTAAAATTTTAACATTGTAATATGAAAAAGAAGATATGTAGTTTATATATAAGGTTTTGTACAAATTAGATGAAAAATATTCAACTTTTATATATATCTTCTACTCAAACCAAGATTCTAAGAGTGCGATTATTAAAATGTTCACATTTGATAAGTTGTTTGAAAGGTTGTTCTCTTCCTCATTTTTTTTAAATCACTCTGAAATGGATATAGATCTCTTCCTTACTATAGGGATCATTCAGGTCTTTATGTCTAAGTGGTGATAAATCCATTTAAAAACCTAAACTTCTCTCTTCTCACGACTACGTTTGGCAGGCAGATCTGATATGATTAAATCATATCAGGCAGATTTGAATGGTTTTTTTAAATCATAGCATGAAAATTTGTTAATGGATTGTAATATAATTAATTAGGTAGTTTTGGAAAGAAGCATCGGGAATGATTAGTTTGTGAAGGATTTCTTCCACCCTTCCACAATTTATATAAGTTGAAATGGCCTCGTGTCAAAAAATAATATTTTTATCCTTAGAGATTCATTTGTATTGTATAAACTTAAAAAAAATTGGTAATCTAGAAATGAGATAGCTTGCAAGCTTGGATGATACCAAAATGGTAGCTCCTTTCAAATGGCTTGCAATTTACACATATATCTTTTCTATTTTTAGGTATAAGTGTAAAAGAAAAATCTCCAGCCATAACCAAACTTTTTGAAAGAAATGAAAGGCATGTTATGGCTCCATCTCAATATGGAGGCCCATAAAATACTTGTAAATTACTAGTGTTGAATGTTAATCTGATATTTATCATATTAGCTTCTTATATTTGTATGACACGACTTTAGAGTATGATTTTTATGTCAGAGATGTTTCTACATTGAATAAGATCCTCTTGCCTATGCAGTCTATATGGTGGTCTTACTCCACCTTTATAAAAATAATTGATACATTTTTCACAACTACATTCTTACAAGTACATTTTTAAAGTTAATTTTTTAGAATGAAAATGATTGAATCTTTGACAATCTATATTTTAAATTAACTAGGTGATCAATAATCACTCTATTGAATAATATATTGCATAAGATGTCATGGATCTAGTATGTTACTAATTTCAGAACCCTCTACAATTGGAATTCCAATCACTTATGGAATTCCCTAATCAAATTTAGATATATAACAAGAAGAGACTTTGACCAAGTTGGATTCGAACTGAATGAAATTTTCTATTGGACACCACTTGCTCGGGATACTCATGCAAATAACATTGCTAGGATTTGGTGGAATACTAATAATGCTTTTACTTTGGAGCTGTTAAAAGGCAATTGGTCACGTTGACAAATATAAACATTGGATAGAATTTTTAGGTCTAATCTCTTATAAGAATTAATTATTTTGTAACATGGAATATCTTTGAATCCCATGATGAAAAGTTGGTTTGATAGATACTTTGATAGAAATAGTTATGCAACATTCTTGCCAGAAAGATTCTTTCATACATATCACCTTGTGATTAGATTTTGACTTTCAATGTGGGATGGTCTTCATGGTAATTGTGTACAATTGTGAAATTTTCTGGATTCAAATATTGAATTAGAACTTGAACACATGTTGAATGAGCTTATATACCAAGAATAAATGTGGCAAATAAGTCATTTTCCAACACCATCACAAGAATCTGAGGATGATATAAATGCCCTTGATCATGTTGGGTACTACTCGGATTAATTGTAAAAAATTGACATTGAAAAGTGGTATATGACTACTTTAATACATCTATCTACCATTCAATCTATTCTATCTGTAAAATTTTAGATAATGGCATTTAGTGTAATTAGTGGTAATCAAATTTTGTAAGTGGAATGTTGACTAATCATAGTGGTGGTCCCTAAATTTAGGGGCCAAAAACTATATGAGATAGAGACGACAGAGATGACAATTTCTTTATAATTTTGTACATGTAATGAAGAAGAAGCTTTCATTTAGTTTCATAATTGTGTTTTGTCATCTCATGGGCATCCCTAAATTTAGGGGCCAAAAAATATGGTCTAGTAGGTGGGAAGTATGGTAGTTGTGGTCTATGAGGAAATCATTTTAAAAAAATTGGTGGCCTATTTTGCTACACTAACTCTCTAATAACTCAATATGGGTTATGTCCTAACCTTACTGTGGGTGATAAGACAACGTACCATTATAATTGAATGGGATAAATTGGATCCCATA
The DNA here is from genome assembly GCA_037957365.1 of Torreya grandis. NCBI lineage: Eukaryota > Viridiplantae > Streptophyta > Pinopsida > Cupressales > Taxaceae > Torreya > Torreya grandis. The sequence goes on from JARHVA010004790.1 coordinate 735,932, forward strand.
TGGGCTCATATAATTTGTAATGCACATATGTCGTATAAATTTTTTTTATGTCGCCTATTAGCATTTCTTTTCATGTGGTGTCCATAAATACCGGTATGTCCATGTCTCTAATTCAATACATCGAATGATTAGTTGATGGACAACTAGAATGTCACATGGGATTCTTAGCAATTTCACTTTTTTTTTACCCTGTCCTAATTCTATGGGCTTCGTAGCAAATTCACTATTTTTAAAATCCTATCTTCATTTTATGGGCTTCCTAGCAATTTATCTATTTTTTAACCCTTTCCAGAAGCTATGGGCTTCATAACACAATAACATTCCTATGCCCCTTCCACATGCACACAATTAGTACGAGCCACTTAATATCGTTTATAAACATAACTACCTCGTGCATGCACTATTTTTTCCATTTCTATGTTTTGATGCATTTATTTTGATATATTTTATGAAGGGTTTTATATTGATTTAAATGAAGTTTTGTACATTCTTATAACCTTTTTGTTCATAGTTTCTATCATATTTTTCTTAAGTAGTTTGAATTCTCATATTTTAATTTATATTTGCAGTTCATGGCTTCTATTTGTGGTATGTTTGACCATCACGTGCATTTGTTGGTTACGTCTGAGTGGAAAGGAAGACATATTTATATCAAAATCATATTATTTTCTCCTCAAAATAAAATCATATGGAAATATGACACTTTTATATTCGATGAAATGTCTTTACATCGTGCCTCCTACATTGATTTAATAGACGGGATAGGCTTATGTTTGTATTTGCATGATCAACTAGGTGTGTGTGCATGGACATCGATCACAAAGATTTTTATCATGAAATTATAGGGGATAGGGATGTGTCTCAAGGTCCGATCATTGAGCTACATGATAACATGACTTTCATGTATGGGTTGTTTCCAAATATTCACATTTGTTGCACAAACATACATCTTTAACAAGCGCCATCAGGGTAGAAACAAAATGAAATACGAAAAATCACTATGGATGCATTTGCAAACCCTGATTTAGAAAACATTCCAATGGATGATTTTTTTGATACTTTGACTGATTTTCCATTGGTAGACATAGTTTTCAATGTCGATATGCATCGATTCTCATTTACTCATTATGTAATGTTTTCTTTTGTAGCTGCCATACTATTCTCCATTCTCTTCCCCTACTTGATATAATGTTCAAAGGAAGTCATGACAGTTTTTTTGTATATCTGTTGCACTTATCTTGATAATTTAAACATATATTTATACAAATTTTATTTTGAATATTTATATGGTGTCATGAACTTCCTAATGTTTTTACATATGACACACTCTAAAATAGATTTATAGCTTAAATGGCCCAATACGGGTTAAATGTAATAGTGCATACAAACCAATGTATTTGATTGAGGGGTACAATAAATGTAGCCAAAAAGGGTGTTCTCTTCTTTGTCGATGCATACGAGTCTAACTACCCATTTCGATGACATGTATATATTTTAATGTTGTTTGGACCAAATTGTGCTTATATTGTATGCATTATTCAATCATTGTCCTTTGTAACTTGCAGTATATGACAAATAAAATTCAATAAAAAAAGTCCATTTTAATACATGGAAACTTGCATTCATTCAATACCAAAAGTCCATTTCTAATTTGTTCATTGAAATGTTCTCCTTGTACGCTGCAATAGATGGTAAAAAGGTAGGAGGAAATAATGTGCCTTGAAATGTAGAAGCTAGGCAAGGGTCCATATGATTGTAGTTATATCAAGTTGGATAATTTTCCTAACGTCAATGAGGAAGACTTGTGGGTCATCTAGGTTGAATAAGATAGGTTTGACGACTTCATCAAAGGAGAATCAAGAAGGTCATTTTTTCTTACAAATTTTCATGTTTCACATTGCAAGAGAAATTTAGATTTTACTAGAAAGGATAGCAGGATCACTGCCACCTATTAATATGTCATGTAAGTCACCTCACACTATATATTTCAATCTAGTGTCTTTTCATATGCTATTATGTTATGTTCTTGTACACTTTTTCTTCAGTTTGCATGACTCATTCTTTTTTCACCACAACCGTGTAGCTACTGGTGTTTATATGGCCTTGATGACTTTTTAGAAATTGATGCCATGCCAAAAGACAAGTCTTTAATGCCCAAGTATATAAAAGGTGGCCAATTGGGTCAAAGACATATAAGGTATGATTGTCATTGTCATTTTATCACATGATGCATGGTCTATAGACCTGATCATGTGTTGCTCACATACAATCACGTAAAACACATAGACAATGAACACAACTATTGCTATGACTAACAATATGAATAGTTCAAGGGTAAGAAATATTTTTTTCTCCTTACATTATCTCCCAACTTAATGAATGGGTTTATAGGCTACTATTGTTAGGAGTGTTTGATGATGCTATCCATATTAAACACTGGGAGACGGTGCATGAAAAACTTATATTTTTTAATGGTGAAATATAGTAGGATGAGTTTTTGAGCAAGGATGACATATGCAACAAAGAGCGATTGATCAAAGAGGCAAAATATGTGTATAATGTTGATGATGTAATAAGTGTTTGAGAGTGGGCACTGGTGAATCCCAAAAAAATGGTTTTTCTATCAAGGATACAATAGGGGAGAGCTTGATGGGGATGAGGAAATCCCCTTCATCTAGGGCATCCACCTCCCACAATATCTAGAATGGTTATTGAGATTTGGGAAGCATAGTTTATTAGCAATGAATGCAACATTTGAGATGAATGCAATGAAGGTATTATGCCAATGTTTGAAAGAGTAGTTGATAATATTAGTTGTTATGATGCTTGCAATAATAGTATTTATTTCAATGTTTTTATGTTTCTTGTATAGTTCTAATTGTACACATTGTTGGTGTTTGATTCCAAACAGGAAGGTGTGCTCATTGCATGGGTCATTATGTCTCAGTAATTTACTATTGACATAAGATAATAGATGCAAATTATTATTTAAAGAGTTCATTTGAAAGACATTGAATGAACAATCAATGCTTTTAGGGTCAATGATGCTGCTGCGGAGATAAAAGCTATTAGGTACGTCATCACTATTCCTACACGCATCATGGAATTCATAGTTGGATGTTCATAGACACCATATCCACCTTATTAAATTAACATATGCAAAACTATTGTGTTATGTAGGGATAAATTTGACTATGAGGTCTAGTTATGCATTTGGCATGTTCGTCATGTGTGGTTGAAGAATTTGATAGCAAAGATGAAAGATAATGATGTAAGACATGAGATGTTTGAGTACTTGGGGTTCATAATGCATAGTTATGCTAATGAAGAAATGGCTACAAGGGAGTCCAAAAAGTTTGTATAAATATATCACTCCTCTCAGCCCACTTTTGTTGAAAATTGGGAACACTAGACATACAAGGTTGGAATGTGGTCGCGATGTTGTCGGACACTTCTACATGATGGGAAAGACATCGATGCATCTATAGAATCTTACCACTACCATTTGAAATGTCATTTCTTAATCATATTAAGGACTTCTACACATCATAGGGTGGGTTAGTTGGTTCACCAATTAAAAACATTAATTTACGCACATTATTGGTGGCTACAAATATGCAAGGAGACCAGCTTTCATAGGAACTTCAAAGTAGAAAGACATGAAGATATTTCATGGGTACGGGCTTTGAAAATCCCAGATTCTCATGTTACCTTTGATAATACCAACCCTCATACAACATGGGTGCAATGTACAAAAGATGAGACATTGCATTATCATGTCTTTAATATAACACCTTCTATGTCAATGTGCAATTGCTCATTTTCAATCTAAGGATATACTTACAAGCATGTAGTCAAGGTGGACCTAATGAGAAAGATGACAACTCAGGTAGTTATAGAGGATGTAGCCATAATGCATGGTGTTAACAAGAACATCAATAACGTCAATGTTGAGTACCATGTAATTTTTATTTCCCCCCATATTGTATGCATTGAAAACTTTGAGGTGATTGTAGTTTGTGTAATACATTTTCATTGCCCAAGTCAAAGACAATGGAGTTTGAATGGAAACCAAGGGAGAAGGCATATATGTCAGAGGTTTGTACACCAAAATCCATGGTATATCATATATGGATATACAAGGATTAAGCGATGTATTAGAAGGTGTTGTAACAATTCTGGTGGATAACACTGAAAACCAATTGAATGGGGCTGATATTGTAGGTCTAGTAACTACTTACAATCATATGCTTTTTGTATTTTTTAGCATTTTTAACTCGATACTTTTCACTTTATGAATAGATCCTATATACTACAGGAGTTGATGATGTTGAGGCCTTGATATGTGGAGCATGAGAGATATTTGAGAGATTTTGTGTAGTAGATAAAAGCATAGAAACTATGGCATTCTTCAAAACTTGTATGGCACAAGTTTACAACAAGGTGCAAAGCAAGGTGATATTGAATGCATAATACCCAATGCCTCATCCATTCTAAAAAGTGAAGGATGGGCATGAAACTTCCAAAATGACAAGTCTTGGATGATGATCTTAATATGGTAGTGAAGTGAGATAGGGGTATATATAATAAATATAATGCATCTTGATTGCATAGCTTCATAGGTTTTAGTGATAACATAACAACAATAAATGCATGTAATAACAATAAATGCATGTAATAAAAAATAAATACCTTTTTTTGAAGGTGAATAGTTCTCTTAGACTGCCCACATGTGGTAAGATATTGCATAAATGGACTTTCTCTTAAAGGATTTTTTTAATGATATGTAAACCCTACCCAAGGAATATGGTAAAACTATCCATTATTTTAAATAGAAATAAAATTTAGAAATATTATATAAGCAAATAATGTTACTAATATTATATAAACAAAGAATGTAAGAGTTTTGAGGTATATTTTATTGGTTAGTAGCTTTTGTACTTTGTTCATGCTTAGAATAGTCTCTTTAGTCATTTTCCCCCTTGAAAACACTCTTGATCAATGTTTTCTCAACCTATACAACTCAGCCTGTTTACCACATAGTGCTTCTAGCCTTTTTTGGCTAGTACGGAGGTGTACAGAGGAATATTGGAAACTTATTGACCTTTTCAACTACCCTCTATTTAGTACTATCTGATTTTGAAGTTTTTTAGTCCAATTCAATTCCTAACCCACTTTTATAGTCACCTTTTGGCCCCTGTTTAGCCCTATTAGGCTTGTAACTCCTATCTCAACACACATCGCTTTCTAACTATATGGACACATACAGAAACACCCAAAACACTTAAAAATTTGCTCAAACCTCTACAAAGTCTATCATACTATACCAAAACTTGTCTCAAGATATGATCAATTCATTTAACTTCAAAATATATAAAACACCATTTTCCTTACCTTGCCTATGCCTTGCATAGATGGTATTATACATAGATTGGTCTTTTTCCCTGGTTCCTTGTTAGATTCAAAACAAATCTAAGTGCATAGAAAACTAATTATTCAACGAGCATACCTCTGAGGATCTCTTAGCAAGTCAATTTATTAATAGACAGTTCATTCTTCTTTTGCCTTTAGTCTTTAATGAGCATATATAGGAAATAGAGACACAGTTCTATCAAACATCTTCCTTTAAACTTTCAATACAAACACTGAATCACAGACTTCAATATCCTTAATAGATGAGATTATTTTCACATAATTACAACCATATAAATGCATAGCAATAAACATCTAAATTTATCACATTTCATCATTTCCTTCTATTTACATTTCCATTATTGTCAACTTTGGATAGAGGACAGAATGCTTGTGGTTTTTACTCCATTATTAGTTATCCATACCCTTGCCTCTTTAAAACCTCCTAACTGACCTCCTCATATGATACTAACATATAAATCAAGCCAAAACTTGTTCCATGTGCCTTTTACACAAGTGAATAACCACCTTTTGACAACTACTTTTTATATCAACTACCTTGACGTAGTAGTGCATTATACTTGTTTGTTGTTATTTCACCCACACACCCTATAAAAAAGACATAGATGATTAAACTTACTAACATGACATTATTTGACTCTACATAAAAATTATCCTAACACACTAATAAAATGCATTTATCTTTTTCCTCACACCATTAACATCTTGAAACCTCCTTCAATCGCTCATACACCATCTTTGATAACTTTCTTAATTATTTCATAAGTATTTGAATGTGTATGAGAAAATATATCCTTCTTTGTCTTTGCTTAAGGTTTTAACCTTGATTATAGTCTTTAGAGTTGACTTCTCTACCCCTCAAATCCATGCCTCTCTGCTTTTCTTGCATTATCTTCTATTTACTTGTTAGTTACATGCATGTAGGTAGTTACAAACTATTTGATGCATGAAATTGCATTTCATTTACATTCTCTTATGCATTTAACCACCTTCCACTCTTTATTAATAAACTTTATGACCTAAATAACCTATTAAACACTTTATTTTTTACCAAACTCCACAAAACATCTTACTATGTTGATTAACTACATACAGAATAATTAACTACAGTTTGTTAATTATTTTTGGAAATTATCGCTAATTAATTTTTGTAATTTTGTGGTAGGTAGAATTATTACTACAAAACATGGGGAGTCTTGTCAAAACATGAAAGGAAATCTATAAATTCATATGAAAAAAAAATATATATACTGGAGGAGCTAAATGTGGAATGACAAACATTTGTAGTCATATAAAATGTCAAAATTGGTAGCTTGAGTGTGGCTTGTGACACTGATTCAACAAATTTGGTAATATTTGGGTATTATTCCTAATTTAATTAAAATGTATGAGTATTAAAATGAATAAATAAATAGACAATAATCAATCTATTGATTTGTGTAAATTAATTGCAATTTGAACTTTTCTAAAAATAGTAATAAGGAGAAGAAAACAAAACTTAGCTAAAAATTGATTGATCTAACTGAGACAGAGGCTAGAATTCACTGTACAAGACTAAGACACTATCACAAACTGAGATCTAAACTTCATTTTATGATTAGATAGGAGCATCAAAACTAGATAGTAGTGGCACTAGTGCTATAGTCCACCTCTACCAATATTGTTCTGAGGATCTAAGCCTTCTAGGTTTTGTTCGCTTTGTTTGTGTGACCCTGTCTCTGAAGTTTTGGTAGCTAGAAATTTGTATATCTCCCTATAGATTAGTTTATTTATTTAAACCCTATATTCTATTGTGATTTGACAAATTTTGAGCAAGATGGGGGATTAGTGTGTGTAAGATGCACTAGATGTACTTCATACCTTGTATGTGGGTACACTGCCTACATACAAATACTCTGAAGAGGGATCAAGCCATATGTAATTTTTTCACTTGATGTGCTTTGTGTAATTATGTATATGAAGATAAAAAATGATGAAATACATATACTTGATGTGGCTAGGGATTGGTGTAAGGATTTGAATGAGCTTATAAATGTGTTGGCTATCTATATGCAGAGAATATGGAAGATTGCTTGAATAGTCTTACTTGTATTCTTGCTTGCTTAGTGATATTTGCCAATCCTTTCTAAATTATCTTTGAAAGGACTTTTGCAGGGATCTATTGGTCATGGGTTGAATGTGCTCACATTACACTGACAAAGATAAGGATGGGGAACCAAAAGGAATTGACCATTGGGGCCAAAATTGCACTTTGACATGAGTGCCGAAAGTAGATAGGAGTAACACTGGCACTATAGTCCAAGTGTGGCACTACTGTCCTAAGAAAATAAGACTCGGGGGATTGATTTGTCCTATAAAGAGGGGTATGGCTCAGTTGGGATCAAGTCTAGAAGCCTAAACATAATTGGGAATCAATAAAAAGTTGCCTATGATGGTCATGAGAGCAAGTAAGAGGTACCTATGGGTTGGGTATTATTAGCCATGCTCAAGTTACCTATTTTTGCATTTTATATGACTACATTTACCCTCCTTTTATTCTAGTGATACAGTAAAGAGAAATATTAGGATAAAAGAAAAATAGAAAGCGTACCTGAACTTACCTATAAGGGTGAATCCCATGAAGTTTGTGTGATGCTAGGTGTGCATAGAGAGAGAGCATACCGTGAAGTATGAATTTGTAATAAAAACAAAGAGTAGATAAGTTATTACTAGATACAATATATATAAAATAAGAATGTACAAAGTTGGGTAAGAGAGGAAGAGAAATGAATGAATACACCTCACCAGGTATGCGAACCAATACAAAACCTGTTGTGATGGTGAGTGATGCTAGATTATGCTAAGTAATGCTGGGAAGTGCTATACCAAGAGTAATATCATGGACAGAGCTGAGTGCTCAATTGCTTGAGAGTGGCTCAAGAATACAAATGTTGGCCCTTTAGGTTCATCATCACCCACTAAGTGAAGCTAGGTGTTCATGTGTGTGTTGATTGATGTTTGGACCATGTGTCCAATCCCTCTGAATAGGTGGTTCAAGAATACAAAGGTTAGCTAGTCCTTTTGCTCCATCATTGTCCCGTGAAGTGAATCTATAAAATGATACCAGTATGAAATGTGTGTCGAATGAAATGGATTTTGAAGCCCATGAATGCTCGATAATATAAAAATATTGGCATGGATAGTGAAATGTATGCTGGAAACTAGGCCACTCTGAAAGATGGAGATTAGGCTTGTATGAAAGCCACTTTGAAACTTAAAACTAGGCTTATATGTATGCCACTCGACAACTTAGGAACTTGGGAATGAGAAAATTAAGCTTGCATGAAAGCCATTCCAAAATGATTCCAACCATCTATAGATTGAATAAGGCACACAACTGCTAAGAATGCCTAGGTAATACTAAATTCAAAAAGAAAAGAAAAGAAATGTGCTATGAACATTACCCCCAATCACTAGTGTCTGAAACATGGATTCTAGTCTAGAAGTCATATCAACTACTGTATCTGAAACTAAAAGTGAGATCCATCATGCCACATATGATGCCTCTTATATCTAGATTCTTTGAGTGAAAGTGTATTGAAAATTGTTGATTTTGAACTGGTTTGGCTGTGAATAATTGTAGCTGAACTTACTTTTTTGCCTACTTTTGAAAAGTTTAGTTTTTTTCTATTTGGATAAGAGCACTAAAAGTGGACACTAGTGGTACCAACACTATTGTCCAAGTTGGGAACTGTTATCCAAGGCCAAATTTGGTAACTGTTCTAGATTTTTGACTATCTATTGGTTTTTTTTGACTAGTTTGATGTCTGGTGGTTATTTTGGGTGTTATAAAAATTGCTATTTTGACTATTTGGAGCTTTGATATCTAAGACAAAACCCATATTTATTTCTCCCTCTTCTGAGGGTAGGAATGAAGACCTTGCAATGAATATCCTTAGAATAAAGATCCCTGCAAGTGTGTTATGTTGTAATGATACATGATATAGTAATGATAATCAATAAGATATCTCAAAATATAACATGATTTATATTGAGATATTTTTATATCAATAGGGGTATGCCTAGATGGATATAATAATGTAATAACATGTGCAATGTATTAAATTGGAAATGAAAGTCTAGTTAGTTTTTAGTTGTTATTTAGAGGGATGGAGCATGATGTCCATCATGGCATCCAAAAAAGAAAGATAATGCATAATGTAGATCATGGCATTGTAAACAATGAGAAGCAAACAAGCAATAAACACACAATGCAAGAAGTAAGAAGCATACAAGAGTGTCCGAGGAGCCAACCAAACAAGGGACATGGACACATGTCATTCAAATTAGAAAGTAAGCATACAAGGCATGTTCAAATTCCACATACACATATAATTGAAACAAGTAAAATTGGCATAGAAGCCACAATCACATAGAGGAGAACATGCAAAGAATATTGGTAAATGTCCTAAGACACATACATGATACAAACAATAATTGAGAAATGCAAACAATCTAACTATGTAAAGTAAGAAAGGGAAGCATATAATAAATGAGAATACAATCACATCTAACTAATCAAAGTAAGAGAGAAAATATGAAAGACATGTTAGTACAAGACTAGGCATATGCTAAGAAATACACAAGTGCTATATACTAGCGGAATGTCAATATAGTAATCTATGTAAGCTAGTAAGTAATGTACATCAATATGATAACTAGAGTGTGTGGTGTAGAAATGATATAACTTGGATGGTGTAGTCATGTAGAAGATTCCCCCAATGGGTAAATATACCAAATTATGTCTCAATGTAGAAGTAGGATGCACCCTTAATGGATAGAGTGAAGCAATCAAAGATCTAGATGTCATTGTACACAATCAAAAGAGATTAAGTGAAGAATGGTAATGTAGATAAATCAATAAACAATAACATAAAATGACAAATGTAAGTCTATCATTGTAGTATAAATGTAAAGCATGGATAATGCATATAATCAAAATGTTTTTGATTGATGTTTTTGTATTTTAAAATATGTGAATGTTTGTGGTATTTTGAAAATTTGTATTATTTTTGGTATTTTTGATATAAGCTATGTACAATCAAGCAATAGAAACTATGTATACGTAATTTAAAAAAAGAAGAAGTACAATACAATATGTGAAATGAAATGCTAGACATGGAATCTATGTAGATGCATAATATTCATTGTATTTTTATGTTTCTTTCCTTCAAGTGAGACTAGATGATACACTTTAGGGCTAAAATTTTTGGTAATAATAAATGGACTTGGCCAATGTGGTTTGAATTTTCCTTTGATTTCTTCTTTGGTGTTGACATTGCAAAGATTTTCTTTGAGAATGAGATCATTAGCTTTGAATTCTTTGATGTGAACTCATTTGTTGTATGATCCTTGTATGCATTTTTGGTATATTTTTAGATGTTTTGTTATTTGAATGCATATATGGTCTAACTGCTAGAGCTAGTGTAGATGTTTTTCATGATACTGGTCATCAGTGATAATACCTTTAAGGGAGACATGAAGAGATGTGATTTCTAATTCTAATGGTAAGACTGCTTCTGTGCCATATAGAAGTGAATACGGAGTGGCTCCTATGGGCATGTAGATACTTATGCGATATGCCCGTAATGCAAAGACTAGTTGATTGTGCCAATCATCTCTAAATTTGGTCATTGTTTTGCTCAAAATGTTGTTGATGGTTTTATTGGTGGCATCTGTTTGACTATTCTTTGTGGGTAATATGGAGTGGAGAACGTGTGTTTAATCTTATATTTTGTATACAATTTCTTAATGGTTTTGTTCTTGAATGGTGTTCCATTATCAAAAATGATGGCTACGGGAAAGTCAAAGCATGAAATAATGTGAGTCATGAGAAAGTTGCAAATGTCTTCACCTGTAGTAAATTGCAGTGGAATGACTTTTACCCACTTAGTAAAGTATTATATGGTTGTGATTATGAATTTATGTCCATTGACAGATTTAAGATAAATTTTCCAATAAGATCATATCCCCATTACATGAATGGCCATGGAGAGACAATAGGCTGTAATTATTGTGATGGTGTATGCTGTAAGTTATTATGTCATTGACATTTATCACATAGTTTAGCATATTACAAACATTCATCTTCCATGGTGGGCTAGTAGTACCCTTGTCGAAGCAATTTTTGTGACATGGCTTTTCCACTGAAGTGACCACCACACTCACTATCGTGTATCTATGTAAGAGCAATTTTGTCTTTGGCTGATGTCAAACATCAAAGAACTTATCTATCGAAGGATCATTTAAAAAGGTCTTCGTCAATGATTACAAAGTAGAGTGCTTGTTTGTGTGACTTACGTTTGTCATTTCAAGAAAAAGTTTTTGGTGTAATAGACTTATAAATTTATATATATTTGAGAACTATTTTGGTATTGTAGAACTACGTGTAGTGGCTAGAACATATAGTGCATTTAATTTCATGCTAGATATATATGGTGATTGTAATAGTTTAATTGTGAAAATAGCTTGGTCATCATTAATGTTGATAAGAATCAAAGATGCAACACTTGCCATTGCATCTACATGTCAGTTATCTTTTTTTGGTATATTTTCTATAGAAAAGTAGTCAAATTGTGATTATAAACATTGTACCATGTGTTAGTATGGGATAAGATGTTCTTATATGGTCTGATAAATGTCATTGACTTGGTTGACTACAAGTTGGAAATCACCAAAGACTTGAATAAATATTATTTGGAGAGATTGGGTGGCAAATAGACCTAAAATAAGTGCTTCACATTCTACGGTGTTGTTGGTGCAAGAGAAATTTAATCGATATGCAATAGGAACTATGTGACCAGAAGGGTTGACAAAGATAATACCTATTCCCACACTGGATGCACATTAATAACCATTGAAGAACATGGTCCAATTATCAAAATGAGTAAAATATGAAGTGAAATTATCTCTAAATGTGTCATTAATAGGATTAGTGTCTAGGAGTGGTGTGGCTACCAAATGTTCTACAATGATTTGGCCCTTTATTGATTTTTGGAGAACTATTTTTAAGTTAAAATTTGTTAATAACATGACCCAATTTATGATGTAATCAGAAAGATGTGGTTTTTCCATGAGAAACTTTAATGGATCTGCTTTTTTGATAACCTAAGTCTCATTATTTACCATATAATGCTAGAGTTTTTGTATGGCAAAAACTAGTGCTAAACATATTTTTTCTATTTCAGAGTAATTTTTTTCATAATCAACTAATGTGTGATGATATAATAAACTACTCATTCAATGTGTTGATCATCATGTTGTGCTAAGAGTGTTCTTAATGCATGGTCTGTTGATGAGATATATAATAGGAAAGGCTTGTCAAGGATGGGTGGTAGGGTTGAGAAGATATTACTTGATTTTATCAAAGATTTCTTGACATGTTTGGTTCTAGACAAACTTTGTATCTTTATTTAGTAATTGAGTGAATGATTGAGTTTTATCAGCAAGTTGAGCTACAAAATGGTGGATTGCTTGGATTTTTGCCTTGTAGGGATCAAAGTTGATTTAAGTTCATAAGAGGTAGCATGTCAATGATTGATTTGACTTTTTTAGGGTCAACCTATATGCCATACTGAGAAATAATGAAACCTAAGAGTTTGCCTGATGTAACTCCAAACACACACTTCTTTGGGTTTAATCAGACATTATATTGTTTGAGTCTTTGAAATATATTTCATAGATCAATAGCATGATGTTATCATTGTTTGGATTTAGCTAAGATATCATCGACATAATCCTTGATAGTATGATGAATCAAATCATGAAAAATATATGTGTCATGGTACGCTGGTATGTGGCTTCAACTTTTTTTAATCTGAAAGACATGACAATGTAACAAAATGTACCCCAAGGTGTTGTATAAGATGTTTTCTCTTGATCTTCTTCAACAATTTTGATTTGGTTGTATCCTGCAAATCCATCCATAAATGATAACATTTGATATCCGATTGTGGAATCGACGATCATGTCAATGTTAGGTATAGGAAAATCATCTTTTATGCATACTTTATTTAAATTTTAAGAATCAAAACAACACCAAATTTATCCATTGGGTTTCACCATGAAAACTATATTGGAGACATATTCAGAGTGTGATACTAGTTGAATAAAACCATCATCTAAGAGGCATTGGATCTCATCTTTGACTAAGAAAGCCACTTTAGGATGCATTTTGCAAATTTTTTATTTAATAGGTTTAGCATTTGGGTATAAAGGAATCCGATGAACTATTATAGATGTATCAATTCCTGGCATATCGGAGAAAGACCAAGCAAATAATTCTAGAAAATATGTTAAGGTTTGATGAATATCAATATTTTCTTCCTTTCATAGGGAAGCAACTAATAAAATAATACAGGGATCCTGGTCAGTTCCAAAATTGAAATGAACCATTTCTTTGTTAAGCAATGTGGAATGATCAATTGTGTAGGGAGTGGTAGGAATAGTATTACCTGAATCAACTGGTATGCCTTGTGAAGAATCTAGACTTTTTCCAAATCATGCATGGTTATTTGTGTGATGAGGAAATCTATTTTTATGATAGCAAGATGGAAGGTCCTCATATGCTCTGAAAAATTTTAGAAGGGATTCATTATTAGAGAATTCATCTAATGTGAGCATGTCTGGTGAAATTGCATCATCAATGAGATCGGGATAGATCAATGATAATGTTGAAGTATGATTAACAGTGTGGTTGATTGGTGTAGTGGGTGGACAAAACTTTATATGCTTTAAAGTGGTGGAAGAAGGATTATTATGAAGATGGGTAAACTAATATCCTAGCCCTTATGTTACATGTGAATATGCCTCAATAGGATTGATGATTCTTTGTTCATGCTTTCCAAGACCTTTGCCATGATATCTCATATTATTGAGACATTTAAGTGTGAAAGGAGAGGTAAAATGGTGATTTGGTATCGATGTTGTTATGGAACTTGGAATTTGGTGATGTGTTGCATGGTCCGAAGGTACCTTGTGAATGATAGGTTGTGTTAGTATATTACCAAGATTAAAGTACACAAATTTTGTGGAGTTTCAGCAACTTAGAAATATTTAAAAGGTTCGTTATCAATTGTGCATGTGTAAATGTAAACTTTGTGACTAAATTTTAAACAAGCATGGAGTGTAGAAGGGACCACATGCATATCATGAATCCAGGGCTGACCAAGCAATAAATTATAGTTAAGGTCATTTGACATGACTTGGCAAGTAGTTGGTAGTGTCTTAGGCCCTAAGGTAAGATTGTGTGTTATTTGACCTATGAATTTTCATGGAATGTTGTCAAAACATTTGATGTTCATATCAGAATGGTTGAGATCTTGACGTTGTATATTAAGACATTTAAGAAAACAAATGTTACAAATATTGAGTTTTGAACCATTATCAACTAATACCCTTTTGACCTCCACATTATTAATTCTTAATTGAATATACAGAGGTAGATGTTGTTCAATGATGTGGCGTGGGGGTAAATCCTCTTTTTAAAAATAAATATGTTCTTCAATCCATTGCATGGTGTTGAGGATAGATGCAACATAAGTTGGTTTGGTGGAAACAAGAATTCTAGTATTACAAAGGGCTAAATATAACACATCTTTGTAAACATCTAATTTTTGAAGGAGCTTAAGAATTGATACTATATCAGAAGGGGTGATGACTTGAGTGATAAAGCTATAGCTATGGGTGTAATAAACCTATCTTCCAAAACTTGGGTGATATCATTAAATACATGATCTACTATAGGCATAGAGTTGGTAGTAGGTGCGAGATAAGAGCTAGATGTACCAAGTTTGAAAGGAGGAGGGATAGATATAATTTTTAGTGTTTGCTTATGTCTAATAGTGATAGGAAGATACTCAAAAGTAGCCAAATAATTAAATGCATCTAGGTAGAAAGCATGAATGTGGAATGAAATTCATGAATGTGACATGAAATGCATGAAAGGTGAGGGATGAGTTGTACAATAATATGTTTATAACAAGCATTCCACATGACAAATAGCAAGTAAGGGATAAAGAGCATGAATCTATGCATAAATGCATGAAATTTTTTGACATGTATTATGATTTTTTTAATGTGTTTAGCATGATAAACTTTGAAAAATTTTCACATGAGAGATAGAAAGGAAAGAATAGATAACATGAAATTGTGCACGAATATATAGAATTACTTGTAACATAACATTGGTAACATGTTTAGCAAAATGGTGTTAGAAATTATTCCACATAATCGAAAGAGAATATGCAAAAGAAATATTTAAATTTTGTGAATTTTTAGCAATAAATGTTGTAATATCATCCTTGATTATAAAAAGTAAACATGAAATGCAAAGAATAAAGATTTGTACTAACATATGATAAACTTCATCATTCATGTACATGATAGGACCAATGATGGTATCCTTATTATTTGTAAGAAATGTAAGAAAAGTTTGTAAATAAGTGAAATCCATTTTTGAAATCTAATTTTAGAATGTAAGGTGATACCTCAAGAAGAAAATAAGAACTAGTATATGCAACTAGGGTTTGATTTTTTTTTTTGAAAAATACTATGGAATTTTGAAATTGAAAGTGATTTTTTGAGTTAGATATGTAAGTAAAAAATTAAAATTTTATTAGAAAATTAGTGATTTAATAGGACCTAGTGTATGAAACTAGGGTTTTTAAAAATAAATGTAATTGAAAATTACTATTGAATTTTTAAATTTGAATGGATTTTATGATTTAAAAATGCTAGTAAAAAATCAAAAAATTATTGAAAAATAACTGGGAAAAAACTAGGACCTAGTATGGACAATTAGGGTTTGAAAAAAAATTATTTTAAAATTACTATGAAAATTTAAAATTTCATGCTAATTTATGATTTTATTATGCAGGTGAAAAATCAAAAAATATAGGAAAAATCAGTAGGAAATTTACCCTAGGGTTTATAAGATTTTTATGCATAAATGAAGTAAGTCAGGTTCACCAAATGATTTAACAATTTTGATAATATTAGGGTATTATTATTAATTTAGCTAAAAGGTCTAAGTAATAAAATCAATAAATAAATAGATAATAATTAATAAATTGTTTGTACATTAATTGCAATTCAAACTTTTCTAAAAATAGTAATAAGGAGAAGAAAACAAAACTTAGTTGGAAACTGATTGATCTAATTGAGACAAAGGTTGGAATTCACTGTGCAAGATTGAGACATTATCGTAAATTGAGATCTAAACTTTATTTTATGATTGGACAGGAGCATCAAAATTGGATAGTAATGGCATTAGTGTTGTAGTCCACCTCTGCCACTATTTTCTTAAGGATCTAAATGTTTTGGTTTTTGTTTGCTATGTCTATGTACCTTGTCTATGAAGTTTCGATAGCTAGAAATGTATATGTCTCCTTCTAGAGAAGATTCTTTCTTCAAACCCTATATTCCATTATGATTTGACCAAGTTTGAGCAAAAGGGAAGAGAGTTAGTGTGTGTAAGATTCGTTGAATGTGTTTCACACCCTATGTATGGGCACGTTCCCTACATACCAATACTTTGAAGAGGAATCAAGTCATATGTAGTTCTCTCACTTGATGTGCTTTATGAAATTATGTATATGAAGATGTAAAATGCTAAACTAGATGTATTTGATGTGGCTAAGAACTGGTGTAAAAATTTGAATGAGCTTGTAAGTGTGTTGGCTAGTTGTATACAAAGAATAGGAAAGATTACATGAATAGTCTTGCTTATATTCTTGCTTGCTTAGTAATATTTTCCAACCCTTTCCAAATGATCTTTGAATGAAATTTTATAGGGATCTATTGGTCATGGGTTGAATGTGATCACATTAGGCCAACAAAAATAAAGATGGGGAACTAAAAGGAATTGATCATTGAGGCCAAAATTGCACTTAGACAAAAGTGTCGAAAGTGGACAAGAGTGGCACTAGCACTATAGTCCAAGTGTGGCACTAATATCCTAAGCAGAAGAGACCTGGGGGTATTGATTTGTCTTGAAAAGAGGGGTCTAGCTCAGTTAGAATCAAGTCTATAAGGCTAAGAATGACTACGAATCAATGAAAAGATGCCTATGAGGGTCATGCGAGCAAATAAGTACTTATGAGTTGAGTGTCATTAGCCACGCTCAAGTTACCTATTTTTGCATTTTATATGACTACATACACCTAACCCATAGGTCCCTCTTGCATGCTCTCATGACCCTTCTAGACACTTTTTTCTTATTCCTAATCATCTATAGACATTTAAAACCTAATTCTAGCTCAGCCAGGTTGTATTTTCCATGTTAATTCCATTCCACCAATTCCTACACCTGTAGGACAATAGTGCCCAACTAGGACTATAACACTAGATAATAAGGTTTTTAATTTTAGTACTCCTATCTAATTGCATTTTTAGCTCCAACGATCATTTATTTTCAATTTCTATCCTTTATCTTGTTAGTATAGTGAAAATACATTTAACCCATGATCAATAGATCTCTATAAAAGCTCATTTAAAGTTCATTTAGATGAGGTTAAAAAATATTACAAAGAAAGAAAGCATACAAGCAAGACCACTAAGACAATCTCCCTATTCTCTACATACAACCATCCAATATAGTTATAAACATATCCAAGTCCTCACACCAGTCTCTAGCCACATCAAACACCTCTAGTTTAGCATTTTTGCATTTGCATAACATTATAGCACAAATCACATTCAATGAGAGAATTACATATGGCTTTATCCTTCTTTGGAGTATTATTATGTAGGCAACGTGCCCATACAAAAGGTGTGGATACACTTTTAGTGCATCTTACACACATTAACCCCCCTTGTTTCTCAAAGTTTATCAAAGCACAATGAAGTCTAGGTTTTGAAGAATAAATCATCTCTACAAGAATTTTCATAGACCTTCATCAGTCAAGATTTCATAGGCAGGTTCACACAAAGACAATGAACAAAATCCAAAAAACTCAAGTCTTTGTGAGCAGTTTGGACAACAACAATAGAAAAGGACTATAGCATCAAACCCAAGGTGTCCTATTTTGGTGCTCTTATCTTTTCATAAAATGAAATCTAGATCCTAATTTGTGACACTATCTTAGTCTTTTATAATAAATTCTAAATCCTATTTCAGTTGTTTCATCCTATTTTTAGATAAGTCTTATTTTTTAATATTTATTGCTATTTATAGAAATGTTACAAATACAATTAAATTATACAAATCAATAGTTAAATTATTGTAATATTATTTACTAATTTAGTCAACTCAGACCCTTAACTAAATTAATAATAAGACTCCAATATTCTAAAAAAATTAAATCATTTGGTGAACCTGACTTACATCATTTGTACATAAAAACCCTAGAAATCTTAGGGTAAATTTCTTGTTATTTTTACAATAATTTTTTAATTTTTTATCTGCATATTTAAATCATAATTCACTTTAATTTTTAAATTTCTATAGTAAGTTCATATACTAGGTTCCTTTAAATCAAGTTTTTTTCCATTATTTATTGAGTTTTTACCTACATATTTAAATTAGAAATTCACATTAAATTTTAAAATTTCTTAGTAATTTAAAAAAAATCACAATTTTTTTAAACCCTAGTTGTATATACTAGGTCCCATTGATTTTGAGGTATCACTTTACATGTTTTTGAGCTTCATATCTTTTTTATGCATTTTCCAGTTTGATCTTTTTAGGACTTTACATTTATTATATTCAATACTTTCCTTCCATAACACTTTGCTTATTAAAAATTATAAAAAAAAAATCAATCAATTTTCAATTTATTTTCCTACTTTAATAATGGCTCAATCCACCAATTTTGATGAAACTGATAAAAGGAAAATTCAATAACTCTTAATTAAACACCCTGACATACAAGATGATATGCTTAAAATACTACAAGAAGAATTAAAAAAACAAACAATGGTCAATCCTCTCAAACCATAAAAAAACCAATTGAAAATGACACTATGGAGATAACTATGTCTCAACAACCCCCTATAGTAGCTCAACTTTACTATGAGGCACCACCAATTATGATTAGTACATCTTTGTCTCTTAATGTGGCAACCCTTGTGCAATAGATAAAATCTCTTCAATCCAAGGTGCTATATTTTGAGCAAGGTGCTTCTAGATCAACACAAGTCTTATATTTTTTTGCTCTACTACATACACCATTGACACATCATATTGCTTCGACATCCTTACCACCAAGTTTTATTCAACCTAAGCTCACTCTATATTATAGCAAAGGTGATCCAGAGACATATTTAAGATCTTTTTACGTATCATGCTTAGACTATGTGCTAAATGATTGGCTACTAATCAAGCTATTTCCATGGAAACTAAAAGATTATGCTTTATAATAATTTTATAGTCTACCAAATGTAGACATCCAATTCTTATCACCATTTATATTCAAATTATCAATCTTACTCGAATTGTACTCAAATGTATATTTTAGGTTAAAATCCATAAAATGCACTAAATGGTTCGAATTTGTCATTTATAAGTACTAATTTGGGTCAAAGTATATTTAAATAGGAAATTACAATTTATGGGCTAAATAACTTTGATTAGATCATTTTGAATCAAAAAAATGATTTCACTTTTTTGTGATCTAGATCACTCTTTTTTTTTAATTCATTGGTACACATCACATACCTTTTTTATTTTGTGTTGGAAACATCCTATATAGAATATGGTTCCAATGCATCTAATGTCACCTTTCAATTCTTCTCAAGTTAAATTATGACTCAATAATATGACTTTTTGACCATTTTGATTAATTGAAGGCTAATTTTCAAATAATTGCAAAAATGTTGATTAACTTTGTTTAAGGCTAATTAATCCAAATGAAGATCTTAAGTGATTTTTCATGAGAATTGTTGAATATTTCTTTTTGAAAATTGATTTCTATTATCTGCATAATCAGGTGATGTCATCTATGAGGTGGCATCTATTAGGTCATAAATGCTACAAATATCAGGATTATAGGTCTTTCATGCCTCATAATGGCCCTCCATGCTTCTTCAATGCCCCTTTTTCTAAAATTATGATGAGGATAATTATGGATTTAATTCCAAATATTGAATTTATCCTCAAATAGACATCTTCATGTCAAAATGGATGGTTCAGGTTGATTTTGGTCATTTTTGAAAAGCT
The DNA here is from genome assembly GCA_037957365.1 of Torreya grandis. Lineage (NCBI taxonomy): Eukaryota > Viridiplantae > Streptophyta > Pinopsida > Cupressales > Taxaceae > Torreya > Torreya grandis. Next base: position 756,561 of record JARHVA010004790.1, read on the forward strand.
ATAAATAGAGAGGCCATGGACATATTTTTTAAGCTTGATTTGTGCAAAGTTATTATGTTGAATTATCTCCACAATATTTTGCATTTGATCATTGATTTTAGTTGCATGCTTCATTCATAGACTAATTTAGTGATTTCACATCTTGAGTCTAGTTTTTGAGAAGTGTTCTTGAGACCATGGAGGAGTTTTAACACCATTGTTGACAAAGACAAGGATGATTGATTAGGGGAGAGCACGTTTTTGAGCTGCTCTTAGATGATGGAATACATTTGGGAAGGTAACTAGTATGCTTTATTTCATTTGTTTCTTCATTATCATTTGTAAATTCCCCTTGAATAAATAAGCTTAGTTAATTCTCTATACACTTCTTTTGGATTTATGGACTAATATTTGACTAACTTATTTTGTAATCCTAATCTACATTTTAGCATGCTCAGTGTGATCATAACCCATAAATTTACTCACAAAGCCTCTACAAGAAACCTACTAGCTATTGTCATGTAGGCACTTGGAGTATGGAGGCAAAGAAAGTAAAAATTTGAGCAAAAAATTCTATTTTTATAAACCATGATTTTGTTCTTGAGACGGCCTAACTTGGCTCTGATTCATCCTAACTCAGCTCTAGTTTATCCCAACTCAGCTCTAGTTTGGCCTGATTTGGCTCTAGTTCAGCCTGATTTGGCTCTAGTTCATCCCAATTCAGGTCTAGTTTAGTCTGACTTGGCTCTGGTTCATCCCAACTCAGCTCTGATTCAACCTAACTTAGCTCTGGCTCAGCCCCACTAAGCTCTGGTTTGACCTGACTCAGCGCTAAATCATCTAAATTTGACTTTGATTTGACCTATCTTAGCTCTAGTTCAACCTAACTTAGCTCTGGTTCATCCCAACTCAGCTCTAGTTCACCCTGACTTGTATCTATCCAACCTAACTCCCTTGTCCAACTTGACTCACCTATTAACCTGACTCGCCTATCCAACCCAACTCACCTATCAACGTGACTCACCTACCTAACTCAACTTGCCTGCCCAACCTAACTTGCCTATCTAACCCAACTCACTTATCAATTTGACTCACCTATCCAACCCAACTCACCTATCAACCTGACTCACTTGTCAACTTGACTCGCTTGTCAACCCAACTTCCCTGTCAACCCAACTCAACTGTCAAATCAAGAGCTCATTTTTCAAAAGTTCTTATTTCATCCTGAAAAGTACTTCAAAACTAAGCAACTTGCTAACATTTTTCTTGCAAGATCTACATGGAAAGTCATCTAAGAAAACTAAATTAGTGCCTTTCATACTTCATTTGAGTGTTTTAAAATGAATTAAGAACTATTTTGGGGGTTTAATGAAAAATTTAGATGCTTAAGTGAATGCTTTGATAATTATGCTTTGAATTAAGAACTTAAGACCAAGGGGTCAAAAAAACACCACCCAATCTTTCAACTTGGTGCTTAAAAATGAATTCACCTTTACAAGCTTTTTGTATTCAATTAGTTATTTGATCTAGTTTTTTTGGTAAAGAGAGGGATGCCGCATGTATGCTCTTCCATTTGTCCCCTTTAAGGAACACTTAGAATCAAAAGTGCCATTATTATTGTAAAAAAATTATTCTAAAGCTTAGAAAGAATGCCATCTATAGCACTCTCCAAAAATTTATCATAGTTTGGGTGACCTTGAAAACAACCCAAAAGTCTTTCTTTTTATGTCATTTATTTTTATGAAAACTTGGCTTATGAGGGGGACTTCATCACCTCCTTAAAGTTATATAGGGAAGCTTTGACTTGAATTTTTATCTCCAGACTTTGACTTCAACCACTCCCACTAGGATTAGAGGTCTGAGTGGTTAAACTACCTTCTAGTGATGGAGTTGCACATGGGATGTATCTGTACTTTGGACATCACACTACACTGAGTAAACAATAGAATGTAGTGGTTAAAAAAAAGATTAGACTTTTTTGTAATAAGCTAAGTGCCATGAACACTTAATTTTTTTGCTTTTCTTTTTCATCCTTTGGTGTGAAAGTCATTGTGCAATTGATGCCCCTAGAACAATAAAAAACTTTATAGTTTAGTCAACCCCACTTTACCATACCTTGTCAGTTTAGACTTAAAATATTCATTTTTTGTCATTATCTTACTTGGTCTTGATTTGTGTCTCAAATTTCTTGTTAACTCAATGAACTTAACCAAAACACATTGTCCCCAAAATTATTGAGCAAGGGAAGCGTTACGCTGTCTAATTGAAAAATTTATATTTTCCTTATACAAATTGTTATAAAAAAACTTTGTATCATGTCATCCACTTTGGTGCAATTATGATACCTAATTGAGTCTAGACCTTTTAACCAATTTGTTTAAGTATCTCATTTATAATCCACATTTGAAATTGAACCTTTCTAAGTTTTAAGGGTTGGTGTGTTAAATTGGGTTTGCCATTTGCACACTAAACTTGTTCTAACTTGAATTTAATTATCTATTTGGATTGAGGGTCATTTATTAGACTCAAAATCACATTATCATCTTGGTGGAATCAATTCATCTTGTGTATCACTCATGTTTTGAGTCCTAGAACATATTTTATCCTACTAGAACCATGTGGTGATGTTGTGTTGCCTATTTGGTCCTAGATTTATACTTATTGATTCATGCATGTTTTTACATCTTGAGTTGTTTAGTTCATTTTGTTTTCTTCATAATCTAGAGAGATTTCTTATAATTTTATAGGGTCAACTCCTTGAAGTTAAAACTAAATTTTATTGTATAAATGTATCATAAAGATCTAGGCTTTGGTGTACTAGTTTTTACTTTGAATCTTTGAGTTAATTTACCCTCTTCTAATCTATATGATTTCAGCTTTACCAAAGGTTAAGTAAATTCATGAACCAAATCTTATAATTGTGTGTGGTTTCAAGCCACCTTATTTTATATTCTCTTTTGTACCTTAGTTATTTATTGAAATATAACCAAAGCATATTTTATTTAAATATTTGAACTACATTTACTTGAGGTCCTTCGGGACTATGTAGGCAGTGCTCAATTTGTATTGAGGTCAGCTCAATCACCCCTTTCCTAATCTTTCACCATTTTAAAAATAATTATTAAGTTTGAATGCTTTCACTATTTTGTGAGAAATTTAAGCTTTACTCTCACTAATTTTCTAACATGGGCCATTACAGTTGACTTAGCTATTTTATTGGAATCTCTACTCTCGAACGTGCATTTCCTTGACTAGATGGTCCCACCTTATGCATATTTTATCCCAAAAACACCAAAAAAATTAAAAATATTTTTAAAATACCAAAAAGATTAGAACATGATCCACAAAAAAATAAAAACATTGTCTTACACTCCTGTACATTTCTATTCCACCAAGCTACGCTCTTGTCGTTTTGCAAGATCATTCTTTCTCATCTCATTAGCTTCTTGTTTGCTAGACTATTCTCATTTATTTGTCATATATTTTATTTATTATATAATATTAATCATGTTGGTTTGATCATCATTTTTTATTCTATCATGTTTCTCGAGAGAACTACATTTGGCCTGAAATTCATGTTGGAACATGCATCCATGGAACTATATAAGCAACATCTATTTGTCTTGTACATCTGGAGTCATCTTAGCCAACCCCTTCTTTTTATTCTCTTCCCCCATTTATTTTGTCATTATTCATCTTTAATTAGGGAACCATTTTTGTGTCATTGTTCTTTGTTATGTTATGGTGGAAAGTAATGCCTCTACTGTACATGCATGAACATGTCTTTAAACCACACTAACTTGGTTTTTGTTTATGTGTGTTTATTTGAATTTTCTTAGTGTTTTATTAGTGTTTTTTTATGCTTTTGCACCTCTATTTTTATTTCTTCTCTTTTTATCTTTTTATTACTTCTTGTCTCATTTTGGTATTGTGTTTCCCTATATGTTTTTGCTTATCTCTTATATGTTTCAGAACATCTTGATGATTCACATGGATCTTGATTGTTTATATCTTGATCCTATGTTATTACGTTGTTCTTGGACCATTTTGTTTATTTGATTTTTGTTAGTATCTTATTTTTATGTTTGATTTTGTTTTTCTCTTTTGTGATTAAAAATGCTTTGATGGTCCACATGGATCTTGATTATTTATATCTTGGTCTCATGTTGTTCAGATGTTCTTGTTGTTTGTTTTTAAACATTATTGTTCCTACTTAAGGCTTGATTGATCATATCTTGATTTCAAGTTAGGTTCATTTATATTTATGTTTTTCTTTGTCTTTACTTTTTTTTTTAAATGTAAATAATTGTAACTCTGATTTTGGTCATTGTTTTATCATTATCCTTAGTTATAGGTATTCACATTTTAACCGGCTTAGGGAAATTAGAATCTTATGTCATTCTAAGTTATTCATACTTATGATATCTAATTTATTTTGTTATAGCAAGCACTATGTGCTCAGATCTCAAAGTCTTAACGTCAACATCACTCCAATGAATAGTTCTCAAGAATATTTTGTATCATCTAGGCTTATGATATGGAAATAGGCATATAATTATCATGCATTTTAGCACTTGAATCTATGCTTAGATGTGCATATTTTTGCATACATTGTGAGTCTAATCAATTGTTGATCAGTTTTAATCATTCCTCATTCCATTCTCTCCCAAACGTGGGTGAACTACATTGACCTAATGTTCATGTTGGAACATGAGTCCATGGAACTATGTAGGAAGCACTCAATTTCTATTGAGGTCATCTCAACTATCTTTCATTCTTATTTTCTTCTTTCATCACTTTGTGAATTCTTATATGTTTGGTTCTATATGGATTCTAAGCCATTACACCATCACATGTACATTTGTACCTGCTCACTTTAACCTATCTTTTGTGTTATATCTTTAAGATATTTTGCTTGCCAGTTACCCATGCTAGGGCCCACCATCTGAACCATGTTTGAATCAAATCAGCTCTATAGGGGCAAACCATTATTTATTATTTATCAATGATTAAAATTATCCCTAATAGGGCAAAACTATTTTATCATGATCATATTTACTCTACTGGAGTACTTATTATTAATTCTCTTTGGAGACCCCATTCTAGTGGTGCATCCCTTCTTAAACTAAAACATTATCTCTTTTCCTTTAATTCTAATATCTCCACATTAAAACCCATGATGGCAACATTTTAGTATGTAACTTATCTTAGAATTGATCAATATTGTAAGTGTGCAGCTTGTACTCTCAATTTAGGTACGTTTAAAGTGTGTCCCTTATATTTATGGATTGTAATCTTTTCTATTTCCCTTATCTTTGGGGTCTATTATATCTCTAATTATATTTTGATCATTGATGGTAATCACATGTACAAGCATTAGCTCATCTAGATGTGATCTATTCCATGGGTTAATATTTCACTTTCTCTCTATTTTTGAGAGTCCATCTTTTTATTCCATCCTAGTATGTCCACTTGAGGGGGCATCATGGGTCTGTTCTAATTTCTTCTTGACAATTTTTTTTAAAAGCACTGCTTCACCTGAATGTCTTACTATGCCTTCTCAAATAGGAGAAAAGTGTAGACATCCAATTATTAATACCATTTGTGTTGAAATTATCAATCTTACATTGAACTCAAATGCACATTTTAGGTCAAAATCTATAAAATGAACTAAATAATTCAAACCTGTCACTTACAAATACTAATTTAGGTCAAAATATCCTTAAATAGGGTAATACAATTTATTGGCTAGCTAACTTTGATCAGATCATTTCGAGTCAAAATAATAATTTCATCTTTTTGTACTCTAAATCACTCTTTTCTTCTATTTCATTAGTACATGTCACGTACATTTGTTATTTTGTGTTGAAAATATCTTAAATGGGAATACGATTTCAACACATCTAATGTCACCTTCCAATTCTTCTCGAGTCAAATTATGACTCAATAATATGAATTTTTGACCATTTTGATTGAGGGCCAATTTCCAAATATTTGCATAAATATTGATTAACCTTGTTTAAGGCTAATTAATCCAAATCAAGATCTTAAGTGGATTTTTCATGAAAGTTGTTGAATATTTCTTTTTGTAAATTGATTTCTATTATCTGCCTCATAATGACCTTCCATGCCTCTTCAATGCCCCTTTTTTCAAAGTCATGATGAGGATAATTATGGATTTAATTCCAAATATTGAATTAATCATCAACCACACATCTTCATCTCAAGATGGATGATTTAGGTTGATTTTAGTCATTTTTGAAAATATATAAATAGAGAGGCCATGGACATCATTTTTAAGCTTGATTTGTACAAAATTATTATGTTGAATTTTCTCCATAATAATCTGAATTTGACCATTGATTTTAGTTTAAAGCTTCATTCATAAGCTAATTTAGTGATTTCACATCTTGAGTCTAGTTTTTGAGAAGTGTTCTTAAGACTATGGAGGAGTTTTACCACCATTTTTGATAAAGAAAAGGATGCTTGATCAGGAGAGAACATATTTTTGAGCCACTCTTAGATGATAGAATCCATTTAGGAAAGTAACTAGTATGCTTTCTTTCATTTGTTTCTTCATCATCATTTGCAAATTCCCCTTGAATAGATAGGTTTAGTTAGTTCTCTATGCATTTATCTTAGATTTATAGACTAATGTTTGACTAACTTGATTTTTAATCTTAATCTACACTAAATCAATTGGTCAATGCATTCAATCCTTTAACTAACATGTTCCTAGCTCATTTTAGCATTAATTTTCGTGATAAGGTTTCATAATAGAAACAAAGTCAAATGAATATCTCACAAATTATGTTCTTCGATATAAGACTATCTTGGCTAAGCTGACTAGCCCCATGGTCGATCAAGTGTTACAAGATCTCTTCAAACAGAGTCTTCTATTAGTTTTGCATGAATCAATAATATTCAAAATATTATCTTCCTTCACTGAGTTGTCATACACTAAAGAAAAGGAAAGTCAAATTAATTTTAATAGGCAAACTCAAGTACACAAGTATATTTAAAACAACAAATAAGAGTAACAAAAAGGTCCCATACAAAGTAAAGGTCAATGATAGAAAAAGTCAAAATCAACCTACAATTAATGTAGTTTTAGAGCCCCCTCATCAAGTGGTTTTATCAGTGCCTCTTCGATGAACCTTTTATAATCAACCAGTTTATCTAGCCAAAGTTTTATAATAGATTTTATAATGTAATATCATATCTCTCCCTCCTATTTAGGAAGTTGACTCAACAAAGCATCTTCCATGAGGATATGATCAGAATGCATTTTACAACTTTCACAAGGCACTAGGCCACATAACAAATAGATGCATCAATTTGAAACACAAAATATAGGACCTGATAGATGACAATGTTATTGATCTTGGAACTCTAGTTGAGCCTCCTTAGAAAAATCAAACACAGGACAAAGCTCTAAAAAATTTCTCAAATATTTTTTCACAATATTCTAAATAAATTATAGGGGATACATCAGGTGTTCACCATGTATATCATGCACATTTTCCACTAGCTACATACTAGGTACCTTTAGTTGAGTCATATCCATTGAGTAACATGATTGGTGTGTACAATTGTAGCATTCTAACTATGCCTTCAATCTCTTTCTCAGAGAAGGAGATAGTTGAGAATGATTTGGATTATCATGCACTCTTTATCAGAGCTTACATTCATAATCATCTCATTTATAGTGTTCTTATAAACAATGGATCTAGTGTGAATATGTGCACTATGACATTATTGTTACATCTGAGATATTTAGAGTAGGATATTATCCTAATGGACATAGTTATCAATAGATTCAGTGGGAACATACATAGTTCATTATGTGAGATTGTACGTTCTTTACAAGTTGGTCTAACATACATGGCCAAACCATTTACTATAGTTTCCAGTGCATGAGTATTTGATATGTTGCTTGGCTGATCATGGATTTAGAAGCTTCAAGTAGTCCCTTCTATAGTTCATAGATTCATGAAATTCATTCACACTAATCAGGTTGTTACAGTTGGTACAACTCCATATGAGTTACCACTCCCCACTTCAGAGCCATCTTCCAGTTTGCAGTCAGTTTTAGCTCCTCCACTAGTTATGATTCTTCCTCTAGTTTAGAGTCAAACATATTCGAGGCCTTCCTCGCTAGCACAGAGAGTTCATACACTTCCATAGAGGCCTCTTTTAGATCAATCATAGTTTCAGGACTTTAGATAGTTTCCAACTACAATAATCACACCCAGGACAGTATCATTGAGGTCTCATGCCTCTAGTCACAAAACACATTTTCAAAGAGCTTCTTCTACCACCATATGGGTCCCTAAAATCCCTATAGTTACATCTATTTCATAGAGTTACAGGGGGACGCCATAGTTAGTTTCTACTTCAGATATTTCTAAGCATTTATAGCATACACAACTTTCAGAGTTACAGTCTTGGCCCTTCCATCGTGCTTCATGATCACACATGATCCCTCTTCTCGATACATGACACCATGATAGGGAGTCTCCCATGAGACTCATCGATTAGTATCATCTCTTCTCAACCTTGATTGTACTTTTCAAAATTACTTGTACATAGTCTTTTTATGATTGATTGTACATAGCTTATACCCAAAAACAAATATACCAAAAACATCCAAATAATTCCAAAATACAAAAACATTCAAATATATCAAATATACAAAAATATTTAAATAAATCAAAGACACCAAAAATATTTTTTATTATATGTATTATCCATGCTTTACATTTATACTACCATGCTAGACTTATATTTTATTATTCTATGCTATTGTTTGTTGATTTATCTATATTACCATGCTTCACTTGATCTTCTTTGAGTGTGTTTAGTGACATCCAAATCCTTGATTGCTTCACTCTACCCATTGAGGGGTCATCCTACTTCATACATTCAAGACACACATCGATATATCTACCCACTGGGGGCATCTTATATATGACTACACCATCTAGGTTTTGTCATTTTTACATCACACACTCTAATTATAATGTTGATGTACATTACTTACTAGCTTACATAGATTAATTTATCAACACTCACTAATATATAACACTTGTGTATTTCTTAGCATATACCTAGTCTTGTACTACATGTCTTGCATACTTTCACTTCTTGTTTTGATTAGTTAGATGCAATTATATTTTTAATATTTACATGTTTTCCTTTCTTTCTTTGCGTAGTTAGATGTGATTTCATTTCTTAGTTCTTATTTTGTCTTTTGCATGTTCCTAAGAACATTTACCAATATTCTTTGCTTCTATTCTTATGTGTGCCTTAAGAGATTTTCCAAAGTCATTTGCTTGTACTCTTCTATGTGCTTGTGGCCCTTGTGCCAACTTTGATTATTTCACTTATATGTGTATGTGGCATTTGAACATGCCTTGTATGATTGATTTCTAATTTGAGTGACATGTGCGCATGTCCCTTATTTGATTGGCCCCTTGGCCACTCTTATATGCTTATTACTTCTTGCCTTGTGTGCTTGTTTTTTTGCTTCTTACTATTTGTAATGCCATGATCCACATCATGCATTATCTTGATTTCTTGAATACTATTATGAACATCATGATCCATCCCTCTTTGACAACTAAAAACTAACAACTAACACTTTTAGTTCTAGTTCACTATATTACACATAATTATTACATTATTATATCTATCTAGGGATACCCCTATTAATCTGACAATCTCATACAAACTATGATATATTTTGAGATATCTTGTTGATTATCATTTCTATATCATGTATTTTCATAGCATAACACACTTGTAGGGTTCTTTATTTTGAGGATAGTCATTGTAGGGTCTTCATTCCTACCCTTAGAAAATGGGGAAATAAACAAGGGTTTTGTCACATAAATCAAAGCTCTTTTCAATCAAAAAATTAGTTTTTATAACATCTAAAATAGTATTCAGACTTTAAATTAGGTAGAATAGACCAAATAGACAGTGATAATTATAGAATAGTCATCAGAATCAACACATGACAAGAGTGCTAAAATTGGACAACATCAAATAACAGGGTGTCTTATTTTAGTGCTCCTATCCAAAATTTCTAGAATCAAACAAAAAGGTAAGACCAATTATAGTTTTGTCAACAACAATTCAGTTGAGAATCAGTAGTTTAGTATAGTTTTTCTCAGAGAATCCAAATATAGGGGGAATCATGTATGGTATGATGGTTCTCACTTCCAGTTTTAGATTAGGTAGTTGGTATAACTTTGAGATCAGAATCCATGTCTTAGACACCAGTGATTGGGGGTAATGTGGACGACATATTTAAATTATTTTATTTTTGAGTTCAGTACATTACCCAGGTATTCTTAATAATTGCATGCCTTATTCTATCTATAGGTGGTTGACATCATTTCTGAGTGGCTTCCACATAAGCCTATTGCCCAGTTTTAGAGTAGATTTCATATAAGACTAATATCCATTTTTTATGAGTGGCCAAAAGTGGCCTAGTTTTTAGCACATATTTAGCTATTCATGTCACATTTTCAGATTACAAAACATTCATGGGCTCCAAGAACCATCTCATACAATACACATTTTATACCAGTATTAGTTCATAGCTTCAATTTATGAGGTAATGATGGATCCAAAGGACTAGCTAGCATTTGTATTATTGAGCCACCTACTCAGAGGGATTGGACACATAGTCTAAACATTGATTAACATATGCATGATCATATATCTTCACTTAGTGGGTGATGATGGACTCAAAGGGATAGCCTTTGAATTCTTGAGCCACTCTTGGGGAATTGAGGATTCAACTCTATTCATGATATTACTCTTGGTATACCATCATTCAATACATATCCAACATCACTCAATATCATAATAGGTTTTGTATTGGTTTATGTACCCAATGAGGTGTATGCATTCTTTTCTCTTCCTCTCTCATTTACCCAACTTTGCGTATGTTTATATTTTAGACATAGTGTGTCTAGTAAGAATTGATCTACTTTTTGTTTTCTCTTAAAAATTTACACTTCACAACATGCTATTTATATGCACATCTAGCATCACATAGCTTCATGAGCTTCACCATTGTAGATAAGTTCAAGTACATTTTTACTTTTCCTTTATCTTAGTATTTCACTTTGCTTCATCACTAGAATAAAGGGGAGGGGAAATGTAGTAATATAAAATATTAAAATTAGTAGCTTGAGTGTGGATTATAAAACCCAACCCATAGGTCCCTCTTGCATTCTCTCATGACCCTTCTAGAAACCTTTTTACTTATTCTCAATCATCCGTAGACTTATAAAAATTGATTCCATCTCAGCCTCCCATGATAATTCCATCCCCCCAAGTCCCATACCTATAGGATAATAGCACCTAAATAAGACTATAACACTAGACCCTAGGGTGTTTGATTTTAGTGCTATTGTATAATTACATTTTTAGCTCCAATGGTCATTTATTTTTGATTTATATCCTTCATCTTGTCATCCTAGCGTGGATACATTTGATCTATGACCAATAAATATCTATAAAAGCTCATTCAAAGTTCATTTAGAGGAAGTTGGAAAATATTAAAAAGCAAGCAAGAATACAAGAAAGACCACTAAAGCAAATCTCTCTATTCTCTGCATACAACCATCCAATATAGTTATAAGCATATCCACATCCTCAAACTAGTCCCTAGCCACCTCAAACACACCCAATTTAGCATTTTTGCATCCGCATAACACTATTGCAAAAATCATATTCAATGAGAGAACTACATATGACTTGATCTCTTTTTGAAGTATTGGTATGTAGGTAACATGCTCACACAAGGGGTGTGGATAAATGTTTAGTGCATTTTACATACACTAACCCCCCTTCTTTCTCAAATTTTATCAAAGCATAATGAAGTCTAGGTTTTGAAGAATAAATCAGCTCTACAAGGGGTTTTGTATACCTTCAATAATCAATATTTCATAGGCAGGCTCACATAGGGACAATGAATAAACTCAAAAAACTCAGGTCTCTACAAGTAGTTTGGATAAAAACAACATAAAAGGACTATAGCACTAGACTTTAGGGTGTATTATTTTGGTGCTCCTATCCTTTCAAAAAACAAAATCCAGATCTTGATTTGTGAAACTATCCCACTCTTGCACAATAAATTCCAAATGCTATCTTAACTATTTCATCTTATTTTTAGCTAAGTCTTATTTTCTCCATAATTATTGCTATTTATAGAAAGGTTAAACATATAGTTAAATTATATAAATTAGTAGTTAAATATTATAAATTAGTAGTTAAATTATTGAAATATTATTCATTTATTTTATCAACTTATACTCTTAACTAAATTAGGAATAAGACTCCAATATTCTCAAAAAAGTTAAATCAACATTGCACCAAATCTCATATGTGGTGCCCAGTTCTATCAAGTAGAGGGGGTTTGGAAGCAAAATACATTTCATCTAACCTGATGGATTATGATGGGTGAATTTTCTCCTAAATTATAACATGGCATATCCTCCGTACCACATTCCAATGGTGAGCTATGAGTACGTAATATTCATAGATAGGCCTGATATTGATTTCTCTAGACAGTTATCATATGAATGGCCATAGGACGATGCCATTTTGCCTAATGTATGGGGTACTCCTAATGTCATTTCAGCTTATTTAAGGCCCTTCTTGGAGAATTTATTGCCAATGAAGGGTCTAATGATCCATATGTCTATGTGCATCTGAATCAAGTGCAAAATATATTCATTGGTGTGAAGATACCATTTCAAGTGCATTTCAAACTATACAGTATTCGAAATAACCTCTTTCATGCCTCCAGTCTTTGTCTAGCACAATCATATGCAACATTGTGGAAAAGGTACACAATCTACCACAACATAGATTTTCCTCTCATCCAACTGGGATAAAGTATTTTAAGTAAAAAACACTATTTTTTTACACATATGTTGTAGAGGATGAAAGAGATGGTGACTACAATCCATTGGATGACATTGATGGTTCAAAAAGTGAATAGAATAATTATATAAAAATATCTTTCAATATTAATAAACAATGTTTAGTCTTGTAATCAGTTTTGTTTCAACATGTTTAATTTATTGTTAAAGAAAGTACATATTTATTTGTATATTAATTTAAGTTTTGATTCTGACTCATTATTCAAATTCTACCTTCACTTTTGCATGTATCCATATTGATCCAGAATGTGCTAATATTTTACCACATTTCTATAATAATGTTTGATGTTTTGATGATCAAATGAATAAAGAAAGAAATGATTCTATGTTTTTATGTCCTTGAATAGTATTGGATTAATATGAATGAATTAATGTCTATGAAATGCCCTTGAGGCCATGAATATGTTGATATTTGTGTTAAGTTGCAGGTTTGGACAAGACTATAGGTTACAGTTTGGTAGGGAGCAATGGGGTGACCTCTTCAAGTTATTCAGATATAGATTGCATTTCACATTGCTCCTTGGTGGTACTAACATCATAGTGATCCTATAGTGATTGATTTATATATCCAACACATATTATACTTCCCTAATTAGGTATCCAAACTCTTTATAATGTTCATCTAACACTAGAAATGGAATCAACCCCCTCTTAGGGCTTTAGACCTAGACAAGACCAAGTAGGTTTGCCTACATCTTTGCAAGTTTGGACCACATTTTTGTATTTTAGGAATATGTGGATGGTTCCTCATGTTTTTACATGTCCTATTCAATTTTTTACACCATTATTTAAGGTCTTGTCCACCCTTAGCTCACCTAGTTATCCTCTTCCTTCAAAGTCTGTAGATTCACATCCTAGGGGAGTACCCTCTATCTAAGATAAAACAAAGGGTACTTCCCCTAATATTTCACCAAAAATGATTATTTGAGGAGTTTATACAAGTGGTATTAGTGATTTATAATATATTTTATCTCTTGATCACCTCATTAGACCTTCCAAATGCATCAAAAAGCAAGACAAACTCCTAGGGAATTTTACTATGTGCAAGGTCTTGACATATGACTATAGTTTTAGTATTAGATTCCATATTATATATTGTCTCAATGTTATTAGAGTCATTTGATATTTATGAAATCATTTTGGATTCCTCTAACTCATAGTTTTATCATCAATCCTTTATCAAACCCTTCATTGTTCACCTCTCATCTTGATTTGCTTAGGAATATAGGTTGACTGACTGTATTTCCTTATTTTAACCTACCTGTAGGTGTTGGTTGCATGATTTAGGCCTTGATAAAAATGATAAGAGAATTTAATATAGATCCCAAGATCATTTGTCACTCATTTATATCTATCTACGTCATTCCCATGTCGTATCAATACCCCTAACACCAAATTCTTGCTCACTTCCAACTATAGTCAACTAAAGTTGACTATGTTAGAGTAAATAGGGGTATTAGATGTGGGTATCCACCTTGAAGTCTATGTCACATCATTTATATTCCCTTTGAGATCTTTGAAGGTAGCTTTCACTAACAAGTATTGGTGTTTCCCTATCTAGACTCACCTCATGGATGATATAAGAGTGTGTAGCCAGTTGTAGGTTCATTATCCTAAGCAAAGAATACCTGTAAGTGTTTGATGGGGTTGAAACCATAAAATTCCAACCTTGGTTGATGATTTTTGTGTATTTGATGTCTTCTTCACCCTTATAGGATCACACAAACATGAACATATACCTTCATACTACAACTTTGGTTATAGAGGTCACTTTGAGGCTCAAATCCTGTAGAATACACTAAATGATCACAGTGAATAAAAGTGAAATTTAGAGGCCATAAAATACTAATCTTCTCTAGTCATACACTGTCCTTCCTTTACAAGGTTATACCTCTATGTGGGGGATAAAATATGAGTGCATTTTGGTTCATCAATATTCATTTAAAAATTATTGTATAGCATCACCAAAAGTGCCTAGTGCTCTATTTTAGAGCTTTAACAGAACTATCTCTAAGTTCAGTCACCATCTATGGGTATAACCTTTTAGGTCCACTTGACAATATAGAATTTCAAACATACTTGTCATGATATTTAAAACACCCCAAGACCTCAATAAGGTTTCCAATCATGTTAAATATCCTCCATGACCATTCTCAAGTCTCTGTAGTAGCTTGTAGATGTACACACAACAATGCATAAGGCAATGAAGGTAGCATATAGACTGTTCATATAGTATGACCTTAAAATATACCTTCAAGGCATCTCTATCCTCTTCAGACCTAATGAAGACATTAAAACATGATTGATCATCCATATACAACACTTCAACTCTCTATGTATGGTCACCTGTAGATGAACATAACATGTATGCAGGTAGTGAGGTTGAAACAACCAATTTGCATGGTATATGGACTTATAACTAAATCCACACTTTCACAAGGGTCATCCAATAAATCATATCTTACTAGAAAAGGTTAAAAATAGTATCAACACCTATAATTTCAACATTTTTAGTCTCCTATCAGTGTTAATAAGAGTTGTAGATAGGCAATGAGTATGAAAACAACTATTTTCTATGGTTTATGGGCTTGCCATTAGTTCACAACCTTATTAAAAGGTGTTAAAATGAATAATCATGACCCTGACATACTTAAAGTAAGTTTCAATATACATTTCAACATGACATTTTATTCATGGCACCTATAGGTGCACATTCATGACTGACTGTGTGTATATATAACATTGACTGTCACCATAGTCCTTGTGCTATTTGGAGGGGATTAGTTGATTTATCATGAAACAAGAATATGTCAAACACCTTTTAGAAAATCCAAACACATCCATGAATATTTTAAAACCTCAAGAAACCATGACTACAATTGGGAACAAGCAAAAATTTGATTGTGAGCTTGATATCACTGTGTGTTGATCAATGCATGATGTTAGACCAGTTGGTTAGACTAGGTGTAATAAGATCATCTAAGATAGTTAATATGATATTAGAGAGTGAATTCATAGATTATTTTTGAATAGAGACACTAAGAGAAATTTACCAAGCCAAACAAAGATCAAAGACTAATGTTGCTATCTAAAGAGGTTTGTGAATAAAGTGGAGCACTTATTGAGATCATTATATATAGTCAACTTGTAAGTGAACTTATTAAACATTATAAAACGTCCAATAACTTGTAACTCATTATAAAACCATTTTATGGTGATCAAATAGCATGAAAACACATTTATACATGAATTGGAGTTAAAATATATTGGTAAACAACTATTTATCATACTTTTCTAGGTCCCTGAACATTCACCTAAAGAAATTTTGAACACAGTCATTCATTCATAAATAGCTTAAATACACAAGATGAAGTAAGTAATTGGTGGCAAATAAACATCAATTTTACAGATTAAAATGTGAATAATCATGTGTTTTAATTGATTTCCATCCAAATTCATAAGTATACATCATTGAATACCAAACACATAAGTCATTCCACACAACTAATTGTCATTATCCATTTATGTAATACCACATCTATTAGGAGACATCCCATTGTATTTTGTAAATAAGATATCAAACCACACCTTCAAAATCTATAGTTGGTGCTCATATATGGCAACTATTCCTTTGTGCTTCGATTGCATGGTCGCACAATCTTTGCCCTTGCATCACAGAGTGATTTTGTGTAGGCATGGGTAGCTTTTTAGATTGATAAACTTTATTTTAACATCCATCTTCTCATCTCTCAATATGAGAAGTGCACGATATAACTTATTGATCTCTCTGGTCTTATCAGCCAACATAATTTCCAACTTGATAATTTTTTCCCTTGCACCATCAAAAAGCTCAAATAAAAAATGGTTTTCCCACTTGAGTGATTGTTTTTTTACAACCTTTAGTGAAAATTACAAACCAAGATGTTATTATTCACCCATTGCGTTCTTGGATCTCATCCTTGTGAGAAGTTCTTCCATGTCCTCAGGTAATTGGGAAACCACATTCTCTTCTAGATTTGGGACTTCATCTACAAAAAATACATGTGAAAGTCAATGATTGCATTCAATATTTTTAGTATTAAAAAGCTTTAAAAAGTAATACATAAATGAGGGTCCATGAGAATATTCAAAAGTGAAGAACATCCATTTTTTATATTATGAATAATTTCTTTACATAGAGTTTTCTAGTTTAAATGAAAATAATGAAATCATTATATTAGAGTATGAAATATTTATCTATGGCATGGTCATTCTTATGTATTGGATTATTTCCCCATTCCTTCTTGGCCCTCTTCCCCTGCCTCAAATCAGGGACCATAGACATTGATAGTTGTTGTGTCGATTGCCTGAATAGAAAAACACATGATATGAGACAAAGGAATGTTAGAGAGACAAGCCATGCATATAAATATTATATTGCACTCCTTCCCACCATGGTTACTTTTATATAGACATATAGACATGAAAACATTTGTAATTTGTCACCAACATGTGAAATAATGAAAGGATAATAAGGTATACATGTGAAGATGATAGAACACCTATCAAAAACATCACATACCATACACATAAAATGTATGATGATTACATGGGAAAACATTGCATCATTGAACCATGTATGATTGTGCAATAATCAATAAATGAAAATTAACCACCAAACCATTGATTAAATCAAGTATAAATAAAAAAACTATGTATCCAACACAAACAAAAAACAAAATAATTGTATTCAAATCTCTTGTCTCAATAATATATTTGACCACACGTCATACATGTCATATATATTATGCCATAATGTATGTATATAAATAATAGTGTCCAAGAAAGTAACCACAAGGTAATACCAATGTTCATGTCATGGCCATTAGGCCTCTGAAAATGGACAAACATGTATAATTGGTCAACCACATGAATGCACGTATATGCATATGCCACCTTGGACACCTGAATTTAAAAATGTGTAGTTTAAAAATCTTGACAAAATGCAAAAATAAGACACTAACATGAAGAATAAACTTGTCAATTCTAATAAATAATAATTAATTATCATAACTCATAAACATGGTTCATACATGCCTATGACTGTCTCCACCAAAAGCTTATATGTAATAATAATATACAACACTATGAAAATATATAATGGTAGGTTTGAAAGAAAGGTAGGGGAATAAAGACGAGTGCATATAATACGTAGTCATCGTAAGAAGAATAATATTAATTTTTTGAGGCAACCTATCATGTGCACTTTCATTTGTAATGCCTCCCTAACAAACATATCTACCATTCTATAAATGAATTTCTCTCAAAGGAATGTGATCATCATCACTAGAATGGATTGAGGGTTGTCCCTCTGTAATCAAAATGGTGATTGTTGTAGAAATATAAATCTTAATATTAAGTAAGCTAAATTGAACTTAATATTAACTTTGTGAAATCCAATGAACATAATGAATTTAACTTGAGGTCTATTATTGCATGCACCTTGTTATTACTCCACCCATTCTCTTTCTCACTCCATTTGTTGATAATATTCTCTTCACTGAATGCAAGATTCCATTCTCTATTCCAATTTTTCACTCAAATCATATGTACCCATCTCATCATTGATATACTTCAAGGCTATCTCACTAAGATAACATAAATTAAACACATCCTTTTTGGCCAACCACAATCTTTCTAGCCTATCTCTCTTGCTGATGCTCTAATTTTTCAAGACTCAATCTATTAACCTCCTTTTTATTTGTATTTTGTTGATTTCTCTTCCCTTAGGCTTACATTTTCCACTTCCATCACACCCAAGGGGATTCCTTGGAGTGGGCTAAAGACCATGAATCTTACGATGGTGAGTGTTAAGTCTATCTCATGACCAAAATGGATGGCCACCATTAGCTCTAGATGTGTCACATGGCCTCAACAAGCAAAGGTGCACATTCCACCACGTAATACCCCAATCATTGATTCTATACTCTCTTGCATACTATAATTCAATAAGGAAGAGATATGAGGTTAAAATCATAAACTAATAAGCAAAATATAACATCATCAAACACAATAAAATGTTATAAGCATAAAACAATAAACATAAGATAATGTCATCAAAGACAATAAAATGTTCTTATAGCATTTGGTTCCTCCTCTATTTTAGATTATGAAGTGTTTATAAGTCATTCATCATCATCATCAACATCCTCATCATCTTGTTCATTGAGGTCATATGACTCTACCTCCTCTTACCACATAGATGGACATATATATGTGAGTCCAACTCCAAACATATATGGAACAACAAACATAGGGATATGATTATGGAAAATGAAATAGAGAGTACAAAAAATATGCACATTTGTAGGGATGAAGTCATTATACAGGTGACTATTAGTCACGTCCATAGTCACTTCATCCCTGCTTCACCCCTTCCAACTAAAACACAAAATAAAAACAACATATAAAAATGCATGGTGTCTCAAGAGTATTCTAATTTTGATTATTGTAATAGGGAAGAAAGAAACATTATTTAACATGAGGATAAATCAAACATTAAGGGCAAACAAAAGTTCCCATACATCTCTTGAGAAATAGTCATTGGGTGCTTCGGGGACACCCTCTTTACCTTCAGTCTGCTCCACCCCCTCCTCTTGTAGTATTTAAAAAGATGTAACATATCAAAATAGGGATGCATGGTATACAATTATTGAGCATGGAAAATGAAAGAGAGGCTACAAAAAATATGCACATTTTTAGGAACAAATTCATTATGTAGGTGACTATCAGCCATATCCACGTGGTTCCGTTCCACCCCTTCCAACTAAAACACAAAACAAAAACAATGTACAAAAATACATGGTGTGTCAAAAGTATTCTAATTTTGATTGTTTTTTATAAGGTAAGGTGGCAAACCAGGGGCCGAACCCTTCACAGAGCAAAAAAATACAAGGCAAACAAACAAAATGCCTTTAGAGAAATGATGGCACTAGCCAAGAACCAATAGACACAAAAACAAGAAAAATCAAAAACAAAGAGACAAGAGTCAGAGGAGACTCTCCTTACATAATCATTGATTTGATAAGATCATTAAGTTTCTTGGTATTCTCTGCATTGTCAGCAGGCCCAGTATTACCTGCTTCTTTCAACATAGACATGTTTAGGAGGATTGTATTATGAAGTTCCTTGGTGAAATTCTGCTCGAGCTTCTGAATATGATCCTTCAGGGCCCCAATTTCAAATTTCCAGTCAGTCTCATTCTCTATTTCCTTGCCAGCTTCCTCAATATACATTTTCCCCTTATTGTCAGTAGTTTCCATAGTGTCATCACCATGCTCCTCAGTAACCTCAAAATCCCTAGTCTCCTGCTTCCCTCTTGTGTCCTCAGAAATTTCCTATATTTCTAGCTCCTTAGACTCTTCCTCCTAAGTTGCTTCCTCTAAAGTGCTTTCTGAATAATCAATAAGTCTAGCTTTCAGGGCTGGTTTACCAGCAATCCTCCCCGACCTGTGAACTCTGGAGAAGCCTTCCTTATTAACTTTGGAAGACTTATAAGATTTGCCACCTTGGCCCCCCATGGCCCTACCCAAATTTTTGTGGGTCCCCTCTGTGGTCTCCCTAACATTCTCTTCCTCCTCATCAACCTTCCTCTTCTTACCCTTCTTGCTCACAAAGGAGCTGAGTGTGTCAATAGGGGTCTCATCTGGGGTGGAGAAAGAAACATCTTTTGTTTTGGTAGGAGCAAGGGAAAAATAGGACTCATCAATAACATCACCAGACACCGGATTGGATTGAATGTCTCCACTATCAATTTTGATAGTCTTGGATGGATCAAGGGCTTGGTGAAAGTTGTACAAGTAGAAAATGAGGCCCTAGTGTAGGGGAATAGGGTTCATGTCCAACTTTTTAGACATATTAGCTCTCACCCTAAGGACAGAGTGTTCTAAAGAGGAGAGCAAGTAAAAAGGAAAATTAATAATAGCATTACACCTAAAATGATTTAACAGAGGAAGGTGGTAATTGTAAAACCTGGTAAATCAACTTTTGAGCATGAAGTACTTCATGAGAATGAAGCACACTCTGTCCCATGGTTCAAGAAGTTTAGCACACTTGAAACCTCCTTGATAAGGGACGAGTTCTTCTCCCTCTCCCAAGAACAATTTATGGCTTGAGAGATCCATAATTTTGGTTTTCCTTTGAAGCTTTGTCCCCTGCATGGTTATTCTCGTGTCCATAACAATCATTTTTTTAGAAATTTCAAAACTGATTCCGCCAACTATGACCCACCTATTTAACTAGGATCTCACAAATTGCTCAGACAAGTTTTCATCGAAACCAATAAGCCTTTCCAAATATAGACTGATACCCCCTTCTTTAGAATAATGCCAAACCAGTGGATTATCTTTGAATTCATAGTAGGATATAGGTTCAGTTCGAATTCAGTCTCCTCCCATCTTGGCCTTGCAGACCCAACCCGTGGAGTTCCTAAATTCAGTCTTCAGCTCTGAAATGGTTACTAACCCTTGTTTCAACTTATGCATAATGAAGATGTGATGGTGCATTCTTCAAAATACCTAATAGAGGTGACGTTGTCTAATCCCATGCTTGGAAATCATTCCCCATTGATATTCATAATGATGCATGCACGCCTTAACCTCTTGATACAATAAATCATGAATGATTGTCAAAGGAGTACAAAAGTTATCAAGTTTCGAGATCCACAATGGCCCCCTCCACATGGACCACCTCCAAGAGCTATCCTTGTCATAGATCCACCTCATCCTTGACAAGTCATCTCCTTTTGAATAATATCCCTAATGTTTAAGAGAATATGAACACCTTGTCACCACACCCTCCAACTTGAAAATTGCTGACCAAGATTGGCACAAGCATCAACAACATTGTTTCCCTATCTTTAAATATGAAAAATCTCCACTCCAGAGAATTTTTGCAAAAGAATTTAAATATCTATAATGATATCTCTTAGCTTAATTCCCACATTTGATGCTTTATTAACAACATCTATGACCATTTCAGAGTCTCCTTGTATACTCAAGTTCCTTATTCCTAGGGATATGGCCAATTTTAACCCCCATAAGAGAGTCATTGATTCAACATAGTTATTGCTCTGGCTTCGTATTCCACCAGCATAGACATCAATCATTCATCCTTTATCATTCCTTATAATTCCTCCTGCACTAGCTTTACTATCCAACTTTGATGCCCCATCAAAGTTGAGTTTCATCCAGTTAGGTTTTGGGAGAATCCATTTAGTATTTAGTCTCTATAGGATTTTGGAGTTATTATACTTAGGGATCTGGTTTAAAACCTTCTATTTGACTGCAATTTTGTTTTTAATTTGAGATAGGGGTTTCTCTGCAACACGAATCTGGGTTGTGGTGACACTTTTTATAAGGGTCTTAACAAAAGAGTGAAACACCTGAGAAGCATTTCTAGCAGTGTCCCTAAAAATTCTGTGGTTGTGCTCTTTCCATAAAATCCAACTCAAATAGGGTAGAGTTTGCATCCATAATTCCATAAGCCAAGGATGTGTGAAGGTCGGATTCCAGCTGAGGATTAATTCTTTAAGGTCAGAATTATATACCCATTCAATACCAAAGTTATTAAGTATTGTGCTCCATAATCTTGGGCAAAATCACAGTGGATGAAGAGGTGTGAAATTTATTTCTCTTTTGAACCACACAAAAAATATCTATTAACTAGGGTAAACCCTCTCTTTTGAAGATTATCCTGAGTTATGATTTTGTTATGAGCAACAGCCCACCAGAACATGTTAATTATTGGAATAAGTTTATGATTCCAAACCTTTTTCCATACATCTTTATTTTGAGCCTCAGGAATGAGCAAGTGGTAAGTAGACTTGACAGAAAATGATTCATTCTTATCTGGCCACCAGTACTGTTCATCTTCACAGGGGAAGAGAGGGATTTTGATCTCTTGAACACACTGTTGTATCTCCCTCACTCTAGGGAAAAGCTCAGGCCGGTGATCACAGCAGTCCAATAAATTTTTTTAGCTCCACCTTCCATTGTTATTTTCCTTATAATCCCTTACTCTATTTTCAAAAAAATGAGTAGCCAAGTCAACAATCTCTCCATAGTTTCCTTGTGTGATGAGAGTCTTGTCATTTAACCAGATATCATCTTAGAATTTAATATGTTGGCCATTTCTAAGTTTTCATCTAATTCCCTGCTTAAGAAGGCTTCTGCTTTTTAGCATTTTATTTCATATCACAGATCCCTGGGGTAATCGCATCTATTGAAGAAAGTTAGAATCATCAGTGCTATGCATATATTTGGCATACATTATTTCCCTCCAATCATTATTTTTATGGATCAGGTTCCAACTAATTTTTGAGAGAAGGGCTTTGTTCATGTTCCTGATAGACCTAATATTGAGTCCACCATGAGATTCTAGAAGACACACTTTTTCCCATCTGACTAAGGACATTCTCTATTTGTCTTCCACCCCGGTCCATAAAAATTTTCTTTGAATCTGTTCCAATTTGTCAACAAAATATGCAAGAATTTTAAAAAGAGACAGGAAATATGTAGGAATACCTTACAGCGAGGCCCGAAGAAGTTGCAGTTTATCAGCACTAATAAGGAGTTTCCCTTTCCAACCAAGAAGTTTCCTCTGCGTTCTTTCTATAATTCCATTTCAAAAACTAGGAGATACCTCTTTAACCGTGAGTGGAAGACCCTAGTAGGTCGCTGGTAGAGCAGCTTCAACATATTCTAATATATCAATGATTATATGTTTAAGGTCATTAGGAGTGTTGAAGAAATACACATTGCTTTTTTGAAAATTTATCTTTTGTCCAGATTCTATGGCATAATTTTTTAAGACATTCTTCCATCTTCTAGCTTCAATTACCGATGAGATGGCAAAAAAAATGGTATCATCCACAAACTCTTGCACCACCATAGGATAAAGGGAGGAGGCAGGTTTGATGCCCACTAGCTTTTTTTGTTAGGATTGTGGAGCTAAAAGCTTCACTGATGCAGACATGGAGGAGGTTGCAGGAGAGTTGCAGAAGTGTCAGAAGTGTTTGGCGTTGGTCTGGCCAACCGGCGTCGGCAGGGTAAGACAGGAAGGCAATCGACGTCGGTCATAGATCGGCCGGCGTCGGTGACCCCCAGGCAGACAGGGACCAACGTCGGTCACCTGTGTGGTTCGACTGCGAGTTAATTATGGGCAGTGGGTTGACGAACCAAGTGTTTGCATGATGAGTGCTAATTTTAGACTCATAGCTGCGGATCTAATTATGGTAATTAGATGTCTAATCATTGTTTGGATGAGATCTATATAATAGACTCATGGTTGTATTGGAAAAGTGTGCTAGAGAGTAAGAGAGCATAATTATAAACTCCTTCTGTGTGTGAGGTAGAGCAATGGTGCGTTCCTCCTAGTGCCTCAGTACCAGGTGTGTTGGTGCTGGATTAGAGAGCCAGCTGGGTTCTTCAAGAGTGTAGGATCTTGGTCACAGTTGCATGGCCTATATAGGAGATCTACATGGTAAGTAAGATCGTTGATCTGCAGGTGTATGTGTGTGCAAGGTCGAGGTTCACAGGGGAGCAGAACCGTTGTTTGATTTGCAGGTGTGCAAGGTCATATAGACAGCAACACAATAGGGAGCAGTATCAGGCAGGATCTACTTGGAGTACAGGTGTGTACTCGGATAGAGCAAGAGGAAGGCAAGAGAGTTCCTTCCATAAGTATGGTCTGTTGAATTGCAGGTTGTTGCAGATTCATGGGAGATCTACTTGAAGTACCTTGAGTACTTGTGGAGCACGTGGAGTGCTTGTGGAGTGCGTGGAGCACTTGTGTTGTGCGTGGAGCACGGGAGGTGAACACCAACTCTGTATTTGAGTTGGGTGTTGGGACCTGTGAGAGGGAGAGCTTTGGGGAGGAGAATTACTGTTCACTTGAGGTGTGGGAAACCTCTGTAAGGTGGTGGAGAAGAAGTGGCATCTTCTTTATTGTATTCTTTTCTGTTAAAGTGTTAATACAAGTTGTGTATTGTCTCTCATATCATGTGTTATTCTGAATTCTAGTTACTTGGTGAATCTGGTTAATTTCCGCATATTAAGTTGCTTGGTTTAGTAATCAAATTGTGTGCTTCCAGTTTATCTCCCAACAAGTGGTATCAGAGCAAGGTTGTTGGCTCATAGCTTGATACCAACAAGTGGTATCAGAGCTAAGGTTGGAGGAAGCAAGTTTTGTGTTTGGTTACAGGGCACTCTCAGGGGTTTCTGATCGAGTGGGAGTAGAGCAACAGCAGATCAAAGTAAGCTAAGAATGGAGGAGTTGAAAAGCACAGATGGTTACTCACGGTCCTATGGAAAGAAAGAGCAGGTAAAAGATTATTGCTGGTTGGTAGCAGATCAGCATGAAGAAACTGAAGAAGCAGATGTTGCAGGTGTTATTGCACAGGATGTTCTTGGAGGTTTCTTGGATAAAGTTGAATCTTGGATAAAAGATTCGGTTGCCTCTTTCTATGCAGCCCTAGGTAGAGGAGCTGGTGAGCCTTGCCAAAGAATTGGCAAAGGGGAAGTGAAGCTAAAATTGCAGGCGGCCAACACACAGGTGTTGATGAAGGTCATGCAGGTCCCAGGGTTGGAGATA
This sequence comes from Torreya grandis, assembly GCA_037957365.1. NCBI lineage: Eukaryota > Viridiplantae > Streptophyta > Pinopsida > Cupressales > Taxaceae > Torreya > Torreya grandis. Next base: position 782,135 of record JARHVA010004790.1, read on the forward strand.
TGGCTAATTTCTTCAGAAAGATTGGGTGATGAGAGATGCACAAGAACTCTCACAGCGGATGCACTTGAATTAGCTAGTGGTAAGAAAACAGGTACCCTTTATCTACTTGTTTATATTACTGATTCTTCTTTTGTTGCAAAGACGTGGCTTCGTAGGCTTGGTCACATGAGCAGGAAGGAGATGCATGTTCTTAAGCGGAAGACAGATATATTTGACAGGCTTAAGAACTGGAAAGCCTTGGTGTTTATGGAGGAGATGGCGGACAGAACCCAGTGGATGTGGCTGGATACTTCTGAGCAGGCCAGTTTGGACATGGGTTTTGATTCAAAGAAGCTCGCGGGTAAAAAGTCATCACTCACAGGCGAACACAGGTACCGATGTCGGTCAGGAGGAACCGGCGTCGAACAGACAGGTGCCGATGTCGGTCATGTGCAGACCGAAGCCGGCGATGTCGGGCAGGGTAAGATCGACGTCGGTCAGGAGACCGACGTCGGCAGTATGTAAGACCAATGTCGGTCAGAGGACTGACGTCGACAGCAGGGACACCAGCGCTGGCAGGTTGGTAGTCAGGTACAGATGCATGGAACCGACGTCGGTCGGATGCTGACTGTGGAGTGACCGAGGTCGGTCACTGTAAATGGATTTTGGGTGGACAGCAAGCTGTCAAGGAGTCTCAAACACCCATACGGAGGACTGAAGGCGTAAGTAGGCCCTCAAATTCATTGTTCCTCTTCTTTATACATGTTGCTGATTGTAGAGCAGGAAGGATCCAGGAAACAGGTGTGAGCTTGGCATGGATGAGGATGTGATTCCTTGGAGGAGAATCAGACAGGTGTGTTTTGGTAGAGATGCCAGCAGGTATGAAAGCATAGAGACGAATGGATACCTTAGTAGAAGAATAGAGAGAACGGATATGTGAGACGGAAGATCAGGTATATGGTCTTGAGGTGCTGCAGAACAGTGGTACAGGTTTTGACAGGTGGAGGACGAAGCATGGCTTCAGTCAGTGTCAGGTAACTACTGTGGTTTGTCTTACCAGGAGGATGATGAGTCATGACATCATTCTGTTGCTGTATGTGGATAATATGCTAGCTAGCAGGGGTGTACATACAGGGTTTTGCTGAGCTAAGGGTAAGATTAGTTCAGTGGCATGTCAGGTGGAGTTTGGAGCAGCGGAATTCTTTGACATGGGAGGCATGGAGATCACAGGTTGATTTTGTCTCGAGTGGGAGCTGATGTGAATCAGGTGTTGGCGAGGTTCAGGATGCAGAGCCGGAGCACACTAAGGGCTGGACAGGTACAGTGTCCGAAATCACATGAGGTCTGGTATAGACCTGAGTATTCCCATGCAGTGGGAGCTGTCAGAGAGTTAGGAGCCAATTCGGGGAAGTAAGTTCTCAGGTTTTTTGAGAGGGACCGACAGCAGGTGTTGCTATGCAGGGTCAGGACTTCACTACAGGTGTTGTAGGTTCGGATGTGGCAGGGTACTCGGATGACAGGTGGTACATCACAGGTTGTGTGGTGGGTTGTCTTCAGGTGGGAGCTTGAAGAGGGATACAAACCAGAAAACAGATTAGACAAAGTACAGGTACAGGTACGGTGCAGCTGTTTATCTCCAAGTGGGATATTGTTAGGATTGTGGAGCTAAAAGCTTCACTGATGCAGACATGGAGGAGGTTGTAGGAGAGTTGCAGAAGTGTCAGAAGTGTTTGGCGTTGGTCTGGCCAACCGGCGTCGGCAGGGTAAGACAGGAAGGCAACCAATGTCGGTCATAGATCGGCCGGCGTCGGCGACCCCCAGGCAGACAGGGACCGACGTCGGTCGCCTGTGTGGTTTGACTGCGAGTTAATTATGGGAAGTGGGTTGACGAACCAAGTGTTTGCATGATGAGTGCTAATTTTAGACTCATAGCTGCGGATCTAATTATGGTAATTAGATGTCTAATCATTATTTGGATGAGATCTATATAATAGACTCATGGTTGTATTGGAAAAGTGTGCTAGGGAGTAAGAGAGCATAATTATAAGCTCCTTCTATGTGTGAGATAGAGCAATGGTGCGTTCCTCCTAGTGCCTCAGTACCAGGTGTGTTGGTGCTGGATTGGAGAGCCAGCTGGGTTCTTCAAGAGTGTAGGATCTTGGTCACAGTTGCATAGCCTATATAGGAGATCTACATGGTAAGTAAGATCGTTGATCTGCAGGTGTATGTGTGTGCAAGGTCGAGGTTCACAGGTGAGCAGAACCGTTGTTTGATTTGCAGGTGTGCAAGGTCATATAGACAGCAACACAACAGGGAGCAGTATCAGGCAGGATCTACTTGGAGTACAGGTGTGTACTCGGATAGAGCAAGAGGAAGGCAAGGGAGTTCCTTCCATAAGTATGGTCTGTTGAATTGCAGGTTGTTACAGATTCATGGGAGATCTACTTGAAGTACCTTGAGTACTTTTGGAGCACGTGGAGTGCTTGTGGAGTGCATGGAGCACTTGTGTTGTGCGTGGAACACGGGAGGTGAACACCAACTCTGTATTTGAGTTGGGTGTTGGGACCTGTGAGAGGGAGAGCTTTGGGGAGGAGAATTACTGTTCACTTGAGGTGTGGGAAACCTCTGTAAGGTGGTGGAGAAGAAGTGGCATCTTCTTTATTGTATTCTTTTCTGTTAAAGTGTTAATACAAGTTGTGTATTGTCTCTCATATCATGTGTTATTCTGAATTCTAGTTACTTGGTGAATCTGGTTAATTTCCGCATATTAAGTTGCTTGGTTTAGTAATCAAATTGTGTGCTTCCAGTTTATCTCCCAACATTTTTGAGGCTATATATGCTTGTATGTATCTTGACAGTGCCTCTGCCATAATGATGAATAAGTATGGGGAGAGAGGGTCTCCCTAGGGAATACCTCTCAAAGATGAGAAAAACCCTCTATGTACACCATTTACCAGAACTAAATTTTTTGCAGAAGAGACATCGTTCCATATCAAGCGAGACATTTTATCATTAAACCCAAATTTTATGATGACTTGGAATAGAAAAGTCCATGAGACTCTATCATATGCTTTAGAAATATCAAGCTTGAGAGCCATACCAAGGATCTTGCTCTTATCCATGGAGTGAATAGTCTCATGTGTGGTGATCACAACATCGAGAATCTGCCTGCCTGGGATGAAACCTTTTTATGCAGGAGAAATAATTTTGTCTAGCAAAGGTTGAATCCTCATAACCAACACTTTAATATATAACTTATAAGTAGTGTTGCATAGACTAATGGGCTTGAAATCAGTAAGGTGTGTAGGTTGTGATTTTTTAAGAACAAGTACTATAAAGGTATTATTAGCTTGTTTTAAAAGTTTATCTGATCTAAAAAATTCATGAACAGCTGTAAGATCTGCTCCTATTATCTCCCAATATTATTTAAAGAATATAGGAGGGAAGCCATCAAGACCTGGGGCTTTGAATGCACCCATGGAAAATAAAATAACACAGACTTCTTCTTCGGATATAGGCTTTAACATCTCCAAATTATCTTCTTCAGTTATCAAACAAGGGATTTTATCAATGAATTGGTTCATAGGTCTATCATTCCCATCATCATTATTTTCTTCAGTGAGTAAATTCTTAAAAAAAGCCCTAGCTTGTTCTCTTATCTCATTGTCTTTGGTTATAATGTCGCCATTATCCAGAACTAGCTTTGTTATTGAGTTGGCCTTCCTATGTTTCATGGCCGAGAGATGAAAGAAGGTAGTGTTCCTATCACCCTCTTTAAGCCATTGGACACAAGATTTTTGTTTTTAGAAGACCTCTTCTCTTTCCATCAGAATATTTCATTTGGAAGTCAGGACATTCTCTTGTTCTAAAGTGTCTTCAGAGTCATCCCCTTGGGCCATTTGTTGCTGAATATCTTTGAGTTTTCCCACTATGTTTTTCTGCTACTGAAAGACCTGCCAAAAGCTATATCTGTTCCATCCATAAAGTTCTTGTTTGATATGTTGGAGTTTTTTAACTATTCTGAACATAGGAGTGGCCTGAATAGGAATTTTCCACCATTGGGCCACCATTTTTCTAAAGTCTTTGTGTTTGATCCACAGCTTCAAAATGGAATGGGGAAGGTCCAGGTTGTCCCTGTTCTCTCCAATTGAGGAAGATTGGGCAATGGTCAGACATGGTTTTGGGAAAAGCCTACACATGCATATTATGATAATCATTCCAGTTACTTGAGATAAGAAATCTGTCTAACTTAACTTGAATCAATTTATCTCCTCTTCTTCTATTGGACCAGGTAAAATTTTGGTTTTGCAGTTCTATATCCAATAATCCCTAGTCATTAATAAATTTAGCAAAGTTGAACATGCAGTCTGAATAATCAATAATCCCACCCTATTTTTCAGAAGGGTATAGAGGAGTGTTAAAATCTCCAGCTAATATCCATCTATTGTTCTGGGAATTATTCTTGAAACTGCTCAAGTCTATCCATAAATTCTGCCTCAATGCTCTGTTATTCAGTTCGTAGACATTGATCAACGACCAGTTAGAGGAGTTCAAAGAGAAATTGATAATCAAGAAGTGCTTGTTATAAACCATAAGATAGCCTTGAATTTTAGCACTATTACACATAGTTACAATCCCCCCTGAAGCCCCTTCAGCTGGACTAATGCAAAAAGCCACCTTAGGCCATATGTAGGCAGCAATTTTCCTAAAACTCTCCTCATTCATCTTGACTTCTTGGAGTAATATAATATCTAATTTATTATCTAAAATGCATTTTTTAACCTCAAACTATTTTGAGGGACTATTAAAGCCCCTCAGGTTCCAAGATAAGATTCTCATTTAGAGGGTTTGAGGGGTTGGGTCTCCAGTGTTTTCTATTTACCACTGGCAATCTCCCTAGCAATCTCTCTTTATCTTGTTTCTATTAGGGTTGGTCTCCCTTGTTTGGAATCAGTGCCAACATCTACAGATTTTTTACCTTTTTGGTTATTTTTCTTTGGGGTAACCCGTTCCTCCTGTTCATTACTGCCATTTTGTCTTTTTCATCTATTGTTGAACAATTTCCTGCTTGGTCTCTGACTTCCAAAGCATGGAAAATGTTTGTGTTTAACTAAAGGTCTGTTTCTCCTTTAGTATGGTATATTTCTAGAGTTACCTTTTTCTGTCCATCTCTTGAAGCTTTGTCTTCTGCATTGTCTTCCTCTATCTGTTGGGTACTTATTTTGCCTTCCTCAGACATATTAGTCTGTTTGTCTAAAGGGTTAGCTATGTCTAATAAAGCCTTCTGACTATCATCTGATACTTTATTTTCCTTTAGCACAGCTTTTCCCCCATTACCAGAGATATCCTCCTTGCCTATCTCCTCCTCTACCTTTTCTGTATTGTTGGGGTTTTTCACATTGCTCCCTGTTCCCTACTTGCCAGTCTTATTGTGATTGAGAAACTGATCCCCCTCTTCAACTGGGGGATCATCTTTCCTTCCCTTTTGCTTCACTTTGCATTGTGTCATTAAATGTCCCTTTCTTTTACATTCTAATTTTGATTGTTGTAAGAGGGAAGAAAGAAACATTATTTAACATGAGGAGAAATCAAACATTAAGGGCAACCAAAGTTTCTCATACATCTCTTAATAAATAATCATTGGGTGCTTCAGGGATACCCTCTTCACCTTCAATCTGTTCCACCCCCTCCTCCTGTAGTATTAAAAAAGATGTAACAAATTAAAATAGGGATGCATAGTTCAAAAATATTGAGCATTATACATATGTAGAAATAATATTAAATTAGGCATTGAAAATACATGGACCATCAATAAAATTACCTATGTTATCCCCTTATTTGCATTTTTATTTGATAAAGATTCCATCTCATATTGGAATTACACCCCTGGTTGTTCATGGGCATGGGATGGTTGTCTCATAATAGTGGGAATGCCATCCCCAATTGTTGATGCTCCATATAGCTTCCTTGTTTGATCTCTGAGGGGTTGAGAGGAACATCTAAACTGAGCGCTTGCATGCGATGATGATTTTTGATCCATTTCTTTCTCCTAACATGATACATGTCACAACATATTAGCATCCACAAAAAAATAATACAACTCAAATTCACCTTAGAGTATAGTAGATGAAAATGCATACCATTTATTTGGTCTTAACATAAAGATCTTGAGGCAATCATCTAATTCCCACTCATCCATCTTAAATTTGCAACAGTTAACATTCATAGTATTGGTTACCAACAAACAAAAACTTGCATTCAAACAAGTTAAGAGTATGCTTTACAAAACTAACCCTTAGTAATGAAATGATTATAGAAATCATCGTAAAGGTCACCATGAAAGTATAATGGTGTGCTAGCATGCAGGGTAATCTGACTAGTCAGAAACATAATGTCAAAGTCATGAAATAATTAGGGCAACCACTGTTTATGAAATTGACACCCTATATTGAAAGTATATATTACGAGCCTCCAACAAGGAAATATACATATGAGAAGGCATTACATTTTTTGTAGATAGTGTAACATTCCAAAGCAGATATTGTCTTTTCACATTATAGAAACATAACATACCAATTCATTTGGAAATAATCTATATAATATGGCAATGCCTCGTGTGGTGATTCAAGGACAAGCTAAACCAACCTTTGTATGTATTATATGAGATAGAGAAAATGTAATGGACACATTACATTTTGAAAACTTTAAAAGAACCAAAACATGCCTATTGTAAATTTCAAAGATTATCAATAATATTTTTGAAGCCTAGAATATCAAGTCCATGGTGATTTTACGCTAAAAATTTAATTTTAGATACAATTTCTATGAAAGAGGTTGATGGCAATATTTAATAAGCTCACTGAACATTTTGAATGAATAAGTCAACGATAATAAGTATACACTACATACTACAATGGGAGTACAACAAACATATATTCACACACTCTTAGTTTGTGGAAGTCTACACAAACACATGAATTATGATAAGAGTAATACTTTAAATGTACTTAAAAGCACACATACATGATGACTCCATCACAAAGAATCGATTACATTTAGGCACTTGTAAGCATAAATACACATGAAATGGTGAATAAAAACACATGAATTAAAAATAGAGCTCAAAATATTAAATCTTGGAAAATACTATAGAGGATCTTATATACCCTACAATGGGAGTATCAAAAACATGGATTCACACACTCTTACTTTGTGTAAGTCTATACAAACACATGAAATATGATAAGAGTAACACTTTCAATGTACTTAAAAACACACATACATGATGACCCCTTCACAAAGAATAAATTACAGTTAGGCAATTTCAAGCATAAATACACATGAAATGATGAATAAAAACACATGAATTAAAAATAGAGATCAAGATATTAAAGCTTAAAAAATATTATAGAGGCTCTTATACACCCTATTCTACCCTGTTGAATATATCTCTTCCTCTAAATTCATAGTGCATATGACCTTGTATATGAGAGCTTTTCCTTATGTATAAAAATAACTTATTAACAAAGACAAAATCATGGGCGAGCTTAAACTTATGTATAGTGGGTCTTTGACAAGGAGAAACAGGGCCGAAAAATAGAATTTCTAGGTAAATTGAAGATAGATATCTTTTTAAAGGATTTATTATAATCTTCACTACTTTTCTTTACATTTTCATCTAAATAATTTATGTAAAGGAGGATTTCAAACACATTGTGAATGTGCTTATCTGAAGCATTTTCATTTTTTCCCCATACCTATTCTTACTTCGCATGTTTTAGATTTTTTTTGTGTTAATAAGTTATAGATTCAATTTTTTCACACTTTAAAAAAAAATTGGGATTTATGTCCTTGTTTAACTTATTCAATGTCCACTTTCCCTTCTGTGATCAAAAATATGAATGACTCTATCAAAGATAAGTTAGGATTTAGTTTTAGTCAAGGTCATACATATGTTTTATGCATCCCTAAATATAAACAACCTAAAAATATGAATGACTCTATCAAAATGATAAAACCTTCTAAAATAGACCTCAATGTTTGACTGGTTTATGGAATTTGAAAACCTGGCAAAATGGAGGAGTACAAAACTTGGGATCAAACACTGACTCCTCTACCTTTGTTCTGATCACCTCTGCTTGGTCTATCTCCCTCCACTTTGGATCCAAAAATGAGTGAATGGTGAATGACATCTATTTGGCTTTTATGATTTACCTAGTTAATAGTAGGGCCACATGATATTAATGCTAAGAGGACATTATTATCAGGGTATTAGGGTATGATAATTTGGGTTTACCATGGAATGATTCACATGACATGTTGGGTCCATGCCATATGTCAAGATGAATGACACCTGCATAGTCATGGTTCATGATTGGCATGAAGATGATGAGTGATTAGAAATTGGTGGTGACACTAGTAGTAACCATGGTGGGGATGATTATTATATGGTCAGAATAAAGGTGAAGGTGTGTTAACTGTAACTATAGTAAGGTTGGTTTATCATTGAACTTTAACTATGGTAGGTCAAAAGCTAATGAAGACTGATGGATACTAGCCCCTCAACACTGATGAAGACCAACATGATAATAGTTAGCACATATTGGTTAAGTTCCACTGATAGAGATGTGAGGGTGGTGTGTCGAGCTAATATCAAGATAATGAGAAACATCTTGAAAGTGTTGAGTTGTGGAGATAAAAGCTTCACCAGATGAGCAAATGTAGAGGTTTTTGGAGTTACACAGTCGTCGACATCGGTCAGGATCGACTGACATCAGTTATGTATCAGCTGACATCGGTCATATGCAAACAAACAGAGATTAGCATCGGTCATCTATGCATTTCTAGAATTCTATTTTTGGAGAACAGTTAGTTTGTATGTAAAGATTAACTGTTAGTCTTGAGTCTGCTTTTCTATTTTTGGCAGGACAGATTGGAACCTTAGATTAAGAGGTGCATCTAACGGTGGAGAATGCATGGCTCATGAACCCTAGTTCTATATAATAGGGTTAGATCCTCATAGTTTGCAAGGTTAATCAATTCAAGTAGTGGAGTTGGTTGTAATTGAGAGAGAGAGAACTCTTGAGGGAGAATTACTATACACCCAAGAGGTGTGGGAAGAAGAGATTTATTCATTGTATTTCCTTCTGAAAGAGTTGAATACAGATTGTATTGTTTCTTTTATCACTTATTCTTTGTTGTTTCTAATTTCTAGTTACATATTACTTCTATTTTAATTCCGTGTTTAGTTGCTTATATAAAGGCAATCAATTATACTCTAAAGACAATCTTGACAATTGGTATCAGAGCTTGGTTCACTGACAAGTGGTTCATCAGAGCGTGTTAGTGTTTGTTGATTACAAGTCACTCACAGGGGTTTTTGTTTGAGTGGGAGTAAAGCAATGGTAAAAGAAAGTAAACTAAGAATGGATAAATTCAGTGGAAAGAAAGGACATGCAAAGAAAGATTGTTGGTTGAAAGAAAATTAGCATGAAGAAGCAGATGTTGCAAGTATTGTTGCACATGATGCTCTTATATTTTCTTTGGATAGTCAGCTAGAATCATGAGTTTTATATTCTGGTGCTTCTTTCCATGCAACCCCAAATAGAGAATTTTTCCATGATTATGTCCATGGAGACTTTGAACAAATTTATTTAGGGGATGGTGAGCCTTGTCAAATGGTTGGTAGTAAATGAATTTGCACAGAAATCAGGTATTAATTTTGGTAAAAAATTTTCTCCTGTAGTAAAGATGACTTCTATTCGGACTGTATTGTCTTTAGTTGCTATTGAGGATTTATATCTTGAGCAGCTTGATGTTAAGACAACATTTCTTCATGGAAATTTGGATGAAGAGATATATATGGAATAGTTGGAAGGTTTTGAGGTCAAAGGTAAAGAGAAACTTGTGTGCAGGTTGAAGAAAAGCTTATATGGTCTTCAACAAGCTCCAAGACAATGGTATTTGAGGTTTGACAGATTTATGATAGAGCATGGCTTTAGTAAATGTCAATCTGACCATTGTGTTTATTTTAATAGATTGGATAATGGTAGTTATATTAACCTGTTACTGTATGTAGATGATATTCTTGTTGTAGGTTCACACATGCAAAAAATTACTGAGCTTAAGGTAAAATTAGCTCACATATTTTCCATGAAGGATTTAGGAGCAGCAAAACAAAATCTTGGCATGAGTATTAAGAGAGACAGGAAAAATCACAGTTTGATTTTGTCTCAAGAGGATTACGTGAATAAGGTGTTGGAGAGGTTCAATATATAGGATGCAAAATCGGTAAGGACACCTATGGCTGGACACTTCAAGTTGAGCAAAGAACAGTGTCTTAAATCACATGATGAGGTTGAGTACATGAGTAGAGTTCCATATGCTTCAACAGTTGAGAGCTTGATGTATGCAATGGTATGTATTAGACCTGATATTGCCCAAGCAGTGAGAGTTGTCAAAAAGTTTATGGCCAATCCAAGAAAGGAATAATGGAAAGCAGTTCAGTGGATTCTCAGATATCTGAGAGGGACCAGCAGTAGGCATTTATGCTATGGAGGGTCAAACACTTCTCTACATGGGTATGTAGATTTAGATATGGCAGGTGACTTGGATGGCAGGACAAGCACCACAGGATATGTGTTCACTATTGGTGGAATGACAGTTAGCTGGATTTCAAATTTGTAGAAGGTTGTTGCCTTATCTACTACAGAGGCAAAATACATTGCAGTCATAGAGGCTAGCAAGGAAATGATTTGGATGACTTAGTTCATGGAAGAGTTGGAAAAGAAGCAAGAGAGTTGCAGATTGTACAGTGATAGTCAAAGTGCAATTCATTTGGCAAAAAATTTAGCCTTTCATTCAAAAACCAAACATATACAGCTTAGGTACCACTTCATTAGACATGTATTGGAGGATAGACAGTTGAAGCTGAAAAATATCAATACAAAAAAGAACCCTGCTGATATGTTAACAAAGCCGGTAATAAAGGAGAAGTTGAATCTTCATTCAACTTTTGTTGGTCTTTAAGATTAAACTTGAAGATGGAGAAACAAGCTAGAGGATGTTGTTGTACAGGTACAGGTGCAGCTGTTTATCTTCAAGTGGGAGATTGTTGAGTTGTGGAACTAAAAGCTTCGCAAGATGAGCAAATGCAGAGGTTGCTAGAGTTACACAGTCACCGACATCAGTCAGGATCGACTGACGTCAGTTATGTATTGGCTGACATCAGTCATATGCAGATAGATAGAGACTGGCATCGGTCATCTGTGCATTTTCAAAATTCTATTTTTAGAGAACAGTCAGTTTGCATGTAAATATTAACTGTTAGTCTTGAGTCTGCTTTTCTATTTTTGGCAAGACAGATTTGAAACTTTGATTAAGAGGTGCATCTAACGGTGGAGAATGCATGGCTCATGAACCCTAGTTCTATATAATAGGGTTAGATCCTCATATTTTGCAAGGTGGATCAATTCAAGTAGTGGAGTTGGTTGTAATTGAGAGAGAGAGAACTCTTGAGGGAGAATTACTGTATACCCAAGAGGTGTGGGAAGAAGAGATTTCTTCATTGTATTTCCTTATGGAAGAGTTGAATATAGATTGTATTGTTTCTCGTATCACCTATTCTTTGTTGTTTCTGATTTCTAGTTACATATTACTTCTGGTTTAATTCGTGTTTAGTTCCTTATACAAAGGTAATCAATTGTACTTTAAGGACGATCCTGACAGAAAGGATCTCATTTCAAGGTCTATGAGATGAATTACATCTACTGAGTTTGGTTGGTGTTCACTATCAATGTAGGAAAAATGACAATCCAATGCTAGAGTTGATTTTCCACCAAGAAATATGATATACAAACTCATAGGGATCTAAATATCTCACCAAATTGATACAGTTGAGTCACACTTAAGTATTACACAAAATATAATAAAATGGCTATCCAATATGATATGGATTGAGTAAAAATGGATATGAATGTTATGGATGAACCATTATTGAATGTGCTCAATCTAAGTAGGTATAAGGTGCAACATGTAGATCTGAATGGTGATGGTAATATAAGCACTTGTACTTTCTCCCACAAAACTTGGTATATATTATGCTTGATATAAAAATTAGGACACTTTGTTGTGCTCACAATAACTCAGTGCAATCAAATAGCTATAAACTTTTCTATGGTGATTTTTAGAATGATGTCTCTTCTTAATTAAGCCATACTAATTATATTTAATGTGAATATAAAATGATCTATAAAAAAAATACCTAACATGCTTAGGGAAATCAAGAAGATTGAATTGGCCCTTTTTAATTAAATAGGCATCTTGCTTAGGAACATAAGACATGTGATAACAAACATAAAATTTGGTCAGGTTTTACTAATGAAAATATAGTATGTATAATAATATAAACTCATAATAATAATTCACTCTTCATTAATTATTTTCATCAAACATGAATTAAATATTTAAAGTTATTAAACTCACAATAATAATATGTTCTTCATTAATTATTTTTATCAAACATGAATTACATATTTAAAGTTATTACACTCCTATTTCTATATAGTTAAGCTTATCAAACCAACTAGCCTTCCTATATTCACTCTAATACGCCTCTTAGAATATCTTACATTCCTTTATCTACATTTTTATAGTGAATTCCAGCTTATATTTCAAGAAAGGAAGAAGAAGAAACTAAATATGGGTATGGTTGAAAAACCTACTTGATTATGTGCATGTTAAATTAGATGATTATGAAGAATTCCTATCTGGCTTGGGAGGATGACCTAAAAATAAAGTAGTACTAAATCAAATGGTTGGTTAGATAGATAGTTAGGTGGATTACCTAGCACTAGCTAGATCCTAGAAGCAAGAGCTTCTTTGAGGGCTGTCAATTCACATATTTTAAAAAATTAAGTTTAAAAAATAGAAGATAAATTACTTGCATCAATAATCAAAAGGTACTAAAATTAAACACAAGAAATGTTTTATGAATAAATAGGCTATAAATGAGTAATATATCCATAATTAAGTCAATGCTAATGCTAAATAGATCAAGTGTGTTTCATAAAATAGGACAAGGATCTATGAATAGGTAGGGACATAAAAAGTTGGGATTGGTTGGGGGTAGATGGGTGAAAATAGCTTGCTATTATTTTCTACCATAGTAACCATTGATGGTTGATGTGATTGTCATTTTTTAAGGTAACCATCAATGATTGGACAAACCATTAATGATCAATCTGACCATCGACAATTACTATGTGTAGGTTATGGGTAATAAATGACTAATTAATGAGATTCTATAAGGAGATTTTGGGAGTTAGGTTTGTGTTGGGTTGATTTTGAAATACAAATAAATTAATTAAATACTAAAAATAAATACTTAGCTTGCATATTATTGATCGGATGAGTGGTTGAGGTGGTTGGCCCATTGATAGAGTCTAGCATGATTTTGACAAGGTGACAGTGCTTGGATGTCATGATGGCTAGATCGCTAGAAGAACACCTACAAAAGAAATCTCTAGATGTAAAAGATCTTGATAATTGTGGATGGATTTCACCATCTAATACTCTCTTCTTATATGTAAGGAAAGAGAGGTACAACAAGATGTTAACTATGCCTTCTAAATATAACTCATGCATGTAATGGCTCACACGTGGATTTAGATGAGTTATTTTTAGAGAAGCAAGACAGAGTGTTTTTCATGTTAGTTCTTGGGATGATGGACCCTAACCATCAATGATCAAGGTGACTGTCAGCGATTAGCCTGACCATTGATGGTTGAGGGCCAAGGTAAAAAGGTCGTTAAAGGATGGGATTAGTCAGTTGGTCAAACTGACCATGGTTAGGCTCGATTAGGGGTGAAAGTGTCGAATTGGTCCCAATGGAGTCCTAAGGTGGTTGAGGGGTATTTTAACATTCAAAATTTTGGTGTACAGATTTACGATGTCTACATACATGATAATACTATTTTTCACAATACATAAATCTTCTTACAAATACATATAGTCTCACATAAATGTGAGCATTAAATTATATTTTCCTAATATGTAAAGCATTTAGATATATATTGCATGACTACCCTAGAGTTTACTCAAGTGGACTTATTAATGTGTGCCGAGAATTGGTCCTATTCTAACAATGCACTATATAGCTATCTATCCTGATGTCAAACCAATGAAATAAAAAATTACAAATATGCAATCCAAAGTAGCTTTTCTAATTAAAGATTAAATTCAATACCTACTAGATGTAGGGTTTATCCAATCTATATCTTACCATGAATGTGTTTCTATTATAGTACTTTTTGTAAATCCTAATTTAAACATTAGATGTTGTACCAATTACCATGATTTAAATAAGACTTATCCCAAAGATGACTTTCCATTATCCAATATTGATATGATTATATAATCTATAGCTAATTATCAGATGTTGTCATTCATGGATGGATTACTTAGCTATATTAAAATAAATATTAATCCCAAAGATAAATTAAAAAAATCATTTACCACACCATGGGGTGCATTTTTTATGTGGTTTTGCCCTTCAAATTGAAGAACATGAGGACCACCTATCAAAAAGCTATAAAAAATATCTTTCATGATTTTATAACCAACACAATAGAAGATTTTGGTGATGATTTACTTGTAAAATATAAACATCAATAAGATTATGTTATAACTTTACAACATATTTTTTAATGACTATATAAGTAAAATGAGCACTCAAACCCAAAGAAATGTGTATTTTGGGTGAAATTGGGAAAATTATTAGGTTATATCAGATCTTAGTGAGGCATCGAATTAGATCCAAAAAAGTTCAAAGCTATTATAGATATGTCTTTGTCGAAAGGGTTGAAACGGTGATGATATTTACAAGGGATTATTCAAACAATAAGCTATTTTGTGGCTTAGTTAGTGGATAAGACACAACCTTTCACATGATTAATAAGTAAAGATAAAAAAATTTAACAGGATGCAAATTATTAGTAGAGTTTCAATTTAGTGAAAGAGTATATACTTAATCCACCTATCCTTATGCCTACTATACTAGATTGACCTTTGTTGGTATACATTTATTATAAAGATCATGCCTTAGGGGATTTATTGGCATAATGCGATGAGGATCACAAAGATCACACTATATATTACATCAATTATAAAATATTTGATTATGAGAAAAATTATAAATCTATGGAAACGTTATGTGTAGCTTTTATTTTTGTAACATAGAAACTTAGACATTATATGCTCAATAATTAAACACATGTTATTAGGAAGGTTGACCCACTAAATTTTATCATGTCAAAACCACATTTATTCAGATGTATATCTAAATGGGTGATGTTACCTATGGAATTTGATTTAAACTTTATATCTCAAAAGTCAATAAAATGACAAATAATTATCAATCAATTAGCCACAACACCATTACTTGACACAAAACCAATCAAAAATAATTTAAGAGACGATATTTTAATGTATCACATTGATGAAGATACCTAAACCATGTACTTTGATGGATCTAAATGAGTTTCAAGAGTTGATGTTGGAATAGTTCTAATACTCTTTAGGGATAGCCTACATCATTTACGTATTGATTAGGATTTTCATGCAAATATAATATAGAAAAATATAAGCCACGGATTCTAGTATTATATGTTACATGCATTACACATAAAATATATTCACATATATGGGGATTCATAACTCATTATCAACCACTATTATTAGAGGCTCCTAGAAATTCTCATTAGAATATGCTAATGAGTGTTGTGTGCATAGTGAATTATAGAATCAGAACATAGATGGGAATTTAAAAAATTGAATGATTCCTTTTCTTCATACTTAGTGAGTATTTAGAGAAACATAGACTATAATGAAGATAAACTCATTATTATTATATTAAAAAACATATTCAAATGAACAAAATAACCATGTGCACAAAATATTTACACAAAGACATTCAGAAGAAACATCATTAGATCTTTGTATTAATATTTGATGTTTAGAACTATTTTCTTTTTCTCTTGAACACTATTTAAAGAGTTTACAAAGGCTTTCTCACTTTGCATTATAGACCTTTCATTTATTTTTTGAGTGATTATTTATGTATTTTGTAGACTTTTGATAGATAATCATGTGCCAAATATATAAAAAATGATGTACAGTATATAAAATATAACATATCACACACTCATCATTCAAATATACTCTATGATTTTCACTCCTATATCTACTACCAACACTTTACCAGACTTAAACAATTGTCTCATCTCGAGATAAAGTCATAGGGAGTATGTGGAATTCAAGAGCTGGTGGAGTTGCCTATATTAAGGGGTTCATCCAAAAACATTACTTGCAGTAATCGCTCAAGGTGTTATCTAATGGTTTTCACCTCTTACATATATTTATCTACCCTTTTAGGTTTTCAATTGAGTAACATATAAACATACCATCATTACATGTTTTTAATTGATTAACATAACTAAGATACTACCCTTTATGATTTTTAAACCATACTGGCCATGTGCCTAATGCTTGTTGCCTTCCCTATTTAAAAATTAAACCTTGTAATACTAGAGAGGTGGATGAATGGAATACATAGATTGAGATAAAGGAGGCTATAAAGATGTCTACGGGACCAAATCTATGTCATAAGATGTCATTTTTATAGAATATAGAGCTATGAGAGTTGTGGCTGTGGGAGAAGCAACTGTTGAGTCAATGGTTAGAGGCCTTTATTGTGGTTGAATACTTTGTTGCTTTACTATTTTATATTTTGTGCATGAGTTAGGTTGGAATAATGAAGTATGACTCATCAATTATTGTATCAATGGAGTTGTCTAAATGTGATAGATCTTGCTTGAATTGTCTCCAGTCAAATAGGGCATCCTACACCATATTAATCAATGTATGATGGGTCTTTGGCTCTGCATCATATCCTATATATCTTCATATTATGTGATGGTAATGGCATACCTTTATATATAAATCCTATATTGAATGTCTATCAATATTTCTTCCAACTTGACTATGTATCACTGAGTCTACATGCCGATGAACATGTTTCTGAGCATCTCATTCTATCATGTAGTAATCTTGTCCATGAAATTTTTTCTTGAGTTAAGAGACTCCTTGAGTGTAACATCTATTTGGTTTAGTGTGGCCATATGATCTTACATGGATACCTTAGATTTTTCCACCTTGGATAAGTTTGGTTGTACTTCACACAAAGTGTCTTGTAGATGATGTTTGCAATTGATCAAACTGTGAGCAAGTTGGGTAGTTTGTTGCACAGTAGTGTCCAAGACTTGGTCATACTATTTTAGGAGTTTGAATACCATTTTAATTTTAGCCTTCAAGTTTTGACCCTACGTTTTGAGGTGATGGAGTTTCTACGTATCCATTTTATCCTTAATGAGTTGAAAGAGTAAGATAATGAGTTATTTCTCTTCAAACATCACCTGGTTAACCATAACTTGTGCCACCAACACTAGACAAGTTATGTCAATGATGTTTCTAGCCTTGGATAATTGAGCATGTGAATTTATGTTTTCCCCTCTTAGCTAAAGGTTGTCTTACTCTATCTTGATTTCCTTCTACGTGATGGACTCTTGGAATGTGATAACTCCCTCAAAATATATTTTGCCAATGTGAGTTGGGTCAAATTAGGTGATTCCTATTGACTTGTCCCTACCAAAGCAAGTGATGTTACATAAGTTATGTCTAGATTTATTTGATGCCATATTTTTACAACTAAGAGTGAAAATTATTATATTGAGTAGTGGGGATTGGATGTCCCATAACCATTGATTGGTTATCTATGATTTATCTTATACCACCTCTTCTTGTCCACTCGTATCCATTGATCTAGAGCCTTGAGATGTGCTAGAAGGATGTCAAACTTTAGGTATCAAATGATCCTTGACATCCTCTATTGGCTTCATAGTTTACTCAAGTTGATTGGATTTATGAATGTCAATTGTGACTTCGGCCTTATTATTCCACTCTAACTCCTTTGCCTTGGTAAAGACTTCTACTTTCATCTTTTCCTCTTTTGCTACTCATGTAGAGTCTTTAGAACCTTTCTCTTCTGTCAGTTTATTATTCAACTCTTCTTGTTTTTACAAGGCTTAATTTTATTTATCCTCAGTTTACATAGTTATTATACTAGTTTTAACCTTCTTTATTTGCACATATTGTACCTCTTTTTATACATGTTCTTTCTTATTCTAAGCAACCTATTATGCATGAGTGTTTCAATATAGAGGTGAGAGCAAACAAGGACCAAGAGAGGGTGATTAATAGGTCTGATAAGAGACACTTGATGAATAAACCTCCACACTCAGCCAATGCAAGGCCATGAACACACTTCATATGACCTGTCAAGATGATAATCCAACTTGCAACCAGTTAAAGAAATGGGACAAATAAAGGGAGTCTACTTGATACCACTAACACTCATTAACCACCATAACTATTCACTATTTAAAATCATATGAGAAGGCTATAAAAAACATCTATTCATTATTCAGAGGTAGATACAAGTGTTTTTTAGGGTAGGGATTCATGATACTCCACTAAGGATTATATTACAAGCCAAAATAAGTTTATTTTATAGAGAAGTGAGAGAAGAAGAGAAGAGGTACGTTGGATACATGTCACTTGCATCAGGAAATTAAAATAAGAAAATAGAGAGTGGAATAAGTCTCAATAAATCCTTCAATGTGTTTATTACTTCATTCAATCATGGTTTCCAAGAGAGTGGAGCAGAAGAGACCTCATAGCACTTAATTTTCTTAGTGGCTCATTAATTCTATTTAAAATTGTCCTCTTGGTTGTGTAGAGATGACAAGTGGCCTTCTTGATGATCACCTTCACCTTGATCTAATTTTTTCCTTGATTATTGACACTTTTAATTTATTGGAGGCTCCCATTTTAATGTTTTAGGTGTTTAAATCATCCTAGAGTCCTGTAACATCCTATCCATCTATTATTAGCCTAATAGGCATCTTGAGACTCTTCAATTCCACCTTCTACTCTTTTAAAATTAGTTTGAAGACTATAATTATGCCTTGATATCTCTCATGAGAACTTCATAAAAATATTAACATGTCTACCTAAGGCCAAACATGTCTCTAACACACTCCTTCTAGTGTCACCTAGTCCAATTCCATGAGAATCCTTCAAAACTACACTCTCGAGGCATGTAGTAATCCTCTCTAAGCCTGATCCATATACCATACACTGCACATGATAAATAGTGGCTCATTTAAGTTCCCATGAGACCTAAGAAGACCAATAAAACAATTTCAAGACTCAACTATCTCATTTTAAGTCATTTGAGGGCAAAATTCTTTCATCAGGTCAATAGTTGGGTTTTGACAAGGTTTAGAGGGACCTAGATTCTTAAGAATTATTCATAGAGTTAATGGGTCAAATCTTAAAACTAATACCAAGGATCATCAGTATATAATCTTCCCCTTCTTCTATAATGGTCACAATATCCCATGCATCTCTTCATGTGAGTTATAAGTAAGGAACCATGTTCTTTCCATCTCTTCTTAGGTAAAATAGTGTTTTTGAGGTGGTCTTCAATCATAAAGATTGTTCATATAGGTTTATGGATGAAACTAAGAATCAAAGATATGATTTTGGGTTAAAATACCCCTATAACACCTCCAATACCCATCTACTCCAATGAAACTCCCATAAGGAGTTATGAGCTTCTTAAGACTACCTCTCAGACATCGAGGACTATGTGTGTGATGCAAGAGAATGTTAGCTTGAAGATGTTATCTTGATGCTTGATATGAATTATGAATGATATACTAGTTATTTTAACATAACCAATGTATTTAATTGATCATAAAACTAATCTCACTCTCTCAATGGTCTTGTAACTTGGTTTTCACACTTTGAGGGTTTGAAATAAATTAGATCTGTGTAGCCCTAATGGCCTGGTTTTTGAGATTTCTCTTCACTTTATTGAGTCAAAGATTATTGGATACCTTTAAAAACTATATATTACCTTCCCTAGTGTTTTCTAATCCTAAAAATACTCCCTATCTAAAATTTATATCTAATTTCATGTATATGTCTGTACATGCCTATTTAGACGACTAGGCCTAATTAGCCTATCAAGGCTCTTCTTTGCTTCAGAGGATGAGAACACCCAATAGAGACCAATAATATTTATAAAATAAGTAAATAGACCTTATTTTAACTCTTTCACTTCACTTCCATGTATGGTTCCTCACACTCTATTCTTCACCAATGACCTACCTATAGGTGTTCTCAGATCTGCCTGAATTGTGAGTATGAACTTCTTTCCTTTGTTAGCAATTTAAGGTTTATTTTAATAGTGAAACATGATTAATATGACCTACACATTTACATAGATCCTCTAAATCTCCTATCTAAACCATATTCCACTTATCCACTTTACTTCCTCATGATGTGGCTATATATGGTAGCTCTTTGTCTTGACTAAGTGTGGATTTCTTCTTCTGCTAACATCTTGAGGTCATATTGATCATTATAATCCTCATTAACCTACAAAAAATTTCCAACCACTCTCAACTCAGTCACCTTGATCTCCATGACTATTATGTAGGATATAATTTGGTTCTTAACTATGTGAGCCCATTTGAGAAGTGAGCTTCTTCTTCTTTAATGCTTCATTGTTACCTTGAATCCCATTAACATGTTGATGACCCTTCATTGTTATTTTTGACCAAATTTGACCTTGTAGGTCAAATTGGGACCCCTATAGGTAAAAACTTTATTTTTATAGTTTTTAGGTCTAATATATTATGTATGAATGTGTATTATAGGTCATTTAGTGTTATTTCATGTTATATTGGCCTTAGTCATTAGTCTTTTAGTCCTTATATCATTTTGAGTCATTTTAGAGTAATAATAAGGTATTAAATGAGTTGTATAGCCTCTTAGGGAATTTTTAAGGTGTAAAAAAGATGATTTCATGTGACATGTGTCTTATTATGCCTTAATCAATTGTTCATAACTTAAAGTGATAGGTTCTTCAGAAGAAAGAGTAGTTTTCTTGGGAAAAGAGAAGAGTTTGGCACTTATCCAACCTATGGAGGAGTGTGACACATGGGATAAGGTCAAGAGATGACTCTTCAAATTCTTTAGATCCATTTCCATGATTTAAGTACTTTTGAAGTATCAAAATTGGGCTAAAACCATTCTGTTCCTTTTTCACCCTTCTAGACATAGAATCAATATTCAGGTTTGTACTTGGTATGGTCAAGAAGAGAGGTTTCAAGAAAAATGCTCTTTTGGGTGTATTATAAAGTCATTAATATTACATTTTATGTTTATTTTCATAATAATGGTGACTTGTGCTTTATGAACCATTCTTAAAAATTTGACTATGTTTTTTTTCTTGCTAATCTGTACGCCCTATAGGTTTTGATCCATTTTGGACAAGTTCATACAAACCAATTATTAAGGTTGATTATTGATTATGTTAGATTCATTTTCCAATGTTTATTATTCTTGGTTTAATGTTTCAAAGTGTTTTAATGGGTTAAGTATCTCAGACTACAAGTGAAGACATGTTTTTGTGTAACAAGTAGGTTTCTACCATTTTCAAGATTCTCATGCTTTGGTAGTGATTACAGGGGGTGTAAATAAGTTTATTACCATGTATTAAATGTCATATTAGTTACATACTTTTTCAATCTTAATTTTCCAAAGTAATCTTCATAGTTTGTAGTCACATGCAAGACACACAGTCACATTGGCATGAATAGTCAACTTTATGCTTGTTATTGATTGTAACCATGGTGCTTGAGGAGTGTCACATTGAAATGGAGTGAGAGAGCCTATTTAAAGTTATAAAAAATCATTATGTTTCATTTTAAAACCTTTAAGAGAGATCAGTTAACTTGGAGGGCAAATGTATATCCATTTTCCAACTCATACTTACTGCTTATGCATGAAAATAACCACCTATAGGTGGTGTTAACAGAAGGGTAAGAATATCAAAATGGAGTTTTGGACCTTGTTTCATATCTTTCATGATGAAGGATTTGTTTTTTGAGTATTTTAAAGTTCTAGGAACACATTAAAGGTTAGAAATAATGTAATTGCTCACACTTTCATATACTGCCTACATAGTGAAATAACCACCTACAGGTGGTCCTTGACAAAGAGCTTAGGTGTCATATGAAGTGTTAAAGCACATAGTGAAACTCATATTAAAGACCTCACAAGTTTTAAGGGATCCTAACATGCATATTTGAAGTGTCAGATGGCTTAACAAAGTTGAAAATCACCCTCAAAGGTAATGACTACAAGTATAGTGACATTTTCCCTAAATAGCGAAAACAGATAACCTAAGAATTTTTTCAAAGCTTTATGACATTGTTACAAGGAAATTTGAAGAATATATATAGTTATGTCTTATATTATACACATAAGACAAGATCCTTGAAAATTTTGGAAGGCAGATGACCAAGGGAAGGTAATATTTGAAGGTCCTAAAGTTGTCAACTTAAGCACTGAATTCCTTCAATATCATCTACGGGATCTTAGCCTTAAATAGATATTTTCAACCTAATGTGCATTACCAAAACATTATTTCATGATAAAATGGTTTTAGATAGTGAAAATGGCATTCATGACCTAGAATAATCATTGAAAAAGGTTTATATAGATGGTTTGGGGTCCTTCTCTACACCTACAGACATGCCTAATTCTAAAATTATCCACCTACAACCAAGACCCATTTTCCATATCATTCATGAGGAAGAGTTTGAGCATTGAGATATAAATGTTGGTTGATTAAAGGGATACAAAATGGGAATGGAGGACATTGGGAAAATTTTATTATTAATGTTTCAATGTCTAGTGATCACCTTAGGTGTCCCCTCACATAAATGTTCACCTATAACTGGTTGAGTAGGCAAATAGTAAGAGAAAAACACTATCTAGGTGACGATATAGCCCAAGTAGGATGATACAATAGGTAAAAATGACTGATAAATTAACTTAAATATTCATGGGAGGTATTCAAATATCATGACTAGGCTCAATTACATCTCACACACACCTACATGACTCTGTATAGTCAGTTGTAGGTGACTATATGGTGATAGTGAGATGAGAAAGGGTGTCTAAGGGATTATTTAGGCTAGGAAAAGTGAAAAAATGAGTTAAAAAAGGTGTAATATGATTCAAAGGGACTATATTGAAGTTTATAAGCATCTTTCTCAAGCTAAATGGTGATAAGCAACCTACAAGATTCACTATTAGGGAAGAAAGGCAGGGTAACACAATCTTGGCTAGGCAAGTAGTATGAGGGGCTTGTGAGAGGTTGGAGGTATGAATGAAGGTTAGATAAAATTAATAATAATTAAAAAAAACTAATTACACCATAATGGTGCACAAAAATATAGAAAATGGATCAAATAATGCATAGCACAATCCATAAAATGCCTGCACATGGTCTTTTGACTAGTAGTTTATTTTAGGTTTTGGAGAATTTGAAGGGTCAATTGACCTAATGGAGAGATATATTTTTGTGTAGTATGTATCCATAATTTAAAAATCCCATAAAATATTAACCTTTCATTTAGTAAATAGGGGAGTTATCTCTATTTTGTCTCAAATAGAGGGCATTCCCCTCATGCACAAACCTTACAGATTTAGAGAATAGGGGCAAAAGGGTAAAATAAAAGTTGATTGGAAACTAAATAAAGGTTTATGGGGTTGAAAATAATATAGAGGAACATGAAATAAATCTCACAGAGGGGATAATCATTATATTGAGGTCTAAACCCTTAGGAGTTAGAGTCAAACCTACTAGGCATGGTTATGCATATAGTCCAAATGAAGGGCCACTTCCAATTATAACATGAGATGAGTATTAGAATGGATTATGTAATGTTTTTAAGGTAATTTAAAACATGTTAAATCCATTGGTATGAAATGGAATCACAAATAGAGCCAATTTTGGGCTCAAGACAACCTCAGTCTTGTGAAAATGGAAGAAATAAGCTTTAATAAGCACTTTGAGTGCTCATATCTTTCTTGATTTTTTTCATGGGGAACTAAGAATATTAGAGAAGTTGAAAGGGGTCATATAAAATAATATTGTGGGATTTTTTTCAAATTCAATGTGAAACCTTTATGAATAAATCTTAAGAGGGTAAATAGGCCTAAACCCTTACAAAACCCTTGCTAGTGACCCGATGGAGGAAATGGAGATAGAAAGCTAATATAATGGCATAGTTTGCTTAGAATGATGATTGGATGTTATAGAGGACTATCTCATGTTACTCCCCATCAAGATGAACTATATGAAATTGTATAGATAGGGTACAAAATAGGGTACTTTTAACTATTTTGTGTGTTTTACAGTTTTAAGAGGTTCCAAGAGATACCAATCACATGGAAATGAAGATTAGGACTTAAGATAAATCCCAATGTCAATTTAATTCCTTAAAATAACTCCTAAATGCTTCAAATATTTACTTCATCTCAGCCATTCAAAACTAACATAGTGGATATGGTAGTGAGAAGGGTGAAAAGCTTCATGTGGGTTGCTTTTGAGGTGTGCCTAATACTTATAAGGCTATGGAGGGTATTGAAACATGTCATCCACTCTCTCCCATGTATTTTCATGAAAAACTAAATCTGATTTTTAGGCCAATTATAAGAGGTGGGAAAGAGGAGTTTCTTTGACTACAAATGGTGATAACTCACTTTTAGATGATTCTAGATGATTAAGACTGCAACCAATGCATGGAGAGGAATTTTTGAAATCCTTACCCTTCATTCAAATAATTATATATATACTTAATAAATTTTGGGATGTTTAATAAAGCTAAATCATGAAGGTAGTTTTATGAGCTAGAATGAGAACTTTCATGCCACTTTGCAAGAGTTTCATGACTTGAAAAGCCACTTGTTCCTTATAACCTTTCATGGTCCATTAAAAATTCCTTTCTCATGCATAAGTAACTATTTTATCAGCTTTACAAGTGTCTGTGTGACCTTTGTACTTCTCTCTTCTCCTCTCTCTCTCAAGTTCTATAAGAATTAGCCATTTTGGCTTATGTAAACTATGTTCCACTTAAGTATGGAAAAGCCCTACTCATTTGCATATTATTTGATTAATAAAACTACTGATTTTTACCTTTTACATAAATTTTCATTTTGTTTTTATGTGGATGATTGATTTTTCTTAGTGATAGCTCTTGTTTCTTTAGCATGTTGTTTCATTCTCTCACCTATTTGTAGTTGAAAATCTTCTTCTTGCAGGGCATGTGAAGTGTTCTAGGAAGTGTCAAAGTTGAGTGAGTTATTCAAATCACTAGTTCCATTCAAGGCCTCTTTTTTGGTCCTCCTATCCTAAACATTCATCCAAAACCTCATAATGTAATATTGATGTGAGACGATGTAGATTGGAGAAGTGTATGTTTAGTTAGTCTCTTGGTTTTATGTGTAACATGCATTTGGTTGGTAATCATCAATAAATTTGGTGTATCACCTCCCTTAGGATAATTTTCTTTCAATTTTATCTCTCCATTTTTTATCATAAATTTTAGGTGTAGTAGTGATCTAAATTGGTACATCAAGGGAGCTATTCCTATCTAGAGATTCACCTCACTCTTATGCTCACCCACAACCTAGAGGTGTTTTAATTATGCCACTTAGATGAGAAAAGCTGAGACATATCCTAAAAAGGTGTAAATAAAAGTGATAATAGTTCCTTCTAACCCTTTAAACCTTATTAATCTCATCACACCATCAATGTTTTTTCAATTATGCAGCTACAATCTTGTGTGTTAAAACCTTGACTGAGTTTTTCCTCTTGGGATGGCTTGATCTCTTGAATTTTATCCTTCATTTCCCATGCTTCTTCATATATACATATGACTCCCTTGAGTACCTTAACACCTATAGTTTCTAATTTCATAGTTAGAGTTCTTCTGCTTGCCCATATAGGCCTGTAAGAGCTTAAATGAGATGAAGTCTCTCTCTAGGACTGATAATGGGTTGTGAGAGAGTGCAAAACATGGAGTCCATTCATAGTTTATAATTTATAGATGAATACTAAGGTTTTTTAGATCATATCCCTGATGATATTCAATAGTTTACATAGTTCCACTATCAACAATGAGACACTATGATCACATTTGCAATGGAGGTCAAACTACATAGGCAATCACACTTGAAGATAGGACCTTGAAAGAGTTGAATGTTCATTGATGACTCCTTTATTATTGGGAGGAAAATAAGTCTTGAATGGTTCCAATAAACCCATCACCTAATATTAAACCACTACTCACTTCTATATCCATGCATTGAAAGCTCTACAACATGAATAAATCATTGCATGCAACCTACAATTTATGATAATATGAATGTTTCTTACTTTCATGAGGTCACATGTGTGAACTAGGGGTAGAGAATGAAGTAGATGGACTTTAAGGACCTATATAAGACA
This sequence comes from Torreya grandis, assembly GCA_037957365.1. NCBI lineage: Eukaryota > Viridiplantae > Streptophyta > Pinopsida > Cupressales > Taxaceae > Torreya > Torreya grandis. The sequence goes on from JARHVA010004790.1 coordinate 808,605, forward strand.
CATAAAATCATTTATTTCATCATTCAAACTATAAATGTATTGAAACCCTTCAAAAAATGACCTTACGTAGATGTAGGATATTGGTTTGACTGCCTAGGTTCTTAACCATTGTTCATAAAGCATGGGTCATCAATATAAAGAATAATACAAATAATGGATAGGTCATGAGACCCCATTCCTATTCCTAAAATTTTATACCACCATTTTCTCTCCTATATGGATATAGCATAAACATGACTAGCTATCTAGAGCTGCCAAGGAGAATGATGGAGAGAAGGGATCAGTTTTTCTTATGTTTGACTCTAAAAATCATGGATTTATTATCTAATGCATGCAATGAGTTCCCCTAAGATATCTGATCTCCTCTGATTTTGACATGTTTGTATAAGTCTAAAAACACTTACAAAAAACCTTTTTTCTATAATTTTTTCATTATTAAGATCTTTAAAGCCTATTGGTAGGCAAGAGGACTCAAATGAAGAGTCAAAAATTGATTTAAAAATATGTGGTATGGATGGAGGGAAGTTGAAATGTCATTTTAAAGTGTGCAAGACACTTGAAGACTCCTCATTTCAATGTTACACCTTATCTAAAGGATTTCTAACTACAAGGTGAACCTACATGACATGTTTGAAGAGTAATTTGATGACTTTATGGGCCAATGGATCTTGAAACAATCTTGAATAAGTATACCATGTAAGGAAACCTTGGATACAACTTTAGACCTCATGTTAAGACTTAAACAAGACTTTGACACCCTTTATATCTTGTTAACAAGGTCTCTCCTTAATAAGTGGCTAAAAAAAGAACAAATATTATGAGAACAAGCAACCTTGACTTCTCCAAATACTTTAATTTTTGCTAAAATACCTTAACTTCTTCAAACTATGCATAGGCCATTTTTTAGGCTTCAAAAGGAACTTGACACCCTTCCACTCACCCAAGTAAAATTGGTGACCACCTAACACATCATCCAATGACTCAAAACAAGCTATCACATGAGGATCTCTTCAAGCAACCCATAGTACATATAGTGAAACTTTAAATGATGATAAAAGGAATTAAAGACCATTTGAAGATCATGATAAGGTTTAGGAAGATTCATGTACTCTTTTAGGGACCTATGAGGCCAAATTATCAACATGATTAGTGACTCACAAGGGTTGGCCTACCTACTGGTCAAGAGAACTAGGTATCTCATCCTTTGATTAGGGGATACACACATTACTATCATGGCTGATATGAGACCTTGATTACGTATACAAGACCCCTAGACAAATAAGAACAAATTTATTCCCTATAAAACACACAAAAGAAAATAAAACACACTAAACAAAATACAAGAAAACACACCACACTTGTGATGACAAACACTTATTGGAAATGAGAAAAAACAACCTACTATAAATAACTAACTTGAACATAACTTCCAACTCCTGGGTAAAAGGGGTAGTTACTTTGATCTTTCATGACACCATGAACTTATATTTCCATATATTGAGTGAATACCAACTAGGTACTACCCATAGAATGAGATCTTACACTCCTAAGCTGAGACATTAACATGCTTGTGGTCTGCTTGAGTAGTAATCAAGGCTTCTTGATTCACCTCCTTCTCCATAGATTGTCTATGTGAATCAAGAAAAAAATCCATACTCATCCCAAGCTTGGATACTTGGTATAAATAACATCATTTTTTCCTCATCAACAGGCTACTCCTAGTTGGCCATACTCATTTTAAATAATCCTCTTGACAACCTAGCTGGTATACCTTGCTTTGTGTCTTCATTTTGCTCTATCTAAATTGGACACTTTTCAAGGTATTCAAACTCTTTTCAAGTGTAAAAAAAATTATTCCACATGTCACCAAGGTCTTCATGATTTTCACCTTGATATTCTTGAGGTACACTAAGGATCAATGTGTCTTCACTTAGCTCATGTCTAGGATTATCAACCTAAGGCACTACTGTAGAAACCATTTCAACTTTCTCCTTATCATCCTGAACTTGTTGATTTTTTGGATGAACCTTGGGAAGGTCAACAAGTAGAGTATCATCAATTTTCCCCATAAGAGGTGTAAGCTCTTGGAGAGTCTCTTACTCATTACAAATTTTGAAATAATATTGTCATAAGATTCCATCATCTTATTGACTAATGTCCATGTGATCATGGTTATTCTCTAGTGATTAATTTACTATTGTGACCTCATGTTCATTATCAAGATTCTCTTTTTAACAAGGAATTAATTATTCAACTTCAATGAAGCTAGGAGTCTCAATGTTAACATGTACATTCTCTTGGCCAACTAAAACCTTTTAAAGGTTGTTTCTTTATTTTGTAGCTAATTGAGTTCCTTAAAGTTCATCTTCTCTAGAATTATTAAAGGTTGATTTGTGGTTCTCTCCATTAAGAGGTGTCCCAATAGTAATATCTTCCTCAAATTCACTTGAATCACCTTCACCAACTACCACTACAACTTGACTTTCTTCACTAACCTACCCAAGGGCAGGTTCCTCTTCAAGGAGGGAGATAGTGGGAGGGTGATGGATGCATTCATAAGTTGTCTTGGAATTTAAGGTGGCACTCTTGTAGTTTGAAAAATTGGAAATGGAATACTCTTTCAGTAATTCTTAGAGAGAGAGAAGGTCTAGCTTTGATATAGGTGTTTCATTCTCTTCATCTAGTTGTTCATTATTCTCAACAAGAACATTTTTCTCATAGCCTTATTGAGGATATTCAACAGTTACAACATTATCTTCAACCTTATTGACTAAAGCCTCCTTATTATTTGAAAACCTTCTTGGATAGACCTTTAAGATGGTAAATATTTGGGTTATTAGGGAGGAGGGAATGGGGTTTGAATACGTTGTTCTTGATCTTGGTTCTCTTCCTCTTATTTCTCCCAAGACCTCACTACTTGGTTCCAAGTTTGGACTTTGACACTAGGAGATTATTCTAAAAAAATGTGTGTTGTATCTTGAGCGATAAATGAAGGATTGGAAAATATATCCACCACCTTCTCTTGAGATTCTATTGTTCTTGTTATTGCCATTCTCTGAGATAAATGTTCATTCACAAGTTCAATTTCTCTAGTTATGTGAGCTTCAAATTCAAGTCTCATCTGATCATAAATCTCCTCATATTTATTAGGAAGTGAATGTATCTAGCAAGTCTGATTTGAATCATGATATTCATTCCTCTTAATAATAACTTCTTCCCTCTTTTGTATAGTTTCTTTAATAGACTTCCAAGCATGGAAAGATTGAGAAACTTGTGGGGAACTTGGAAAGTTTTGAAACTCATTTGATTCACTCTTTTGAGGAAGGATGGGTTGATTAAAATAATAATAGTATAGAATAAGGAGGACACATGAGGTTAATAATACTATATTTGCCTCCCCTTATGAACCACTATCTTCTCTTGTATGTTTTAAATCAAGCTATCTATGTCTAACATATCACTAATGAGTCATGAATTATTCTTCCTCATAATAGATGTCCACTCTCTCTTAATTTATTAAAATGTTCTCTCACATTCCTAATTAGATGACTAGGGACCCCTTGACCATACTCTATTTGTGTATTAATCCCAACCATATATCTCTCATAACCTAAGAGAGTTTGCTTAGGCTTGAGATGGATTGATTTAAAACATGGCTATGTTGACTAAGAGCAACATGATCTTGCCAAGATTGACTAGGAGGATAGGTAGGCTGACAAGGAAGTGGAATTGTAGTAGGAAGTGGTATATAGGACTGATAACCAGGTTGAGGAGGTTCAACATAAGACTAGTAAGGGTCATCATACTATTGGTGATAAAGAACATAGGCTCATATGGGTCATGAAAAGGCTAATAAGGATCATCTTAAGGTTGATATGAATCATGATAGAACTAATAAAGCTCATCAACTTGGGGGAAACTAAAATCTTCTTCAACCTCTATCATAACCACCTCATGAAGATGAAAAAATAGAAAGAAATTTTTATATAATGGATAACTATATTGTTGCAACCAAATGAACATTCTCTAAGTCACCATTGGTGCTTTAGGTCATGCCTCCAAAGGCTGGTGATTAAAGAGAAAAACTAAAAAATATTCAATTGATTGACATGCCTATCCCATGGGCATGCCATAACCATTATCCACCAAAATATACTCTTAGTATAAGATTGTTTAGAGATTTCCAAATTTGGGGCAATAGTCTAAGGCTATGGGTGACCTTTAGGTGGACTAAACCTCTAGGTTAAAGGTATAGTTTCTTTGATGCATCATTTATGCTCAAATCACTAAGTTTACTAATCTTATTAGGGATAAAAGAGAGATAAACATGAAATAAACCTACTCTAATGGATGTTATGAACCAATATAAACATCCTTCACCTACCTATCCTACACTATGAACATGAACACAAGTTGAACTAATGCACTAACTCACAATGGCCTCTATGCATGAGTGTTTCAATATGGAGGTGTAAGATCCAAATAAGGACCAATATGGGTGATCAATAGGTTTTCTAAGAGACACATGATGAATCAAAATCCACACTCAACCAATGCAAGGCCATGAACACACTTCATATTCCCTACCAAGATGATAAACCAACTTTTAACTAGTAAAGGAAATCGGAGAAATTAATAAGGTCTACTTACTACCACTAACACTAATCAACCACCATAAATATTCATTATTTTTAAGTATATGAGAGGGATAAAAATAACATCTATTCATTGTTCAGAGGTAGAGATAAGTGTTTGGTAGGGTATGGATTCACCATATTCCACCAAATATTCCATTACAAGCCAAAAGAGGTTGTTTTTATAAAGAAGTGAGAGAAGAAGAAAAGAGGTATATTAGATACAAGTCAATGGACACATGTGACTTACATCAGGTAGTTAAGACAAGAAAAATGAGAGTGGAATAAGTCTCAATAACTCCTATAATGTGTTTATTACTTGATTCTATCATGGTCTTCAAGAGAGTGGTGTAGAAATGACCTCCTAGCACTTAATTATGTTAGTGTCTCATTTATTCTCTTTGAAATTGTCCTCTTGATTGTCTAGAGATGACAAGTGGTCATATTGATGATTGCCTTCACCTTGATATACTCCTTACCTTTATTTTTGACACCTTGAATCTATTGGAGGCTCCCATGTTGATGTTTTAGGCATGGAAATCATCCTAGATTCCTTCAACATCTTATCCATATGTCATTAGCCCAATAGACATCTTGAGACTCCTCAATTCCACCTCCTACTCTTTTACAACTAATTTAAAGATTGTAATTTTGAATTGATACCTCTCATGAGAACTTAAGTGGAATATTACCATGTTTACCTAAGGCCGAAAATTCCTTTAACATGTTCCCTTAGTTTTCACCTAGTCCAATTGCATGAGAAGCCTTCAAAACTATACTCTCTAAGCTTGTTGCAGTACTCTCTAAGCCTGATCCATACACCATACAATATGATCATACCAACCAAAGGCTCATTTAAGTGACCATGAGACCTAAGAAGACCATAAAAACCATTTTAAGACTAAAATATCTCATTTTAAGACATTTGAGGGCAAAACTCTTTCATCGGGTCACTAACTGGGGTTTGACAGGGTTTAGAGGGACCTAGATTATTAAGAATGATTCATAGATTCAAAGGGTCAAATATAATAAATAATTCCAATGATAATTAATATATAACCTCCCTCTTATTCCATAATTGTCACAAGATCCCATTCATCTCTTCAGGTGATTTCTAAGCAAGGAATGATGCTCTCTCAATCTCTTCTTAGGCAAAATAATGTTTTTGATGTGGCTTAAATATTGAAGATTTTTAATATAGGTATAAGGATGAAACTAAGAATCAAAGCCATTATTTTTTTATGGGATACCCCTTCCAACACCTCCAATACCCATATTCTCCCATGCAAGTCCTCCAAGGAGTTATGAGTTTATTAAGACTACTTCTTAGGCATGGAGGAATATGTTTATGATGAGAAAGAGTATTAGCTTGAAGATGTTATCTTGATGCTTGATATGAACTATGAATGATATCCTAGTTGTTTTACCATAACCAATGTATGATATTTATCATCTAACTAGCCTCACTCTCCCAATGGTATTGTAATCTGGTTTTCACACTTTGAGGGTTTGAAAGCAATTATACATGTTTAGCCCTAATGGCCTATTTTTTGGGATTTATCTTTACTTTCTTGAGTTCAATATTGATGAATACCTTGTAACATTGTCTGTTACCTTCCTTTGTGGTTTCTAAACCTTAAAAAACTCCCCAAATGTAATTTATCTCCAATTTTCATGTACAAGCATGTACATGCCTATTTAGGCCTACTAGGCCTAATTAGCCTATCAAGGATCTTCTTTGCTTAAAAGGACCAAAGAACTCAATAAAGACTAAGAAAATTTAGAAAATAAGTCAAGAGACCTTGTTTTCACTCTTACACTTTAATTCCATGTATGGTTCCTCACACTCTCCTCTTCACCAAGGACCTACCTATAAGTATTCTCAGATCTACCTAGACTGTGAATATGAACTTATTTATTTTGTTAATTGTTTTAGGTTTATTTAAATAATATAAAATTATGAATATAACCTCCATATTTTCACAGACCCACTGAGACTCCTATCTAGATCATATTTCACTTATCTATTTTGCTTCTCCATGACTGGCATGTATATGGAAGCTCTATGTATTGACTGAATAAGTGTGGATTTCTTCTTCTAATAACATCTTTAGGCCATATTAATTGTTATAATCCTTACAAACCTTCAAAAAAATTCCAAACATTCTCAACTCAGTCACCTTGATCTCCATGACTAGTCTGTAGGATATAATTTGGTTCTTGATTATGTGAGCCCATTTGATAGGTGAGCTTCTTATTATTTGATGCTTCATTATTTCCTTGAATACCATAATCATGTTGATGACCCTTAATTATTACTTCTAACCCTTTAAACCTTCTTAATCTCATCACACCATCAATGTTTCCTACAGTCTTGTGTGTATTAAAACCTTGACTGAGTTTATTTTCTTGGGATGCAATGATCTCTTGAATCTACTCCATTTCCCATGCTTCTTCATAGATCCCTATGACTCCCTTGAATACCTCAACACATATAGTGTCCAATTTCATAGTCATATTTCTTATGTTTTCCCAAATAGGCCTGTAAGGGCTCAAAAGAGAGCAAGTCTCTCTCTAAGATTGAGCATGGGCTGTGAGAGAGTGAAACACATGGATTATATTCATAGGTTATGATTTATAGATGAATAATAAGGTATGTTATATCATATCCATGATGATCTTCAATAGGTTAAACACTTCCACTATCAACAATGAGACACTTTGCTCACACTTGCAATGGAGGTCAAACTACATAGGTAATCACACTTGAAGACATGGCCTTGAAAAGTTTTATGTTCATTGATGACTCTATTGTGCTTGGGAGGAAAATAAGTCTTGAATGGTTCTAAGAAACCCATAACCCAATATTAAGCCACTACTCACTTCCATATCCATGCATTGAAATCTCTACAACATCAAGAAATCATTGCTTACAACCTACAATTTGCAATAACATAAAGGTTTCTTACTCCCATGAGCTAACACATTTGAACTAAGAGTAGAGAATGAAGTATTAAGGAGTTGTACAAGGCACATACAAACATTGATTTCATCAATCAAACTAGAAATGCATTGAAACCCTTCAAAAGATGACCCTACATAGATGTAGGAGACCAATTTTACTACTTATGTTCATAATAATTACTCATGAAGCATGGGTAACCAATCTAGTAACTAATGCCAAGAATGGAAAGGTCATGAGACCCCCTTCCTCTGCCTAAAATCTTATATCACCATTTTCTCTCTCTTATACGGACTGTAAATAAACCTAACACGCTGTCCAGAGCTGCCAAGGAGAATGATGGAGAGAAGGGATCAATTTTTTCTATGTTTGACACTAAAAATCATGATTTTTATTTTCTAATGCCTACAATGAGTTTCCCCTAAGATATCTAATCTCCTTTAATTTTGACATGTTCATAAAAGTTTGTACAAGTCTGAAAACACCTATAAAAAACCTCCTTTTCTACATGTTTTCATGATTAAGATCTTTAAAGGCTATGGTGGGAAAGAAGAGGGAAATTAAGAGTCAAAAACACTTTAAAACTAGGTGGTATGGATGGAGGGAAGTTTAAAGGTCATTTTTAAGTGTGTGGGACCTTTTATGATAAATAAATGATATTTGACCCCTAAAGAGACCCTTTTTGCATACAAGACCAATTTTTCATGACTTATAATGGTTATGAAACCCTTTAAGACTCCCCATGTAAATGTTACACCTTTGCTAAAGGCTTTCTAACTATAAGTATAACTTATATGACATGTTTGAAGAGCATTTTGATGACGCTATGGGCCAATTAGAGCTTGAAACAATCTTAGAATAAGTAGACCATGAAAGGCAACCTTTGATACAAATTTAGACCTCATGTTAAGACTTAAAAAATGCTTGGACAACCTTTTTATCTTCTTAACAAGGTCTCTCCTTAAGAAGTGGCTGAAACAGGCATAAATACTATGAGAACAAGAAACCTTAACTTCTCCAAATACCTTAATTTTTGCTAATATGGCTTAACTTTGTCAAATAAGGCATAGGCCACTTTTTATGATTCAAAAGGCACTTAACACCCTTCCACTCACCCAAAGACAACTGGTGACCACCTAACACATCATCTAATGACTCAAAATAAACTATCACATTAGGATATCTTCAAGCAACCCACAATACATATAGTGAAACTTTAAACAATGCTAGAAGGCTTTAAAAACCATTTGAAGATCATGACAAGGTTTAGGAATCATCATGTACTCTTGGAGGGACCTATTAGAATGTTTTGGATTATAGGGGTTGAAATTTATCCTGGGAGGCCAAATTATCAACAAGCCTTTCTATGTTAAAATCAATCAAAGATTCATGACATGTTGTTGTAGGATCCATGCTGAATTTGTTATGCATTTTGATGTTTTTCATCACATACATTATACTTTAAATACAATATTATGCATGAATATATGGTGGATTCCCCACCTAAAACATGAAGAGAGTTAATCCCAAGTATTTTCTATCATAAACATGAGGGATAGATGTTTTTTACCAAATAATGTTTAGATGCAATATGTAACACTTGTAGTGGTTTGTCAAATTTGAGAAGTTGTATACATGAAAAAATTTCACATGAACTTGGAAACCAACTTTGATTTTAATAAGTAAAAATATGGAAATTATGTTTTAAAAGATGGAAAATAATCATCTAAATGTGAGTTTGTTACGACCCAAGTATCTTTATATGATTTCATGTCTAAATTAATGAATAATATTATCTACAAATATTAAAAACACACAAAGTAAAATCATTAGATAATCAATTTAAGGTTTAATTATAGTACTATAATTCGATTCAAGTTCCTAGTTGGCACCATTGTTTTAGTTTGGACTTTGATGAAAACCACTCACTACAACCATATAACAAGGTTCAATCACAATGCTATAATTCAATTCAATTTACAAATTTTTTACATACTACATTCAGACATGCACTTGATAGAATAGGAAATAATAGAAATATTTTGAATGAGGACCACTTTTATATGAGTGATGACAGATCATATTCTCTAGATTTTTCCAATATTGTTTTGAGTTATTTTATAAAAATATGAACTAAAGATAAATTATATTCGATACACACTATATTTAGTTAGCTAATTATGGGAGATAATTTGAGAATTCTTGAATTTTTCTAGTTAAAGAAGATGCATAAGAAGAATGAGGTTCAATATTTTTGGAGTTTATTTGAGGTTGGGAATGTTAAAAGGGAACTTGATGGTGTAGGTGCATGTGTAAAAAGAGCCCTTAAAAAAATGTAAAGCATAAGGGTGGTGTTAATTTTATCAACCCTGCAAGTATTTTTTCTTGGTGCACTAAATTTTTTCTCATGGATCAAATAAATATTCTCATGTGCAAAGATTCTTTTGGTTAATGGAGGAAAAATTCAAGGACTACTTATACTATGAATTTTGCATGATTTTGTTCAAACTATATGTAATTTAATTGGAATGAATGTGAGTCTAAATAATGGGTCAAAGAATGGTATTGTATACCCCCAATACCTATGGAGACTAGCTATTCATTTCAGCCACTGGGGGATCATAAAATGACATCATCATTTGACTTTGACCATATTTTAGATATTATACAACTAGGTACAATTTATTTATAATTTAAATGTAGCCTTAGTTTTATTAGTGATATCTTAATTTTTTCCTACATATCCTTGAAAATTGATTTTATTTTAAAAGAAAGGCAAGTTTTTATAGTAATTATACCTGAAGATAATGATGATGGAACAGACTAATACTTGTCTCATTATGTAGAGGCAAAAAAATTAATCACAAATATCATGATGGAGAAGACCTAATTTATCCCACTGTATCCATGGTGGTTACCAAAACTTAGCCTCATAGATACTATCATAAAAAATAAGACAATGGTTATTTGAGGAATTTGAAACACATAGGGTGATGCTTCATTATTTAAATTTGGTTATTGCTATAAATATTCAAATTATCTAATTTCATTGAAAGTTGCTAACAAAATTTTATGGAATGTTCATGAATCTAAGCATGAAGCGATTATTGAAACAATAAAATGGAAAGATGATCTTGAAAGTACGTTGAATTGACTTGGTAGGGTTAGTTTTCAATGCATATGGCATTTCAAATTACTCAAGTGAACTTATTTGATTTACTATATTTTAATTTTGAATTATTTTATCATTATGTGTTTATTTTTGTTTGATTTTTTTGAAGAATTTTAATGTAGGTTAGTGGTACTAGATGAGTTTTCACCTTCACGTGGTTAGTGTCATGAGTAGAGAAGATTATTTTATTGAAACAAATAGAATCCTAAAGAATAATACTTTTAGTCTTGGATCTTGACAAAAAGTGTAGGGAGCTATTCTAGTTTTAAAATGTCCATCTGGACACATTTGTGAAGATGGTTTATCGATTGGGATAATGAGTTAGCAGATATGCCTCCCACTGACTAACTTTTTATCCCTTAAGAGAGATTTATTTGCAAGTGAAAAATTATTATCATGTCTCACTCATCCTAAATTGGTGATAATCTTTTAGGGGGTACTTATAATACTCAACTATGTATTGTAGGAGCTGATGGTTTATCTCTACCCCTCACGATTCTCTTAAAATTTGTGGTGTATGTTTAGTCTATTTGAACTCTCAAGGATGAGAAGATTCTATGAAAGGATGCATCTAAATGATTTCAAATTATTGCCTTGAGACTTGATAGAGATTGTAGGGGGGATATTTCATCATTAAAATACCCATCTAGATGCATTCATGAATATGATTTATCAATTAGGATAACGAGTCAAAAGATACACCTCCCACTAACCAACTTTTGGTCCCTTAAGAGAGATTTGGCTATGAGATAAAACTCATTTCCATGTCTCACTCATATGAATCTAGTTATAATCCTCTATATGTGATTATAATAATCACTTGTATAACTGTAGGAGCTAATATGTCATCTCTACCCCTCATGATTCTCCTACAACATGCAGTAGAAGTTCAGACCATTTTCACTCTCAAGGATGAGAAGATTATCTTCAAAGATGCATCTAACTGATTGTAAATTTTAGTCTTAGGGCCTAATTGAGAGTGAATGGGGCCATTATATTTTTAAAACACCCACCTAATCACATATACAAATATAGTTCATCTATTGGGATAATGAGTCAAAATATATGCCTCCCACCGACCAACTTTTGGTCCCTTAAGAGAGATTTGGATACAAAAGAAAACTTGGTATCATCTCTTGCTCATCTTGAGTTGGTGAGAATATTATAGGGAGTGATTATATTAATCAACTATGTAAATATATAATTTAACATCTTATTTCTACCCCTCACGATTCTCCTACAACATGTGATAGAAGTTTGAACGATTTTCATTCTCAGGGATGAGAAGATTTTATTTAGTGATGTGTTTGATTGACCATAAATTTTATTCTTATGACCTCATATAGATTAGAGGGGGATTATTATAGCATTAAAACACCTATTCAAATGAGTCTATATAGATAATTCATTGATTGGGATAATGAGTCATAAGATATGCCTTTCACTGACCAATTTTTGGTCCCTTAAGAGAAATTTGGCTATGAGAGAAAATACATTATCATGTCTCACTCATATTGAGCTAGTAAGAATCTTTTGGGAGGTGATTAGAATAATTTTATGTGTAAATTTAGGATCTAATGAATTTTATCAACTTCTCATGGTTTTCCTACAATGTGCAGTGAAAATTCAAACCATTTGCACTCTCAGGGATGAGAAGATTCTCTTAAAAGATGCGTATAACTGAGTATAAATTTCAATCTTGAAGCCTAAAATAGATAAAAGAGGGAATATTGTATAAATAAAACACCCATCTAAAAATGTTTATAAATATGTTTCATTAATTGGGCTAATCAATCATAAGATATGCCTCCCACTGAACAACTTTTGGTCCCTTAAGAGAGATTTGACTACGAGATAAAAATTATTGCCATGTCTCTCTCATCTAAAATTAGATATAATCCTCTGAAGGATTATTATAATAATCATCCATGCAATTTTAGGAGCTGACAACTCTTCTCTACCCCTCACAGTTATCCTAAAATGTAGGGTAGAATATTGAACCATTTACACTCTCAGGGATGAGAATATTCTCTTAAGGGATGCATCTAATTGGTTGTAACTTTTCATCCATGGCCTAATAAAGAGTAGAGGGATATATTACAATGTTAAAATTACCATCTAATCATATCCACATAGATGGTTCATTGATTTATATAATGAGTCATAATATATTCCTCCCATTGACCAACTTTTGGTCCCTTAAGAGAGATTTGGCTATGAGAGAAAACTCATCTCCATGTCTCACTCGTCTTGAGCTAGGGAAAAATCTTTGGGGGGTGCTTAGAGGACCCATCCATGTAATTGTAGGAGATAACAAATTTTATATATTCCTAATAGTTTTTTTACAATATGTGGTATAAATTTGGACCATTTTTACTCTCATGGATGATAATATTCTCTTAAGGGATGGATCCAACCGACTGTAAATTTTAGTCTCAAGACTTGACAAAAAGTAGAGAGGGGATATATATATATATATATATATATATATATATATATATATATATATATATATATATATATATATATGTGGTTTTTTAATTAGGTGAGTGAGTCACAATATATGCCTCCCATTGACTAACTTTTGGTCCCTTAAGAGAGATTTAACTATGAGAGAAAACTCATTGTCATGTCTCGCTCATCATGAATTGGGAAGAATCCTTTGGGGGGTGATTAGAAGACTTGTCTATGTAACTATAAGAGTTGATGGCTCATCTATACTCATCACAATTATTTTATAATGTGTGGTGGAAGTTTAGATTGATTGCACTCTCAGGGATGAGAAGATTCTCTTAAGGGATGCATTCGACCAACTACAAATTTTAGTATCAAGGCCAAATGGAGAGTAGAGGGAGATATTATAGAATTAAAAATACCATAAAGATGTGTCCATATATATGATTCATAAATTTATATAATTATTCATAAAATATGCCTCCCTTTAACCAACTTTTGGTCCCTTAAGAAAGATTTGGCTATGAGAGAAAACTCGCCACCGTGTCTTGCTCATCCTTAGTTGGGAAGAATCTTATAGGGAGTGCTTATAAGACTTGGCTGTGAAACTATAAGAGATGAAAACTAATGTATACAACTCACATTTATATTGTAATTTATAGTGAAAGTTTAGACTATTTTCACTCTCAAGGATGAGAATATTCTCTTCAAGGATACGTCTGATTGACTGCAACTTTTGGTCTTGAGGCCTGACAAAAAATAAAGGGGGACAATTACACTATTAAAATTTACATTAAAATGCATCCACATAAATGTTTCATCAATTGCACTAATTATTCATAAGATACACCTCCCAATGACCAACTTTTGGTCCCTTAAGAGAGATTTGTCTATGAGAGAAAACTCACCATTGTGTCTCTCTCATATTAGATAAAAATGCACACATATAAGTTTTAATGCTATAATATATTGATATGAAAAAATTTGGAAGAAAATTTTATCTATGAAATCCACAATTAAATATCATATGATATGAATATATAGGTTTTTTATCTTAAATAATTATACATTTTGAATGTCAATATGGAAGATACTCACAATGACCTAACACTCTCCTGAGATGTTGTGAACCTATTATCCACAAAAGACATCAAATATGGGATAAAGAAACTTGTAAAAGGAAAGATCATCGACATCAAAAGATATGAAGTTGAAATTTTTAATATTGGAATCTTTATCCCTACTCCACATATGCAAATCTATTTTAACACTTCACTTAGTGAAGGATTTTTTAAACAATAGATGAAAATTTTGATTATGTGTCTATCTACAGATCTAAGGACAAAAATAATCCTTCTAGGGATAGAACTATTATGATTTCCCCTTTATTCACCAAGCTTTTTGGAACCATTATAGAGAATAAAATTAGTGGTTTTCTAGTTGACAGTAAACTTATAGCTATAATTCATGATGGCTTCAAAGGAAATTATTTAATAACTTATCACATTCCCACTTTTATAATTATTGTTGAAAATTATTGTAAAAATAAATATGTTCTCTTTATGCACTAAAAAAATGGAGTAAAAAATGGATGTGAGTGCTTCTATGACTGAAGGGTTTGGCCCTAGTTAGTGGGAGATCCCTTATTCTCTTTCTTGTTCAACATGGGCCCCTAGTTAATGCTCTAATGATGTTGGTTTGGACATATGATGTGAACATAGACCCTTTCTCCATCATTATTTAGATTAATATGTCTTTAGAGCCTATTTTAAAACTATCATTTTCAAGGCTACAAAGATATTCTAAACTAAATGGAGGCCCCAATGTGTAACCCTATATCCATATCTTGTAGGAGGTACAAGACAAGAAATTTGAGAAATAAGAACTAGCATTATGGATATCGTAGATATCCTCCTCATCTTCCACTTAAAGCTTGGGCCTCTCTTATTCATATTAGGAATATTAAAACCTCAAAGATTATAAGTAAAATTATTCCATCTATTTGGTCTTGGCCCTAATTTGGATGTCTCTTTCTCATATTCCATTCTCATTCCATGTTTTAATTTAGAGGCCAACATGACTGAGCTTGGTTCTAGGTATGGGAAGACATAGCACACTTAAAATAAATTCCATGGATCCCTCAAAATCCCCATAAGCATTATCCCTAATTTAATCTTCATACCAACAAAGGTTTCACTCACTTGATCCACAAGAAGGTTCTAATACTAGATTTAGACACACTTCTCTAATTAGAGGCTCGATTGATAGAAAAAATAGCTTTGAAAAGTTTTTTTATATAAATTTAGTCTATGGATTCAGCCCTCGTAGACTAGATCAAATCATCATGGTAAGATAATGGAGTCATTACAATAAAAATCCTTCCTAAAGAACCTTTTCAAGTCACATTTTTTACTAAAAGTATGTAACATAAAGAGCAAGATCTTTCTTTTGAATATTAATAATTCCCAAATCCCCTTTATCATGGGATAAGTAACATGTCTCAAGAAACCCTATAGAAACCTTGAGATCCCTTACAGTTATCCCATAATAAATCCCTTAAAATCTTGGATATTTTTTTCTAGTTTGGATAGAGTAATTATTGGGCCCAACAAAAGGAATCATAAATATGAGTTGTAGCCAAAACCTTAGTATAAAATGGTACTTACCAATAAGAAATGTAGCCCTAATAATTTAATATGAAATATTTTTATTTATTTTTGAAATAAAATACTACCATTATAAATAAGGGCTAGCTTGAAAGGCAAAAGGTATCCCTACAATTTTAAACATAACTTTTCAACCCATAATGAAAAAACTAGCAAGGGTGGGGAAATGACTTTTCTTATACCAATGGTTTGTTTTCAATTCAACATTAGAGCCCAAGACATTGAAAAAAAATGGAGGAAATTAAAAGCTTTTTAGTAATAAAGGCTTGATTTTATACAATAGTGATAAATGAATCATTATTAAAAATTATATCAACATATGGGTTCTTCTCTGTGGGAGATTAATCTCATGAACCAAACCTTTAAAAAATCTATCTCTAAGAAGATAGCCAAAGAATTAAATAATAATAAAATGTAGAAAGGGGGACAAAGGGAAACCCTGTATCGATTAAATGCAACATCTTATAGAGTTATAAGATTTTAAGGAAACACTTCTTGAAAATGAAACACAAGTATGCTACATTTATGAGAGTGTTTCAACTTTATCTATGATATTATACTTATGACAAATACATAGATATAAAAAAAATCAAGAACTAAACTAATTGGATAAATATATCACTAAAAAATTAAAATTCAGGCATAATACACCAAATTGCATGATTTAACTTTAAATATCAACTTTTATGTAATTTGTAACTTATAAACCCGAGTGTAGGGTACAACAGTGTTGATTACAACCTCAAAAATACAATTTAAAGTAGTTAAGGTACCTAAGATATCAGTGATATTTAATACAAGAAACAAAACAAAAATTCAATCAAATATTAGTCAATTAAGTAATCATAGACTAAAAAATAAACTTAATATTATTTTACATACATAAATACACTTAAATTAAAAATAAAGTTATGTATCAAATATAAACTATGAAGCAAATAAGCCCTGCATAACATGATGACGTGTGTTGAGGTGAGGTGGTGAAGTAACTATAGATGGCATAAAGTTTGGAATTTTAGTGTCATGAGGTTTTGAAGCATCTACAAATGATTTATACTCTATCATGTTAGTCTCTTGAGGTCTTGAAGCAGCCCCTAATGACATATACTCAAGCACGTTAGTGTCTTGAATTACCAAATAAATTATAGATAAAATATAATATTCCTTACTAGTGTCTATAGATGTTAAAGTAAGTGTAAATGGCATAGATATTTGGGTACTAGTGTGTTGTACATATGTAGGTCTAGTCTTCATAGATGTAACCTGTATATGTCACACCTGAATATGAGGTAAAATACACTTCATCCCACATGATGTGAAATTATTTATATGAACTTTAAAATGATTTAGAGTTATGCCACTACTAATAGGAAGGACACTAACACCAATCGTGAGATAAGAATCTAGGAGGGGAGTTATTCAAGTGTTAGTATGATAATAACCAATAAGAACACACTAATAAATCTAACACCTCAATCCTAGACACTCAAAGAGTAAGAAAACAATACAAGTAACTAATAATGGAATACAAAACAAATATTATTTACCTTCCTTGAGATAAAGATTTGCATGTTAACCATGGAGGAATGCACTTGGTTATGCTCTCAAAGAGTCTTTGATAATGGTGCTCCTTGCATCATTTCTCCTTATCACCTTGGTAATGTTGGGCTTGAATTTGGAAATATGTAGTAATCTATCAATTTTTTTACATTTTATCCTCACAAGAATGCTTTGTCTCTAAAAACTTAAACATTATAACATTACACAAAAAATCTCTCTTTAGGACCTTGGCACTTCTATTTATAGCCTTTCAAACTAACTGTTGACCCAATTTTGCCCCTCAAGCAAAATCCTGGTCACCTCCTACACCTGCTTTACATGGCCAGTCATTTCAGGTTGCAAGGTCCATCTTCAGGGTTCGACAGTTCCGTTTCAGAGCATTGGCTCATTGGCCTAGTTCGTTGATGTTCACAGTAGCAAAAAACAGAGTCTTCAAATGCTCACGCAAGGAGAGAAGAAGGGAAAAACTTGGGGCATTCGACACTTAGAAAAAAAAGGAAGGGTAGACAAAATGTAGAGGGCGGCAGAATCACCGCCCACAACACGGGCGGGTAAAAAGAGACCCCCTACACACAATGCAGAGGGTGGAAAAATCACCGCCCATAATGCCGGCGGAGAAAAAGAGGCCACTAACATCGGCCGACATTGGCAAAACTGCTGCTGTCGGCAGCTTACATAGGCCGACGTCAGAAAAACTATCGCAGTCGGTAGATTATCGGCCGATGTCGGCAGAAGTCCTACATGCAATCCACTGCAGCGGGCGGCAAATTCGCCGCCCACAACATCAAGCGGTAAAAAGCACTTGCAGAGCACAGGAAAAAGCCCGCCTAGCCACCGGAGGAGAAGACCAGCATGCAAAACGAGGCAACAAGCATGGTCTTGGTAGACTTGTGATGTCAGCTACAGTATTTTTCACTCTTTCCAATGAGACTCCTCTTGGCTTTTCCCTATAAATGGGCAGACTTGTTCATTTATCAAAATCTTCCCCACTGTTGTAAAGAGCATTGCTCTCCAAATTTTCCACCTGAATCAATAAAAGACAATTTTACCTCTATTTGGATGGATCTTTCTGTGTATGCATTGGATGTTAATCTGTGTCCAGTCATTGTCTCCTGATGCTCTCACAAGTTCAACACCAGCAAACCTGCGATCTACAAAGTGCCACTGTCTGTTGCTGCCAAGAGTAGAGTTCTGTTTTAGAGGTATAAAACAGGTGAGGTCACTTACAGTGTGTATTTCTCAGCACCTTGGTGAGTCCCTATTTCTTGTGCTTTCCATAAGAACCTCCCTGTCATCCCAGAGACCTGGTCTTTTCTGTCAGATCTGAGTGTATGTATATTTTTCTCTGATCCTGAGTGTGGATGTGGAAGGTCAACCTGTTTTTGGTGTATCACCTCTTTTAGAGTAGGTTGTTTGTTTTCATGCTTTTTCTCTATCTCTTTTCATCCCCCCAGTATACCTATATACCTATATTTTACGCTACCTGAAACAAATAAGATACATCAGAGGGAACTAGCCCATACCTAAAGACTCTCCTCTCCTGCTTTGCCGTCCCACAGGCAAGAGAGGGGTTTCCATGTTGCAGGGAGAGGGCAGGAATCTATTTTCCTGCCGCAGGGTGCACTTTCCAACGTCAACAATTTTGGCACACCTGGTGGGACTCCAAATTTTTAATCAAAAAAGTTGCAGGGTTACTCGCTGATCCTGTTAAAGTAGAGGAACCACCAATACAACACCATGCGCGTCAACAATTTTGGTACGCCCGGTGGGACTATATTTTATCAAGTTTTTTAACGCAGTAAAGTTTTAGGATTGATGCTGGTCCTGTTACAACAAATCAAGTTTCTTCAGCATCTGGCAACTCCGAGTAGATCCACTGGTTAAGCAGCGTGGTGCCTTCAAAAATCCAAAAAATTTCCTTGTATGTATACTTCTTTTGCACAAAATCATAGATTTTGTTCTCCTTCATATAATATCGATCAGACTCAAAATATTTATGGAATCCCCTCAAGTGGCTCTCCTAGTTGCCCTGCAACTATAAGGGAGGTGATGATGGAATTTGAGAGACAGACAAAAGAAATTGATAGATTGGAAGAGCAGCACAAGTATCAGTAGGAGCTGATGTATAAAGAGGAGTGCTTGTTTAGGCAAGCACAAGCCGTATAATCCATGAAGGAAGAGGTGCCAAAATAGAGAAATCCATCTTTTCAAGGCAGCGAGCCTTGTGTGCCCCCTCCTACCCTAAAGAAAACCCCCTCTTTTGCACCAAATCCATTTTATCAAATTGCACTTGCTCACTCCAACTCATCAAATACAGCTGCTCCCAATCCCGTGTGCCTGGCTTTCCAACACCAAATGGCATCAGAGCAACCCCATGGAGATCAATCTTTTCAACTCCTTAGATCAGGAATCTTCCATCGAGAATAGTACCAGCCAGCATGTCCCTCTTCTAGAGGCTCCTCTAACGCATCAACATCATTTTCCTCACATTCCCCAACCTCCCCAAGTCCTCTAACATAGTGTGTAGATTCTGGATGGGAGGAAGGAATCCCAGGAACCAGTTCAGAGCTTTGAAGAGGATCATGCTAGCCACCTCCAAGAAAGACTCTTCCAGGAAAACCTAGCCAGACAGATTGAAGACTTAGAGGCTAGGATGAAGCTACTCCTTGAAAGGGAGTTAAAATTTCCAAACCTTGTGGAGGAGCCTCAGGACCTCGTGGAGAACAAAGTTGTTGCCTGTTCACAGGAGCAGAATTCAAATTCAAAGATCCTGAATTGGGGGAAGATAGTGGAATCATGGGGCAGCAAAGAGGAAGAAGAAGAATAGGGTTTTTCTCAAAACCTTAAAGAAGCTGAAGCTATGCCTGCCTATGATGATACTGGCAGCCTCCAAAAAAAGCTTTTCCAAGAAGATCTGGGTAAGAGAATAGCAGATTTGGAATTCAGAGAGTTTTCCCTTAGTCAATGTGTGATGGATGGTTCAGACCAAATAGCGTATTCAATGCCTGAACACACCCCACCTACACATTTCCAAGATAGTTATCAGGGTGTCCCTGATATTGATGAAGTGCTGATCAAGTGGAGGGAGGAGAATCATTCAATTCTAGCTCAAGGGCTGCCCCCTCTCCCACATGTTTTCTCCACTTCGTCCCTTCTTGAGGAAGACCCTATTTTGCAAGAGGCAGGGGAGGAACAAAAGATCCAATCTGCAGTCCTTCAGGAGGTTGTCATGAGCGACAA
This sequence comes from Torreya grandis, assembly GCA_037957365.1. Classification (NCBI taxonomy): domain Eukaryota; kingdom Viridiplantae; phylum Streptophyta; class Pinopsida; order Cupressales; family Taxaceae; genus Torreya; species Torreya grandis. The sequence continues at coordinate 829,293 of JARHVA010004790.1, forward strand.
TGAAGAAGAAATCGTCATTGATGCTCCTTTTGAATACCTTATCAACAGTAAAAAAGATGTAGGCCTTGCGTATATGCAGATGTTCCAATAATTCGAAGAGGAACAAATACATAGTAAGCTCTCTTCTCCTTTGTTTGATGAACTTCCTTGCTGTTTTGATGAAGATGACTACATTGAAGAATCTGAGAAAGAGGAAGATCAGGGGAATATTTTTGAAAATCTAGAGAACCTAATCAGCAAAGAGGAAAAGGGGAAGTCTATCTTCGTGGAGGAATACCTTGAAGAACTGAACTTTAAACAGATAAGTGATGTTCTATGGGATGAGCAATCATTTTGTGAGCCCCTTTTAGACATTACCACATTCTCCCTTCTTCAATAAGGCAAAGAGGAAGTAGAGGATGAGTCTGACAGAGTTTTCAGTGAAGTAGAGGGAAACAAATCAGAGCATGATACATTGCAGAAGAATTGTGTAGATCAAAAGGCTTACGGTGATAAACCGACAGCAATTAATTTCTTGGTGAGGGGCACCAATATCAAAGACCAACATTTAACAGGCCTCCAGGGACAATCAAAATACGTATATATTGGAGGCATGTTTGATTTTGATCCCCTCGGTTTTTAGCCAACTCAGGTGACAGAGAAGAAGAGCAAGTCACCAAATCTCATTTTCTTTCAGCTACTTGCCTGTCACGATAAGTCTCTTCACCAGGAAGGAGACTTAAGAAATTTTCTTTTCAATCCAGGAGGAATGTGAACATTCCTGGTTAGCTGTATATAATAGTTTGCTTTCAGTTGTTTTTCTTATTTTCCCTAAGTGCAGTTGCACAGGTAGTTGTTTTTTTAGCCTTGTGTGTTTCCCTTTGTTTGGGGGTAATTTATGTGTATTTCGATTCTGAGATTATCAATGCTGTTGAGAACTCTCTTTAAAGTCACCATCCGACTCTGCACCCAATGGATATGTAAGGCAACTAGGTTCTAAGCATAGCAGGCACGCTTATCCTATGAGTCGCCAATTTGTTGACCTAATTTTGCCCCTCAGGCAAAATCTCGGTCACCTCCTACACCTGCTTTACATGGCCAGTCATTTCGGGTTGCAAGGTCCATCTTCAGGGTTTGATAGTTCCGTTTCAGAGCATTGGCTCATTGGCCTAGTTCATTGATGTTCACAGTAGCAAAAGACAGAGTCTTCAAACGCTCACGCAAGGAGAGAACAAGGAAAAAAACTGGGGCATTCAACACTTAGCAAAAAAAGGAAGGGCAGACAAAATGCAGAGGGCGGTAGAATTGCCGCCCACAACACGAGCGGGTAAAAAGAGACCCCCTACATGCAATGCAGAGGGTGGCAAAATCACCGCCCATAACACCGGTGGAGAAAAAGAGGCCACTAACATCGGCCGACGTCGGCAAAACTGTCGCCATCGGTAGCTTACATAGGCCGATGTCAAAAAAACTGCCGCGGTCGACAGCTTATTGGCCGACGTCGGTAGAAATCCTACATGCAATCCACTGCATCGGGCGACAAATTTGCCACCCACAACATCAGGCAGCAAAAAACACTTGCAGAGCATAGGAAAAATCCCACCCAACTGTCGGAGGAGAAGACCAACACGCAAAAGGAGGCAACAAGCATGGTCTTGGCAGACTTGTGATGTCAGCTACAGTGTTTTTCACTCTTTCCAATGAGACTCCTCTTGGCTTTTCCCTATAAATGGGCAGACTTGTTCATTTATCAAAATCTTCCCCACTTTTGTAAAGAGCATTGCTCTCCAAATTTTCCACCTGAATCAATAAAAGACAGTTTTACCTCTATTTAGATGGATCTTTCTGTGTATGCATTGGATGTTAATCTGTGTCCAGTCATTGTCTCTTGATGCTCTCACAGGTTCAACACCATCAAACCTGCGATCTACAAAGTGCCACTGTCTATTGCTGCCAGAAGTAGAGTTCTGTTTTAGAGGTATAAAATAGGTGAGGTCACTTACAGTGTGTATTTCTCAGCACCTTGGTGAGTCCCTGTTTCTTGTGCTTTCCATAAGAACCTCCCTGTCATCCCAGAGACCTAGTTTTTTTTGCCACATCTGAGTGTATGTATGTTTTTCCCTAATCCTGAGTGTGGATGTGGAAGGTCAACTTGTTTTAGGTGTATCACCTTTTTTAGAGTAGGCTGTTTGTTTTCATATTTTTTCTCTATCTCTTTTCATCCCCCCCAGTATACCTATATACCTATATTTTGCGCTACCTAAAACAAACAAGATACATCAGAGGAAACTAGCCCATACCTAGAGACTATCCTCTCCTGCTTCGCCATCCCATAGGCGAGAGAGGGGTTTTCATGTTGCGGGGAGAGGGCAGGAATCCGTTTTCCTGTCGCAGGGTGCACTTTTCAGCGTCAACACTAACCCTAACCCAAGTGCAGTTAGGTTATCTTTAACTATGGTTAGGTTTAGTTTTACCCTAGTTAAATTTAGTAGGGGACAAGCAATTAATATTTGGGATAGATATCCTATTTATTAAGCATGTCTCTTCATTTATGAATTTAAGGCTTTAATGGAGGTATTTTCAATTCTTTGATTTTGAGGATGATGACATCATCATGACCTCAATTTTATTGGAATTTACTTTTTACAAAATTCATATTCACTAATTACACATGGAAACTTTTCTTAATCATTTAATTTTATTTTCAAAGTTTATTCATTATACTTAGTATTTTTTGCATTTTAGGAATTGTTTAAGTACCTAGTTTAAGGGTCTAAAGTCCAATCTATCAATTTGATAGGTCATAATTTGACTAAAGATGAATCCATGAAAATTTACTATTAGATATAGGATAATACCCCAATAGGAATGCCTCAACATGATTTAGTGATTCTTAAACTTAATTTACATTGTTCGATAGAAACCAATCTAAAGTCTAGTTGGAACATAATTATGGCCAAAATGGGGTGTCTATAGTTTTCCCCTATTTAGTAAGGTATTGTAAAACATAAGAATAATAACATCTTTTCAAATAATTAAAAAGTCATTAATGCCTTGGTTAATGCCCTAAAAGGTGATGGATGAGCCCTAGATTCCCCCTCAAGGGATGGGGTGGCAAAATAGAGTCATCTAATGTCTCTACAAAAATAGAAAATGATGTGATCTATAGGTAACATGGATGGAAATAATGATTTTCTTAAAGGTGCTTATAATCAGTGGCACAGTGAGGTGCCCCAGTAGGGAAAATGAGTAAAAACAATGATTTTTTCAAAGGTAGTTATAATCATTAGCATAGTGAGGTGCCCTAGAAAGGAAAATGAAAGCAAAAATAATGATTTGCCCAAAGATGATTATAATCATCAACATAGTGAGGTTCCCTATTAATGCATATAGAAGCATGATATAATGTCTTTGCCCCAGTACAATGGATGTGATCAATGAAGGTCCACATAATTCACTTAATAATGTAAAATAAAGAAAGAGGGCTTATGTATTGAATCCATACATAGTAATAATAATGTTGAAAAGTGTTGTGATTGATGTCAAGATTAATGTTAATGATGTCAAGGTTAATTCCATTAATGCAAGGTGAATCTAGTGAAGATACATGGTGAGTGGTCTTTGAGATATGAGCTTGTGATCTTAATGTGACAAGGTAAGTTTATTGAGCCTTGTCTTCTCTATTGATTGATGTCAAAGTTGATATCAAGGTATATACGATGTTTAAATACAACTAATGTCTGCATAGGAAGCTATGTGACAAGATGTATTTGAAGGCAAGAGATAATTTGAAGGCAACTAATTTATTTTATGTTGGTTGATGTCAAGGTTCAAGTCAAATTTAAGTTATCAGTATTGTTATTGAAAGTTTTTGTTAAGATATGATGACAAGTAGGTCTGTAAGAGTGTAGTTATGAGAAAGGCTAGTTATCACTGTGTGTGGTGATAATATTATGACCATTGAAGGTATGTAATGTGAAAGAGAGTATTTAAGTGGTTATTAATGTTTTTATCTTGTTTCCATTGTTGACAAATGCATAGTTAGTAAGTCTTTGAGGTCAAGTGTTTAAGTAGCCTAAGCCTAATCATGACATGAAGAAATATTTTGATAAGGTATGAACATGATGGATTGGTGATATTAGTGCGCATAATCTTGAGTGTTTGTATGAGTTTATTTTATCATTTATGTGAGTCATTGGATCACTCATGAGAATCTCAGGGTGAGCCTATAGGTGTAGTACTTTCATACCAAGTCTTCACCTAGACCACTCCTAGACTCTACATGGCCTAATAATGTATCATGATATGTTGAAAATACATGTCAAGGATTTATGTCAATGTATATGCATGATATAGGTTTCTTGAGTATTTGAATGAGGTAGAGAGTGCATAGAAAGAGGCATAAATGTCAGTTTTAAGGTCTAATGTGGTTTGCAGGTCAAAGCCTAAAGAGTAAAGAGAGAGAGTGTGGCCTAATTAAGGGTCATTATAATATTTAAATGTGTTTGAGCTCATTTAAGTATTTAAAAATTTTATTCAAGTTTTTTTATATGTTCATGAATTTTAGGTTCTAGTTTGAAGGACAAGGCATGAAAAATGGTTTTGAGGTCTCTCGAGTGCACAAACTGAAGGGTTCTCAACTTGAGAAGGATTTTTTTATGTTCATTAGATCATTAAAAGTTTAAATAGAAACCTAAAAATTTAATTGTATATTGGTAAGGTTACTATCTAAAAAATCTAGGCATTAGTTTTTATATTGAGGGACTATATTTTATGAATGATAGTTAAGAGTGGAAACAGGTTTAAACCCTCTTAGAACCCTAATAAGGACCCGATGTTGAAGATGTTGATTAAAAGTGATTATAATAGATTTTTATTTTCAATTAAGATATTAGATGTTGTATTGGACTCTCCTAGGTACCTCTAGGTGGTATGGGTTAGAGAGAAGAGAGAAAAAATGTTGAGTTATAGGCTTATTTCTAAAGAAGTTATTGTAGAAGTCAAAATTTGCATTGAACATAGTAATAAAATGGATGGAAGGAGAAGGTAGAGACTCATGTTTCATGTCCATGAGTGTTTATATATATTTTATATCCCTTAAGTATGATAAACTTATCATCTAAGTTAGCCAGTGGCTTATAGGCCTAATGGTGCAAATAGTGAAAAACCTAGGCAATAATGAAAAGATAAATTAAAATGTGTTATCTTGATAGAATGATTTAAAAAAGTGCATGGAGATGTTGTTTTTTATTTTTATTTCCTATCAATTCTTGGTATAAATCTTTGAATTTAGGTATAGTGATAAAAATGATGAAGCCAAAATGGCTTGTCTAGCTTAGTGAGGTATGTGTGTAGTGAGATCAACAAATTGGTTTGTAAGACCAATAGTTGACACTAGACCATATGATGTTTATATTTTAATATGGTCCATATATTTCATAATATCATATGCATGTATTTTAATTATTTTAAAGAGGTTATATAGGTGTTGGAGGTCTAAGTCATCATGACTGTGTTTTGAGGTAAATTGACAATTTTGAGTAAGCAAGTTACAGTGATGTTTTTAAGGCTATATGCCCTGAGTGGAAGTGTCTAATTCATATGGTGATTTTTTTTAGGTAATTTAATTTATTTATAAGTTATTTCTTTTCATGGTTGTGTGGCTAAATGATGTGTTATCTTCATTTTTTCAAGTCAGACTTTTTTGTGTGTTCAAAGGCCTAATGTGAATAGGGCTAATGGAGTATTTCAACTAGTGTTCAGACCTAAAAGGTGTCATGGTGATCAAAGTATGTTAAATAATGAATATTTTATTTTTATATGATATTTTCCTTCCATGTGTAGAGTTTTAAAGTGTTCCAAATAAGGTAAAGGTAACGTGTCTTAAAGTAGGTCTAATGGAATTAGGTCTCTATGAGACCCAAAAGTGAAATGAGGCCTAATTGAGTCATATCAGGCCAAAAAGGACTAAGTTATCATTTAATTCATGTCCACAATATTTCCCAATAACTATTATATGGATGGCCTAAGAGAATAAGGTTGTTTGGTTGACTAAGTGGTGTATGAGCAAGAGGCTTGTATATACAAGGCAGTTTTAGGCCTATGTGTGTAGAAAGGAGAGTGAAGCAAATGAAATATCACATTATTGAGTATAAGGAGGTATTTTATACTATTAGAGGAGTGTATAGGTTTTTTAATGAATATTTAAAAGTGTGTCTACATATGAATATCAAGGTCATATGACCTAATCAGTCTTGAAGACACCTAATTAAATGAAGAGGCCTAGAAATCAATTTGAAAGGGATAAGAGTGTGAAGATCTAAAGAGATGGTCATCATATGTTGGTTGATAAACAAGGTGTTTTAAAGGTGATAAAAGAAATAATGTAGATAAGTTGGTGTTGAGTCATCTAGGGGTGGGTGCTTCCTTGCAAGTAGGTGCTTACTGAAGCCTAATCAAGTGGGTACTTGGCTAATTAGGGTTGGTGATCCATGTGGAGTTAGTGCTTCACTAAATTTAATTTTTGTTTTATAGTAATGTAGTCCATTTATAGAGATAAGTATATTTTGTTTCCCTTGAAGTTTTCCCACATATTTGATGTGTTCTTGTGTTTCATGATTATTCGGATAGTTGTTTGTGCTTGTTAGATCTATATGTTTATTTGAATAGTTCACTAATGCTTAATTTAAATTGATTGAAAATGTTTGATGACTAATTCAACCCCCCCTCTTAGTCATTATGCTTCTAACAAATAAACCATGACATATGATATACATTAATTTGGGCCACTTGCTAGTATGGATATGCACACCCTAACTATCAAGGATTACAATTCATTAGTGATTTAATTCCTCTACGTTTGGATAGGTCTAAGATTTTACTAGGTGTGAAAAAGGATTAGGTCCACTACATTGTCTGATATATCCTTTGGTCTGAGTTTTTCTATAGCTTATGATATTATGTATCATATTTATAAACAACTATAATAATAATAATGTGTATCCAAAACATGGAAAACTCAATTTAAATACAACTACAAATAAAATAGGCATGAGATACAAACAATCATATCCCAAGTGAATATACTATAATAAATTAAGTGTATGAATGTACACTAATTCATAACTTAAGTATAAGATATGGGCAATCAAGACTCAAGTGTAAATAAAGTGTAAGAATCCTATGACAACCGAGAAAAAAAAGGTAAAAAATGAAAATAAAGTCAAGAAACAAACAAACAAACAAAATAAAACATTAATAAATAAAAGTAAACAAATAAAAAAACACCAATAAACAAAAATAAAAAACTAAAGGCCATAAATAAATAAAATAAAATAATCAAAATAAAGAAACAATCCGAAGCAAATAAAGGTGCAATAAATAAACTATTCTAAAGAGGTAAAGGCAATATACAAACAATGGTTAATTATAATGTTAGTAACAAATAGAATACAATGTGCATGTCTAATAGAGGTGTTGCTTTTAGAAATAGGGTGATCCCTAATATAGATAGCAAAAACATAGATAAAATAACACATGAATAAAAGACTAATGGTTGCCCATAAAATATAAGAGACAATGAGACAAACAAGATGACAAACATTACCCCTAAGATATAAGAGATAATGAAACAAAACAAAAAAAAAATGGGGTGAATAGAAGAAAATAAAGGGGTAGCTAAGCTAACTCTAGATGAACTAGGTAAGTGGATGTTGCCTACATAATTTTGTGGATACAATATCCAATGTGAATTTTAGATCAAATGTAGTTCTCCCAGGATATGAGATATCAGAAAATAGATGATAAGAAAACATGATTGACTTGTAGAGGAAGTCTCATAAAATAGTGAGTGCATAAGAAAAGAGATGGATGATGTTCACAATTATGAAAATGTTAACACATAAATTTTATGAGTGCAAGAGTGTGGTTTAGGTTAAAACCATACTAAAAGATAATATACAAGTACTCACACATGAACTCAATTCATAATGCTTACTATGTCTAAGATTGAGAATGAGAATAAGGTCACAAAATGATGAGAGTGTAAAAGGTCTAGACTTATAAAATGATGAGAGAATTTTTAGAGAGAAACATAAAGGAATGAATGATCCAAGATAATGATGAATAAAATCAATCACCAAAACTAGTTAAGGTGACTCCAAATGCATTGGGTAATTGGATGTTGTCTACATAGTTTCATAGACACAAGATCTAATGTGAACTTCAAGTTGAAAGTAGTTTTCCCAGAAATGGGATGAAATACTATTAGAAAATGAAATAGAAATAGGGAAATGGTTATGATAAAAGCCATGAGAATGCATCCATTATATCTATTGACTTGAAGATGCACATCTTAAATGGTGAGGATATAATCTAAATGGCCTAATTTTAAAGGCAAGCATGTTTTTAAGTGTTTCTAGGCATATCAACTCAATGGAAAATTATGAGACATAGAATGGATTAACTCATAAAATGGAAAGAACATGGCTTAAATATGCTCACAAAATGATGAAAGTGTTCAAACCTCAATATAAATTGAGTGTTGGCTAAATAGTTTCAAAAGGAATTAAAGTCACCATAGTTCTTCCTTACAATGAAGATCCAACTAGGCAACAAAAAGCTCAAAAATATACAAATGGAAAAGTATATAATATGTATGTAGAAATGTGGAGAAAATGGGGTTATTCCTAATTTTACCAAATTTATTTATAATGAGGAAACAATGGCATGAGTCGGTGATACTAATTTATCCAAAGGAGGTTATAATTAGTAGCACCAAGGATAATATAGAACATGACAACAATGAAGAATGCAATTGTCAAACCACTGTCATACTACCTCATTCTAAAAAATATGCACTAAATGAATCTCTATATTGAATCAACCACTAAAAATTTGTCTAAATCTAATCTCTAAAGGTGCCTGAAGTACCAATAGATCAGAACCAAGGTTAAAAAGGGTGGGTAAAGGAGGGTCAACAATTTTATCCAATTATGGAAGGTATGGAAGGAATAGTATATGATATGGTACAAGGAAGGAGATATTAAGGTATAATTTAGGTGATCCTCATAGACAATACCTTAGGTCTCTCAAAAAAAAATGCTTGAGGTGTATTATGTTCATAGGTTCATCAAGTTCATCTCCTTATAGTGTAGCCAACTTGTAAGCTCCAAATCCATAATTAGAAATAATGACATAGGGGCCTATCTAATTAAGCTTGAATTTTCCTTTCTTATTTTTCTCAAATGTGATGCTCTTCTAGTTTTATTTTAGGACAAGATCACCAAGCTCAAACTCTCTATGCTTGATGCTCCTATTATAATGACCATGTAACTAGTTATGATATAATTGAAGGTTGTTTATAGTGGCCATGCATTTTTTCATCTAGTGACTCTAGCTCTTTCAGACAAGTTAATCTCTAATCCACATCATCAAAGATGTTCTTTAATGATATAGGTGAAGAAATAAACTTGACCTTGATGGGAAGAATAGCCTTAATGCCATAGACAATGGAATATGGTGTGGTTCTTATTATATTATGATAATTAATATGGTAATCCTAGAGGGTGAAATAGATCTATAGGTGCCAATTATGGCCAACATCATTGACAATATTCTTAATAATATTGATAATGGTCTTGTTATATGCTTCTACTTGGCCAAACCTTATAGGTAATATGTAGTGTAAAAATGTTGGATAATGTTTATCTCAGCACAAAGTACCTTGGCATCTTTGTTCTTAAATGATTTTCCATTATCAGATATAATGTAGGATGGGATACCATAATGGCAAATGAGATGGTTGAAGATTAATTTGGAAATTTGTCTTCCATTCACTTAAGTGAGGGGTATACCTTCAACCCATTTAATGAAGTACTCGGTGGTGGTAAGGATATACTTATGGCCATCTTAGGAAGTAAGGTTAATCTTCCCTATGAGATTGAGTCCCCACATTGAAAACGACCATGGTGTGGTCATTATTTTGAGTGTTTTAGCCATAACATGAATCAAATTTGTATGTCTCTGACATTTGTTACATATTTTCACATAATTAGTTGCATATGTTTCCATGGTTGACCAATAATATCCATTACATAAGATATTTTGGCAAGGACAACCTTATTGGTGTGATTTCTACAAACTCCTTCATGAATTTCTCTCAACACTAATATAGTTTTTGTCGAATTCAAATAATGAAGTAGAGTTCTATCAAAGCTCCTATGGTAAAGGGTTGGGTTGAGTAAGGTATATCGATAGGATTGGTGAGTGATATGTTTGTTACTTAGGTGAAATGTCTGGTAGAAGGACTTGGTCATGGATGCATTTATATAATTTAGAATACTAAATAGAACTAGGACCAATAATATCATAAATCATTTCAATGGTTGAGGGTTCATGAGCAAGCACTAGAAGATATTCAACTAAGAACTAATAGTCTTTTAGCTTGTATTTGTCATATATCAAAGAACCATTGGTATTCATAGCGTCTATTATCTTATTATTGGATTGAGGTATGTTTTAATAATGAATTTGAGAAAACTATTGCATGAAAATGTCTACTATGGCCTTATAAAGTACTAGATTATCATCTTTGGTATAAAAATGGTCTATAAATTGATAAATAAAAAGTTGGGAATCTCCATGAATAATTACATGTTAAATGTTCTACTATACCACTTGACAAAGTCCTACAACAAGTGCTTCATATTTAACCAAGTTATTGGTACAAAGAAAGTTGATGTAAAATGATTTGGAAATGATACCCCCTATGGTGTAATGAATAACAATCCTCTTTCTGATCTATGAGATGTGAATGACCCATAAAAATACAGCTTCCAGTGTTGCTCCTTAGGAGGTGTTTCTATGATAGTCATGTTGTACTCATTTGGGAATACAAAAGTGAGTGGTTGAGTATCTGAAAGGGGATATTTAGTAAGTTGATTTTTAATTACTTGTCCCTTAATGGCCTTTTGATTGATATATTCAATATCAAACTCACTTATAAGCATGATCCACTTAGCCATGTGGTCCTGTACAGCTAATTTTGATATTAGATACTTGAAAGGATCTACTTTGGCAATGACTATGGTCTTGTTATTAAGGATGTAATGATGTAATTTTTGGGTTGTAAAGACCATAGCTAGACAATATTTTTTAATTGGTGTATAATTATGTTCATACACCACCAGTGTATAGATTAAATAGTATAATGCATGTTCTTTCCCATGTTCATCATGTTGGGCTAAAAGTGCCCCCAAAGCATTTTTAGTGGCAGATAGGTAAAGTAGTAAGGGCCTCCCTGGTATTGGTGGTAACAAAATTGGTTGACTGTCTAAGTATTCCTTTAGGTGATCAAAGGATTTCTAAAATTATGCATCCCAAAGAAATGTAATAACTTTATTTACTAAATGAGTGAAAGGATGGCATTTATCATCCAACTATGAAATAAAGCATATAATAGACTAGATTTTACCCTGTAGAGTGTGAAGTTACTTCAAAGTGGAAGGTGGAAACATCTTGATAATGGCTTGAACCTTGGTAGGATCAACTTTAATGCCTCGGTGAGAGAACATAAAGCTTTAATAATTTTCCTAAATTAACACCAAATATTCATTTTTTGGGATTAAGTCAAACCTTGTACTCACTAAGCCTTTTAAATATCTTTAATACTATATATAGATGATCTGCAGGGGTCTTAGATTTACCCATTATGTTGTCAACATAGTCTTTGATAATGGCATGCATCATGTCATGAAATATAATGGTCATATCCCTTTAGTATGTTGACCCTAGATTCTTGAGGCTAAATGGCATGACCTGATAACAAAACATTCCCTAAGAAGTGGTGAACATTGTTTTGTGTTGGTCTTCTAATGCAATCCTAATTTGGTGTATCCTTAAAATCCATCCATGAGGGAAAGCGTTTTATACTTGGTTGTGGAGTCAAAAATCATGTCAATATTTAATAGAGGAAAGTTGTCCTTTGGGAAACCGTGGTTGATGTATCAAAAATTAGTGTAAGTGAGGAATGCCATATTAGTTGCATGATGATATAAATGGTATATGGGTCAAATAAGTTGGTCGTGTCTAGGTCTTTATATATGCTATGATCAGACTCTACTTCACTATCATCATTCTCACTTTTCTTTAGTTTTAGAACAAGAATAATATATGTGGGGTCACCCCCAAGAGATTTAAATCCAAGACCATGAGTTATTTTATATTTGGTCATACAAATAGGCTCAATGGTACTTTGTTAATTTTCCCCTAAGCCTCTACCTTCATAAGATTTGTTATCCATAATCCTATTAGGGATGGGATATTTTGTGCTTCGGTAGTAATCAACCAATTTGTCCTTGTATAACCAAGAATCATCATCGGCAAACATGTCATATTCTCAGCTAGTGTTAAGTGTGAAAATAATAGGCACTGGGATATGAATCTTTCTTTTTCCCTTTCATCACCATTCTATACAAATTAGCTTAGCTTTGAACCTTCCATGGGATTTTGGGTTATGTGGAAGATTGGATATATGGAATGTATCATGGGTAAAATAATATATTGGACCATTATCTAAGATGGTAAAATGATTATAAATTTTAAAAGGAGTTGTATGTGAAGTTGAGGCAAGGCTATTAGGGTCTATGCAATTGGTCTTTGGAAATTTAAAAAGTATCTCTTTGTCTTTGTCCTTATTTTGGTATTAGTTTTAGACTAAAATGATAATTTTAGATTTCATATTCGAATTTCAAATGCTTGTAATGTTCATATGGATATAAATCTCCATAGATAGTTACCTCCATCTCAGAGTGAGGAAACTTTATACACTAGTGCAAGGTTGAAGGTATTGCATGTATTTTGTGTATCCATGGTCTACCCAAAAGAAAATTATGTGATAAATCTAGGTCTAACATATGGAAAAGTTTATCATGGGTTAAAGGTTCAATAATCACTAGCAAACTAATGGTTCCTTGTGATTCTATCTCTTCATTATCATAGGCCTTGATAGTAATAGTCTTTGGATGAAGATCAATTTTTGTATATCCCAAATGTTTGATTAGCTCCAGAGACATAATATTTAGGCTCACTCCATTGTCTATAAGAATTCATTTAAATTTGTTTTGTGTTATAACAACTTTAATGTATAATGGGTTATTATGGAGAGGGCCAAGGGATGACATATCAATTTTGGTTGAAGGTCAACTATTGGCCTGGGGCTAGGTGTCCAACCAAAGCTTGAAATTTGTCTAGAGTAATGTCATTGGGCATGTGAGATTGGCCTAGGATTTTAGTAGGGATATTATTATGGATGGTATATGTATGTAACAAGTCTAAAATAAAGATTCATGTAGGTGTCTTTAGATTTTTTCCATAATATCATATTTATTTTTCTTAACACTGGTAATTATCTTACTCTTAGCGAACATAATAGATTGGATCGACTCATTGGGTTTATGGGCCTAGTATGGTGACTTTAGACTATTGAGTTGTGATTGCACAATTTGGATTGGCTATAAGACCATCATAGCTAGAAAATGATGGAGATGGGATAAAGAGGGTAATTCTTGATTTGCAATGTGCTTGGATATGGTCACTAGTCAATGAAGGGTTACCATCATAGGGTCTTAAAATTGCTATCTTTGGTTGTTGTTACACTTAGTTATGGTCACAAATCAAGGATTACCAGTATTGGTAGGTTGATTGGCATTATTAGATAATGATCTTATTTTATTGGTCTTTGGTCTAGGATTGGTGGTAATGGTAGAAACGTGACCACATGTAATATGACCTACAACTTTATTGTAGTCATGTGCAATTGCATTATAGGTCTATTGGCTATTAGTGTCATTTTGGCCTTATTTCTATCCATTTTATGGTTGATTTTTTTATTTATACTTTGTTATTATTGTTTTTATTACTATGGTTATGGTATTCATTATTGTTGTTGTTGATTGGTATTGTTATGTAGATGCTCTATTATCCAACTAGATTTATCCATTTCCAACATATTATTCATGAGGTGCTTTAGTTGTATACAATGATATATAGAATGTCCATGAACATGATGGTATTTATAGAATTCATGTTCTTTATACCAATTTGGATAAGGTATTGTTTCATGAAAGTGTTTTAAAATTGACCAACTTATCATATTGGTCACAGTTTATTTGTGAAAAACTACTTCAATAGGCTCACAAATGTCACTAAAGACTCTAGGAGTGGGTCTTCTTTTTGGAGGAGGGGTTTTCAAATGTGGTGATTATAGCATTTAGGGATCTAGACAAGGTTAAGGCATAGACTATGCTCACTAGATAGACTGCATTTATGGAATAAACTACATTTATGGGAGAGATTGAGTAGATGGTGGTTATACCATTTGAACATGATGTGAGTCCATAACTCCATTACTGATAACATTCTTGTTGTGGTGGTTTGACTTAGGTTTTTCATAGTTATTATCCTAAGTGGGTGTAGATTCTTGAGCTTGTATTGGGATAGGGATTTGACTTGGGTCTAAGTTTTGTTTTTGGCTCTAGTTTTGGTTTGAATAAGATAACTTAATAATCTATTCATTAATGAGGGCCTTATAAATCTAGATACCTTTCTCAATGATTTTGAATGTGTGAGCACACTAAAGCTCCACGTGATAAGATATTTCATTGTGAATTTTTTTGGTAAACATAGCTACCAATTATTTATCTGGTAGATTATGGGTGAAGCAACTAGAAAGAACTCTCCATCACTATAAGTAACTCACAAATCTCTCACCATTTTTTTTCTTGGTCTGACTCAAATCAACTATTAAAATAATGTTCAAGAATTTAGGAGAAATATTGTATAAAATTATCTAAAAGATCATCAAATTCAGATACTAAGTTCTTTGGCAACTTAAGAATCCTCTCCAAGGCCTATTTATCTAGACTTTGAGAAAAAAGAAGAAGCAGACATATGTTTCTATAGTCCACTAGCTAAAAAGCAACAAAAAATTATTTTAAATGTTCTTTAGGGTCTCTTTTACCCTCGTATTTATCAAATTTTGGTGGCTCATAACTAGAGGAAATGGCATTTGGAGATACTCCATGTTAAATGGGTATTAACACACATCATCTGATTTGAACTTATTTGTCTATTTTCCCATCTAAATGGCTATAAGTGCATCCTTCATTTATTGTAGTTCTTGGGATAAGAACTATGATGGCATATGTGGTTATGGTTATGGTTGTGTCTAGGTGATCAAAGGTAGACTACAATGACTTGGGTATAGTGGTGGAATGGAGTATTATGAAAGGTTGGTTTGATGGACCAATCAACTAGGAATATGCATTTACATATTAAGATTAAGCTATTGATATTGCATGCATTGTTGGTAAATATTATGGTTTGGATTCAGAATATGGTTTTGGGTATGAGGGAATTGGATTTGTGAAGTATGTGGCTTTGTGGAAGGTATTGTGCCTCTTGAGTTTGAGTAGGAACTTACTACCAACTAGTAAAACCCAATTGTATAAATGATACTTATTGTTGACTAAGTCGCTATCTTTGAATATATGGCACATGTTAGGTAAAAGGTAACTATTTCCCAATAGGTACTTACTAGATGTTGACACCTCTTTACTAAATAAACACTTGTTATGAATTAAAAATGTGTTAGGTGTTTGTAATTTCTTAATGACAAATAAGAACATGTCATTAATTAAAAAACATCTACTATTTTTGAGGTATGTTGGTCTACATCTATAATGGTGGAGTATTCATTACTACCTATTGAGTTAGAACATTTATTTCTACCTGTTGAGGTGGCATAATTTTATACCTTTAATGAGGTGTAAAATTTATCTATGTCTATTATTGAAAAATATTATTTTTTCCTTATTGGGTTGGGGTAACATTCATCACTTATTGAGGTAAAACATTGGGTAACACCTGATTACTTATCCCTTATTGTCGTGTGCTTGAAAAAGCATCCATTCGAGGAGTGGGAGTAACTTAATGTGGTTGGGAACTAGACATTCCTTCCCCTTATTTTTGTGAACCTCTCATGGTAGTGTCAAGAGGAACTTGTTATTTTGGATAATTTTATGGTGTATTTAACCCACCTTGGCCTAAATTGGGAGACACTTGCATGTTATCCATTGTATTTAGCACCTAGTCTTGAGTATAAGCCATAATTACTTCCTCAATTAATGGGACATTAAACATGTCATGTACCAAATTACTTTGGGGAAATGGATCCATACTCAAATTACCATGACCCAAAGAATCAAATGGTACCCCTATTGAAAAGGAATTAACTCTATAAGTGGAGTATTAGATATGTCCATAGCATTGAAATTCCATGATAGATCAAGATAAGTCTGATATGCTTACTACATTTTCATGAATTGGTCCACTATGGGCCCTTTCCCTTTGTAAGCACAATCAGATCTTGGTTTGGCATTGGCATGAGTGCTTGATGGTAACTAGTAGAGGCTTATTTGATAGATCTAGTATGAGTTATGTTATGAGGCAATCTAACTATACTAAGCATATTTTCATGGGGAAAATCTTCTAAAAACTAGGATCCTGCCTCTATGGCCCTAACTAAAACCTCATCTTTATTTTCAAGTAAGTGATGATCAAATAGGTATGGGTCATAGGTTGATGGCATGGTAACATATTAAGGTTGTTGTTAGACTTATTTGATAATAAATGACACACTAGAAATTTATTGAGCTATCTATTCTTGCTCTTGCCCTAGATAAGAAGGTATAATAACTAGGTATTGTGTTAATGGATCTTGGCTTTGATTCACATATTCAGTAGTGTAATGTGGATATGGATCCATCTCACAAAATATGTCATCTCCAAATGGGTCTTGAATAAAGGCATCATTCGTGACTACACTTTCATAATCCAGATTGTACATGGTCCCATTACATGTGTGGCAAGGCATATTTAAATCCATGACTAACATCTCATGAAGAAAAATATCTAAAACTCACAAAACATTTGAAATACAATCTAAAAATATTGGTAGATGCTTGGAAAATATTTTTGAAACTTGGTCTAGATGAAAAACTTGATCTATCACTGAAAGTGCTTTAAACTTGGCCTAGAATGTATCTATTCTCAAAAATTGTCAATGGTAAGCTTGGTCTCCTATATCTTCAATACTCTAAAGTCTCTTACACAAATGGTCAAACAAAATTCAAGTTTAAATCTTGGTCTTGGAAAAGTGTTTTGAACAAATCTAATCTAGGTCTAAAACAAAAATGCTAGGTCTTTAGTAAAAAGTCACAATGCTAGATTTGAAAAGGCATGAACCAAATCTAGAAGGTAAAGAGGTAAATAGGTAAAGAGCTAAAGCAATACCTAGCCAAAATATCTTACACAAATGGTCAAACAAAATTCAAATTTGAATCTTGGTCTTGGAAAAGTGTTTCGAACAAATCTAATCTAGGTCTAAAACAAAAAAATGCTAGGTCTTTAGTAAAAAGTTACAAAGCTAGACTTAAAAAGGCACGAACCAAATCTTAAAGGTAAAGAAGTAAACAAGAGCCAATTTAAGCAAGACCTAGGTGTAGACCAATCTATTTTGAATCTAAACTTCTCAAGATAGATTATGAACTTAGTTTAAAAGAATTATATTTTTGAAATGGAGAACATCCTAGACCTAAATGGGCAACACAACGACAACATTTTTAGAATAAAGGTACATGTAGTTTTGAAATTGGTTTGAAACAAGGAAACATTTTTTAAATAACATGATCAGCATAACCACACTCCTTCAATCAAATTTTATGACAATGGTTTTGGACTAAAAAACCCAAAGAAATGTTTGGGATGAAATGGGTAGTATAATGATGCCCCATTTAAATAAATAACACACACAAATGTTCTAGAATATAATGTCTTAGGAAAAAGTGACATTAAATAAGAAAAATAACACCTCTTAGGCTAATTGGTTTAAAATGAATGTGACATTAATGACTCATTTCAAATATTGACAAACAAAAAAACTTATTCTCATAACACACATGCAAATCAAAGAAAATAAAAATAGCCTAAATGGCTCATCCTATCCCTAAAACTAACATGGGTGTGTGTATCTTCATCCAAAGTTTCAATCAATATAAAAATGTTTATGAAAAATTAAATGTTAATCCAAAAATTAAATAATAGGTGTAGGTAGAGTTTGTATACCCCCCTTTGTCTCTCAAGCATTAGTACATGGTACTGACTTAGAGTGAGGATCACTCGACACTTGAAAAAAAATTATGTAGCAAATAGGGTTAACTAAAAAAATCTATAAGTTTCAAACATACTATATGGTCCCAAGAGTGGATAACAAAAGGGCATAATCACATCAATTGGGTTCATACCTGCTAACATACTATGCAAGGGTCTATTCTTTTACATAACGGTTCTAGCCATGTAATACTTGGTAAAGTTCAATATTTAGCAAGATGTGATATATATTTTCATTAGGATCAAAGAGGCTATATGCTTATCCTCCTAAAAATATCAGTATTACGTGCCTTGATTTATGTACCCTACCATGGAATGGGGTTGGTACGATGCTAGGAAATGAAGCCCTAGGTCAATACACTCTTAAATAACTTGTTATGAGGTGATGAACTTCTACCCATAAGCCAAATGAAAAAATAGAAATAAATGGAAATGGAAAGACTTTAGAGGTTGGTTTTGAATCACCCAAGTCACTGGGAGTTTGGAAAGAGTATACGTAACATTCTTTCTGACAAGACTTAAAAAAATAATGTTAATAAATGAAGTGTTTTTGGTCACCCAAGTTATTTTAAGGGGATGGGGGTAGAGCATACACACTATAGCTTCTTTTTCCTAAAAACAAAAAATTATAATCTAAGTAATTAAAACTATCTAAGGAACAAACAAGAATTGATAAATCCCTTAAGTCTAACTAAAATGTAGGTTCTTTTTATTAGCATCAACTTGAAATGTGTTTGAAATTTTTGATCCTTTGGCCTTGTTTGCACTTGTACAAAGTTTATAAATACTAAAAGATAATTTTTTAAGTGATTTTTAATCACCTTAATCAAATGTGAATCAATTTTAACCTTTGTTTTTGAAAATTTTGGACTTTAAAAAAGGAAAAAAATGATTTAAAATCACTTAAAATTCAGCTTTCTTAGCTCAATTCTCTACAAACAAGGTTAGTAAATTAATTTTTTCTTAAGCCAAGATGAAATATTTCAAGTTAGCTCAATAAAATATAAAATTTAACTCTATGGAATGATTTCATAGTTATGCAATAAACTGTGAACTATGAAATTGTTCAGGGATAAAAAACATAGAAAATCATAATACAATAGACTTATAGAGATCAATAACCTGCCTCAATGATTTTGAAAACAAACTTGCAAATTTTATAACTAGGGGAAAACTTGAAGAAAATAAAGAGTTGTAATTTTGTAATGTTTTAGTGATTTTGCAGTTAGAAAATGATTTCGTAACCCAAAATGATGATTTCACAACCTAAAAATATGATTTCACTACTCAAATTATGATTTATCAAATGAAAAAGATAATTTTGTAGATTTTAAATAATTTTACAATTAACCAAAAAATAGAGTAAAAGGTCATGGTTCTTGTAGGATAAATTCGCAGTTTGACTTCATGATTTTGTAACTTTCTCTACCTAATTTACAGTTTCATAGAGCTAAGTTCAAACCTAGGTCATTTCATGATTCTTCAAGATTATTTCATGGCTTCTCTCGATGATTTTGTATTTTTTATTGTTGAATTCATATTTTCATAATATAAACTCATAGTTCCATAGTCAAAATCCAAACATGGAAAAGTTAGATAAAAATAAGAAATTAATGTCTAAAATGAATGATTTTTGGCTCCAAAGAGGTCCAAATATGCTACCATTATGCATGTGGGGTGTGTGGTCCTACTATACTTACCATTATGTGAGAAATGAATTCAAAAGGAGAGTTAGTCAATTGTTAGTATGATAAAAACTAATGAGAGCACACTCTGAAATCTAACACCTCAAGCATAGACACTCAAGAAGCAAGAGAACAATACAAATAACTAACAATGGAATATAAAACAAGTATTATTTACCTTCTTTGAGATCAATAGTTTTATATTGATCATGGAGGAATATGCTCGATCATGTGCTCAAAGAGTCTTTGACAATGGTGTTCCTTGCATCATTTTTCCTTGTCACCTTGGCAATGTTGGGCTTGGCTTTCACAAGATGTAACAATTTATCACTATTTTTACATTATAACCTTACAAGAATGTTTTGTATATCAATAATTAAATATTATAATGTTACATAAAAATCTCTCTTTAGAAGGACCTTGGCACTTCTATTTATAGTCTTTCAAACTAACCCTAACCTAAGTGTAGTTAGGATAACTTTAACTACAGTTAAATTCAGTTTAACCCTAGTTGAGTTAAGGTGAGGACAAGAAATTAATATTAAGGATATATATCTCATTTATTAAGCATGGTTCTTCATTTATGAATTTAAGGCTTTAATAGAGATGTTTTCAATTCTTTGACTTTGAGGATGATGACATCATCATAACCTCAAGTGTTAGGGTGTGGAGCTAAAATCTTCAACTGTTGCAGACATGGAGGAGGTTGCTGAGTTCCAGGGAGACCGGCGTCGGCAGAGTATAGTGCAGAAGGTAACCGACATCAGCAGGTGTGAACTGAAGACAACCAGCGTCGGCAGGAGGTCAGCCAACATCGGTCACCTCCAGGCAGACAGGGACTGACGTCGGTCGCCTGTGTGTTTCAGAACTATTCATTGCATGAATAATTAGTTAGTTGAACTGAGTGTTTGCATGTTAAAGGCTAATTATAGTCTTGAGTTATGTGTCTAATTATTGTAATTAAAAAAGTCTAATTATTGTATGCATGATATCTATATAATAGACTCATAAGCTGTATTGTAAAAGTGTGCTAGAAAGCCATTGAGCTTGTAGAGAGAGCTAGAGTAGCTCCTCCTAGTTCCAAAGGGGTGCTGAGTGTGTATGATCAGGGAGAGTTGCAGGTTGTGCAAGTTCTACTAGGAGATCCACTAGGGTACTAGTTGAAGAATCATAAGGACTTGGTGAGGCAAGGACAAGGGTTCTTCAGGGTGTAGAGATATCTACATGGTGAGTATGGTCTGTTAGTGATTGCAGGTTGATTGTAGGAGTAGGGAGATCTACTTGGAGTATGGTTGTGTACTTGGTGTACTAGCAGCATTGTTACTGACTGGTTGGAGAGGTGAACAACTCTATATTTGAGTTGTGTGTTGGGACCGAGAGAGAGAGGGAAGAAGTCCTTGAGGTGTGGCAAGCCTTTGAGGTGGAAGAAGAAGTGGCATCTTCTTTATTGTATTTTCTTCTGAGTGATTATTAATACAATTATGTATTGTCTCTCATATCTTGTGTTGTTTCATATTTCTAGTTACTTATTCATTCTGGTATAATTCCGTGTTTAGTTGCTAATACAAGAGGTAATCATATATACTCTTATTGGGGAGAGTAGGATCCTGACATCAAGTTTATTGGAATTTTATTTTACAAAATTCATATTCACTAATTGCACATGGAAATTTCACTGAAGCATTTAATTTTATTTGCTTAGTTAATTCATTCTACTTAGTATTTTTACATTTTAAAAATTATTTAAGTGTCATGCTTAGTGGGTCCAAAGACCAATCTATCCAAAGGCCAATCTATCATTTTAAGAATTATTTAAGTGCCACACTTAATAGGTCCAAAGGCCAATCTATGAAAGGTTATTATTACATATAAGATAATACCCCAAATAAAGATGCCTCGACATGATTCTAAGTACTAATGTCTGATGTGTGGATGAAATCAAGACAATCAATAATTCCTACGATTAATTTGCATTATTTGGTAGAAACCAAATTAAAGTATGATTATAACACATTTGTGGTAAAATAGGGTGTATACACCAATAATAAGATAGATGTTACTAGATGTCCCACCACCTGGATTCTATGTATAATTACTCAATGTATGCATCCCATGGTCAATCATAACCTGTGTGAGACTAGTAATTACCTCAAGGGTGTCTATGTGTGTGGTATGATGAAAAATTTTAAAGATAAAATCATGTGTTGTTGTCTTTCTATTTCTTTGATCTTAGTTAAGGAAGTTTTGGTCCCACCTAGCACCAAGTCTATCAAATGAGGACCCACCTCCTCTACCTTGGGAGGCCTTTATGTCAAAAAATTTGAGATTTATTATATCACAAAGTCATATAAAATTTTATCAAAAAGTATAATGGAACCTCATTATTATTACATGGAGGCTTATCAAACACCATCCACCACCTATCCCAAAAGTTTTTTTTCATCTCCGCATGAACACACATTAATCAATGCTAATATATTTACAACTCATTGGTGGTGGTTGATTGGTTCTAGGATTAAGAAAAAATCACACACATATTTGAATAATTATTGGAAAATAATTTATTTACAATTAGAATAAATGTTTTTTTTTGCATTGTATGGATAAATAAGTTTAAATTAATGCTCCAGATAGTGCCTGGTAAGCCTTGATTAACTCATGAGGGTATAGTTAGAAAAGAATAATAAGTAGATGGGCCCTCAAAAAGAAGAATAATATGGTATAGGGAAGAAAATTAAATAGATGGGTGCTTAAAAAGAGGAAACAACACAATCTAAAGAAGAAGAGTGAGCAGATTGGCTCTCAAAAAGAGGAAACAGCATAGTCAAGGGAAGAAGTGTAAATAAGGTGACTTCCAATGAAAAATAAGGTTTGATTTACCCCAAGTAGAGTAGAACTAGGAAGGATATATCTCAAAATAAGTGGCATGCTTTGAAGTGCCCCAAAAAGGGCAAAAATGGTGAGCTTGGAATGGTAATTTCCCCCAAACATGGTAGAATTGATGGGCACAGTCATAATTGGATTATGATTTGGCATGGGTATATTGAAATTATATCATGATGTAAAATAGGGTATGTCTAATGATATATGCTCTGTTGGTGATAAGTATCATGAATAGTGTAGATATAACCATGTGATGTAATTTCTCTTTGTTAGATCATAGCATAATAAAGAGTGTCAGGGGATTTCTTAGTGTGACATTGTTGTGAAAAATTGATCTCTTGATTTTAATTTTTCATGTGATAATGTGCATCATAATTATAAATGAATCATGATAACATTTTTTCCATAAGCACAAATACTAAGTTGTGGGAAAATATTCATAACTCAAGATCAAGATATGACAGATCAAAACCTAATTGGAAAACACTATCCACAAAACCAAGATTAGTTTAGATATAAATACTCACAATGGAAGATCAGGATACAAAAAATCAATACCTAAGCATAAATTATGATGCACAAAAGAAAATACCATCAATTTTATAAAATAAACACACCAATAGGCAAACAAACAAGCACATAAAAATTTTAAACAAACAAGTTAATTAAATTAGTTGTGTGTTGCAAGAAGGTGTTACTCTTTGATTTTGTCCTTAAGTTTGGAGGAAGTACAGATATAAAATGTGAAAAACTTTACTCTAAAAGATGATAGAATAAAAATAAGGAAGTGATCGAGCTAACCCTAGATGACCCATACATCAAAGCGTTGCCTGTATAATCTGTTGTAGACTTTAGTCCAAATGTAGTTATCTAGGATATAGGAGAGAATAAAATTGATGACAAGGAAAGACAAGCATGATATAATAAAATAAGGATTGAAAATTTGAAAAATAATAGTATATATGGCTCACAAAATGGTGAGATCATGGATTGGATCATAAAATGGTGATATCATGGATTGGCTCCTAAAATAGTGAGCATGAATTAGAGAAATGATGATAAATGGATTAAATGTGATAGAACAAGAGGGTTTATCAACCATGAGAATTTTATTTGTCAAAGGAGAGTCAATCATCTCATTTCTCAAATAGTGAAATGTAGAAAAAAATCAAGAGGGAGATCCACTAGCTGACAAGATGTTAGAGGTGTCAAATATTTTGAGGGGGTAAAACTCCTTTGGAATTATCAAATTTTTTTAATTTTTTTTAGATTTTATAGCATCTCAAGTCAGTGGAAGATGATGAGATACTGACTATTTTTTGGGTTTTTGGAATTTTTAAATGTTTTGAATTTTTTCTATAATAAGGCCTAAAAGGGGACATGAGGATATATACAAGGAACCTTATAGAAAAATGAAAATTAACCTTGGGTAGGGGTTTAAATGATAAAAAATCTAGTTATAATAGGGCATGCTCATAAAATAGTGAGAGCATGGAATAACAAGCTCATGAAATGGTGAGAGCATGATGATAGGTGTGATCGAGTTGACCTCAAAACCTTAGTGCTACTTACATAATTTGAATGGACCTCAATCCATTGTAGTGAATCTATCATGAAATGAATAATCAACAAAAGGTTGGGTATGCAAAAGGTAGTAAAGTGGGAATAACATATAATATTGTTCAAAATCAAAAGAGATGATATTATAGGATCTACTACATAAGAAAACCATGTCAAAAATACATAGATACACTGCCAGCAAGAATGTGCTAATGATGATTGATTTATAACTATTTGTTGAATATCCTTCATAATGTGTCATTAGAACACACTTATTGTACCTATGCAATCATAATCAAGATCAAGATAGTTGAGGGAATGAGGAAAAAATTGGGACTAACTCAATGGAAAAGACATAAAGGGAATGAAATAATACTTTCCCCTAAGTAGGGGCCCTCATAGATAATGTTCATAAAAATCAAGCATATAACCAATTAAGATGCATAATATTTATGGGATCATTTACTTATTTCCCATCTGGTGTAGATAATCTACATATTCCAAACACATAATTGGCTATGATAATGAATGGACCAATCCAATTTCACTTAAATTTACCTCTCTTTTATCACTTTGCATTGGTGTTTTTCTAATTCTATTTTAGCACAAGGTCACCAACCTAAAATTCTTCAGATTTGACATGTTTGATATAGCTATGGCATAGCCAATTTTGATAGGCTTTTATGTTATTCAATATGGTTACTCATTTCTCATCTAGGAGTTTCAGTTCTTATAACTGAGCTACTTTGTACTCCTTGTCTTCAATGATGTCCTACAATGAAACATGTAGGGAAGGAAACTTGATCTCAATAAGGAGAGTAGCTTCAAATCTAGATACTAGGAAATAAGTGGTGGATCCTAGTAGGGTATGAATATTGGTATGATAAGCTTAGATGGTAGGAAATAATTTCAAGTTTTAATCAAAGCTAACAACATTAAAAATGTTTTTAAGGATTTTGACAATGGTCTTATTGGAGGCTTTAACTTAGCCATTACCTTAAGGATAATAAGGAGTGGAAAATATGTTTTTGATATGGAATTGGGCATAAGTGATTTTAAATCCTTATTCTTTAAGGATGTTCCATTGTCAAAAATAATGTATGAGGGAATGTCATAGTGGCAGACTAGGTGGTTCAAAATGAATTTGGAAATTTGCTTCTTGGTCACGTAAGTGAATGGAATGGTCTCAACCCACTTATATAAATACTCAGTAGCAGTAAGAATATGTTTATGGCCATCATAATATGCAGGATTAATCTTCCCTATGAGATTGAGTCCCCATGTTGATAACAGTCAAGAAGTAGTGATTGGTTGAAGAGATCAAGAGGAGCATGAATTATATTTTCATGTTATTGACATGTTACGCATTTATTGGAATATGCACATGCATCTGATCCATGGTAGGCCAATAATAACCAATATGAAGGAGATTCTTAGCAAGGACCATCCCATTGGTGTAGGATCTGTAAATTCCTTCATGCACATATTTAAGTGTAAATTTAGACTCTTACCAAAGTTGAAAAATGAAGTAGAGTTCCATCATAACCTCTATGATAAAGAGTGCCACCAAGTAAGGTATAACTAGAGGCATTGTGAATAAAGGATTTATATTGGTTCCTGGAAAGTCTAGTGGAAGAATATGGTCTTGGAGGTAGGTGAAAAAGTCTTGGTACTAAGGGGTAATAGGACCAAAAATATCACATACCATTTATAATTTTGGATATTAATGCACCATCTTGAGAAGATGTTCACTAAGAAATTTGTATTCTTTGTCATGATCTTCCATTTCTATCAGAGAACCAATTATCATCATTACATCTACTGACTTATTGTTAGTTCTTGGTATTTTCTCAAATTGTATGTGTTCAAAGTGATGTTTGATATTATATAACATACATTTATAGGGCACAATAATTTCATATTTATTCTCATATTGGTCTATTGTCTAATTAATAATTAAATAGTAATCCCCATAAATAGCCAACTGCTTAATATTGCACTGAAATACGAGATGTAATCCAGTAATGAATGCCTCATATTTGGCCATGTTGTTAGAAAAAGGGAAACCAATATGGAAATATTTGGTAATGAGATTTCCCCATGGTGTAATAAAATGAATACCAACTCTAGATCTATAATAAGTGAAGGAACCATGAAAAAATAATTTCCATTGTTGTGTCTCACTAGAAGATTCATCTAGGGTCAAGATCGACTCATTTGGAAAACCAAAAGTAAACAATTTGGTATCTGGTATTGATGCTTCTATAAGTTGATATGATCTAACATGGCCTTTGATTAATTTCTTATGGTAATATTTAATGTCAAATTTTCTCAACAACATTACCCACTGAGTCATGTGTCTAGTCAATGCAGCTTTGGATAGGTGGTTTCTAAGTTGATAAATCTTATCTATAATAATGGTATTATTTCTCAACATTTAGTGTCACGACTTCTAAGATGTGAATACCATTACTAAGCAAGATTTTTCAATTGGCATATAATTATGCTCATAAACAACCAATGTCCTACTCAAATAGTAGAATGTTAATTCCTTTCCCTGATCATCATGTTGGTTAATAAGTTTCCCTAGAGCATGTGTTGTTGCTGAAATATAAAACAATAATGGTTTTATATATAAGAGGATATAATTTTGGAGGATAAATCAAATACTTATTTAATTTCACAATATTTTTTTGGTATTCAATGTCCCATGAGAAAGTGGTACCCTTATTCAAAAGGTGGGTAAAAGGATGCCATTTGTCGACAAGTTGAGAAATGAAATACCAAATAGACTAGATTTTAGCTTGTAAAATATAGAGGTACTTTAGATTAGAAGGAGGATCCATTTCCATATTGACCTTAACCTTACCTGGATCAAATTCAATGCCTTTACATGAAAAAATTAAGCCTAACAATTTCCCTGATGTGACTCCAAATATACATTTTTTGAGGTTAAGGCACCCTTTGTATTGAAAAAGCCTTTCAAATATCCTCCTTAGAAATATTGGATGGTCTAATTTAGTCTTATATTTTCCTATAATGTCATCCACATAATTTTTTATGATTTCATGCATCATGTCATGGAAAATGACAATCATGACACATTCATATGTAGCACTAGCATTTTTAAAGCCAAATGGCATCACTTGATAACAAAATTCCCTTGAAGAGTGATGAAAATTATCTTATACTAGTATTTGGGTGCTATATTGATCTAATTATAACCTAAGAAGCCATTCATAAAGGACGTCTCATATCTTGTTTTGGAATTTACAATCATATTAATGTTTGGAAAAATAAAATCATTGTTTGGGCATGATTTATTGATATCTCTAAAATATGTACACACTTGGATTCCAACCAAATTTTTTCTAACTAGGAATATGTTAGATATCCATTCTAAATAGTCAATTGGCCTAATAGAACTAACTTATATTAATTTTTCTAAATCTTTTTTGACAAGTATGCCAATTGGTAAATGCATTTTCTATAGTTTCTGTTTGATTGGTTTAGCATATGGGTGTACAACTAGTCAATGCACAATTAAAAATGGATTTAAACTTGACATATCTAAATAAGACCATATGAATATATATGAATTGCTAAAGAATCTAAATAAATAGCTTGTATTCTTCTACAGTAAGGGATACACCCAAGTTAATCCATTTTGGATTGTCTACCATGTTAATGTTTGGTTCTATTGTGTCCTCTAAAATAAATGTGGATCTATCATCTAGAATAATTGTAATTAAAGTGAAATAATCTTATCTATTAGATTTTGAACCATCAAGTTCACCCATAAAAGAAGAATCATAATTGTTCTGTTAGGTAATGGCCATTAGCAACTAGTCATGTATTTTCTAAGACCATTCTCTCAAATGTTTCATGATCATTAGGATTTATTTTTATTCCAAGTGACAAGCGTGGACTTATAGAACCTTGTGATTCCTATGAAGGAAAACAAACTTCCCCATACAAGGGTGCTTGAAACTAGTTTTCCTTAATGAATTTATCTTTTTATTTACTATTTCCCTAGTTTGAAAGTGCCTCAAAGAGATTTTCACTTAAGGACCTTGATATTTCATTTTTACTTTTTATTATGACCAAGGAAGTTAGCCTACTCCCCAAAGTAAGTGGTAGGGTCTAATTTAATGGAAAAACCTTGCTTGTGGTCTCTGATTAGAAATCCATCTTTGAGGCACAAGAACTTTAAAAGTCCCTCTTCATTCTGAAAATCATCTAATGGTATTTTATAATATTGTTAGTCCCAATCAATCAACTGAGGATGATGGAGGGAAAGAGGGGAATTATAGGTATATGAATAAATGGTACAAATGGTTTTGGGATTGAATAGATTGGTATTAGATAACTAATCATAGATGCTATAATAGGACTTTACATCAGTTTTAACATCATCATCATCATTAGGTATGAAAGTTGTGTCACTCTTAAAACTGGATGGATCACCCCCAGGTGGTTGATATCTAATATCTTGAGTGATTTTGTGTTTAGTTATTGATACACACTCAAAAACTCCTTATTTTCACCCCCAAACCTTTGTTTTTATAATTTTTATTATCCATGATTCAGTTTAGAATATGATAGTTAACAATTCAATAATAGAAAACAAAGTCATCATTGTATAACTAGGAATCATCATTGACCTTTTGTTCTTGACTTATTGAGTTGCCTTTGACAAAGGTAGGATGTCCTTTGGGGCATGGGGTAACATTTTTGTGCCATTTCATCTTGGGCCTACCATGGTGTTAAAGAGATTGGGGTAACTTGGCTACATGAAAAGCATTGCCAATTTGATATTCTCCATGACCCTTATCTTGAATGTTAAAAATGAGAAGAAATCTAGGGAGGTGGATCAAAAGAAGTTGACACAAAAGTGCTTAGATCAACATAATTAGAATTAGGGGATTTATGAGCTATCTCTTTACCCTTTTTTATGTCATATACATTATTAGAACAATAATTATAACTCTCATATTCAGTCTCAAAGTGTTTATACTATTGGCATGGCTATAAATCACCAAGAATAGTGACCTCCATTACATAATGGGGTAATTTTAAACATTTATGTAAGGTAGTTTAAACTAAATTGACTTCATGGATCCAAGGTTTCCCAAGGAGAAAAATATATGACAGATCTAGGTCAATGACATGGCAAAGGGTATTGTGAGTGATAATCCTAATCATAATAGGCAAAGAAATGGTTCCTACAGACTCTCTATCTTCATTTTCATATGCCCTAATAGTGATTGTGTTTGTTTGGAGATATGTTGTAGTGTAGCCCAAGTGCTTAATCAACTTTAGATATGTTATGTTTAAATGTGAACCATTATCTATGAGGACTTTCTCGATCTTATGGTAGTAAATAATTGCTTCAATATATAAAGGATTATTATGCTTAGGACCAAGGGATATATATGTTTGTTCAAAGGTTAATTATTGACCTAGGGATAAATGACTAACAAGTTCTTACATTTTTTAAGGACCTATGTCATTCGGAACCTTGGATTGGCTCAAAAACTCATTTAATATGTTCTTATGAACGTCTAAGTATGTAAGATTTTTAAGATAGAAATTTTCACAAGTGTTTTCATTCATTATTCAAGGTTTCTCAACTTTAGAAGTAATTCGCTTGGATTTTAAAGGCAAAGGGCTTGGGATGGGATTGTTGATAGAAGAAGGTAGAGGACCTTGGATAATAACCCTAGGATGTGAAGTTATGACTACACATTCTTGAATTGAGGGAGGATTACTAAAAATTATAATAATGAGAATTTGGCCATGGAATGATAATCCTAGGATGTTGATGAACATCAAAAATACTTCAATTATGACAAAGGTCACTATAAGAACTAAGGGGAGGTCCTAAAATATATGGTGTGGCATGTTGGGTAATGTTATAATAAGGATGAGGATTGACTTTGATGGTGGTTACATAATTACCTATAATGTGACCTACAACATTGTTGTAGTCATAATGTACATTATTATAGTTAATTTGATTGGAATAGGTATCCTAACCTTGATATTTTTTTTTGGTTTGTTCCAGTTTTGATTTTGATTCTACTATGGCTGATGCTATTTCATATTATTATGTTGTTTAAATAGGTTTTGATAAATTTCCAAAATCTGATTGGATGTTGGCACACCATTTTCAAGCATGATCTCACCATTCTCAAATAGTTATTAGATGAAATGTATCAAATGTAGACAACTATTAAGTGAATGTCATTTGACCTGAAGGTAAATCACACTACTCATTATCCCTATCCCATGTGGGTTTGATTTGACCTTCTAAAAATGGTTTTGAAACTAGCCAAATAATCACATTAGTTGTCACTAATTTGTGAAACACCACATCAATAGGATCCCCAAGGTCATAAAAATACCTTCATGCATATTAATTACTTTGAGGAGGTGGCCTTTCTATTGTGATTATTTGTGTAGGAGGAGTATCTGGGATAGGTGGTGTTTACACCATTTTTACATATCTAGATTTTATTACTCCATTTCCTATAACATTTTTGTTCTAGTTGAAGCTCTTTGGCTTTTTAATGGTGTTATCTTGAGCTTGTGATAGATCTTATGTCTGTACCTAGTTCTAAGAATAAAATTTTATTATGCCTTGTTTGATGAGGGATTTTTCAATTTGTACTTCTTTATGAATAATTTAATCAAAAGTGTTTGCACAATGAATAATGATATTATGAGCCAAATTTTCTTGTAAGTTGGAAGTGAAAATACTTTCCAACTATTCATCAAGAAGATTGTGTGGAAATCAGTTGGCTAATGCATGACAACATTATAAATAGGTAGAGAAACATGCACCACCTCATTGTTTGGCATTACATAAGTCAACCATGTTCAACTCATGTTCCACATTATAAGATAAATATCTCACAATTTTTTTTGATAACTCATCAAAAGTGCTTATTGATCCATTTAGAAGGTTCATGAACCACTCTAAAGCTTTTATAGCCAGATTGCATAGAAACAAGTGAATCAAGTACACATTGTTATATGTTATATCCTCATAATCTACAAAGAACTCTTTTAGATGCTCTCTTGTATCACTCTTTTATTTTTATTTATAAAATATAGGCATTTATAAATGATGCAGGAAAGGTATCTATAGGTAACTCATATCAAATGGATATGAACATACTTCATCCATTTTGAACTTCTTGGTTGGTTTTCATATTTATAACCCTTGAATAGCCTCATTTATATCTTTCCACTCTTCGAGAGTGGGAGTATTTTGGGATGTGGTAGTAATTTGTTATTGGGAATTAAAAGGTGGAATATATTGTTGAGAATACATTAGCTAATTTGGCATGGGATATGAAGGATTAGGCACCCTATTCATGGTGTTTTTAGGATTGTATACCCTTTGATTTAGGTTTTATTATTATGGTATGTGTAGATAGGAATTAACAAGATGATTTATATTGTGGTTTGTATTTTTAATAAATTATTATCTTTGAGGAGGAATGATTTTTTGGGAATGGAATAGAACCTATTGATAATGAATAGATACCTACTACGAATGAGTAGGGATTTGTTGCATATTAACTAGGATTTGTTGAGAATGATTCACAACTTGTTGAGGTGGAATATTTATATCTGGATTAGATACCACTTTATGAATAATAGGAGGTGCATTCATAACCTATTACTGGTTGGAATAAGCTTCTTGTGAAGGATTGTTCATCACTTATTGGGTGGTGTATTTGTAACTTGCTGTAGATTAATGGGGACTTGTTGGGTATTTAAAGGATTTGATTAGGATTTTAATAGAGGAACTTAGTGTGGATTAGAAAAAAATTGTTACATATTATGAATGTCCTACTTATATGAATTCACTAGAGGATTTAAATCAGGATTAATCAATAGATCAATGTTAGATTTAGTATTGTTCAAAGGATCCACTCTTGATGTAGGATTATTAAATGTTTTTTATTGTGGTTGCTCAACTTGTCATATGTATTGATCCATAGGCATGGTAATTAGAAAATATATGGAAGCTAAGGAGTTGGATAAGGTAGCTAAGACTTGAATAACTTGTTAAACTTTGTAAATAATGGATTGGTTTGGTAAGGATGGGTCAACAAGTTGACCTTTGCATTTGATAGATGAAGGAAGAACATAATTTAGACCACCTTGTATAAGAATTTGTCTTTGAGTATAATATGAATCGAGAGGCATCTCTTTAATATGCACAAAGCTATGTAATTTCTCAATGGGATAATTCAATGGGAATCTAGCTCCACATTTCAAAAATTTAGCAAAAGATTCATCTTTGTTGTCAAACGTATTGCCTTCAAATGGGATCCTACTATCACTTTTTACAAATGGTACATTTATATACTCAATTTGATGTATCTCCCCTTTAGGTTTGTCATAATCTAGATTATAAGTCCATTCATCATCATCATACATGGGGTTATAAGAAGCCTCATTACATGTGAATGTTGGCATGTTTAAATCAATGGTTTTTTATCTTGGTACAAGATTGAATGTTTGAGAATTGGTCTTGGTTTTGAATCTATTTGAATCAAAAAATGATTATTTTGAATAGGCTTGGTTTCAAAATAGAATTTTTTGCTTTGGTTTTGGAAATGTGACAATGTCAAAGTAAACTAATTTCAATTAAGTTTGTCAGTGTAAAGTGTCCAAGGTATGCAAATCAAATTTGTTTTTAATTATTGAGATGTCAATCACTTTTAAATGTTTGCTTACAAAAAGAATACAAGTATTTAATGTTTTAATCTTTAAAGGTATTTTGAACATGTATTTGAATCTTAACTTGTTTGATTTTGGAATGTTTATAATGGTTGGCCTGAATTAATCTTGGAATTTATAAATTAGAATATGGAATCGGTATTATTTTAAATTTATTTTGGAATTAGGTTTAGTTTGATTAAAAATGGGTAGCCTAATGACACAAATTGTATAAAATATTATTTCAATTAACCAGGATAACACTTAGGAATGGATTTATTTAACCCAAAAATTAGAAAGAGTACCACTTTTTTGCATGGGTAAATATGTACAAAGTTTCGACTTGGTACAATTTGCATACTTTGGTTCATGTGTTAGGTTTCAAACAAGATGGGTATAACAAAACATCCAGGCAAGAAACCCATATAATGTTCTTATAATTAGTGATAGGATTGGTTTACATCATAATCACTGACCTATCAATCGACTTTCCATTAGAATAAAATTTTAATGATTAATTAAAAAAATTTAAATGTAGGTGAAACACCCACACTCTATCATGATAGGTAATCTTGGGGAGTTTTTCCCTTTGCATATGTACACCAGTGAAGGTTTTGTAGCCAATAGGTCCTATGTTAAAAATTTATAATGGATTTTCTAGTGGTCCAGATAAACCTTTCAATACGTGGGGTCAAATTTTGTCAATGAATAAATCCAAAATCAAACTATTTGTAGGAGGGTTTAGTCCCTTCATAATTATGTCAGTTGTCACTTATTAGTGATCATGATACCAAATTCTTAGATTCTTTGAGGTACTATAAATAACCCTAGATATTAAAGTGGGTTAGGATCATCATGTCATAGTGTTTTTAAAATTCAATTGTTTGGGCATTTACTATAATACACTCCTTAATTTGTATACCCCACCAAATTAACAAGGTTTGAAAAAAATATTAGGTAATAAAGTCCTAGTCACTATACCTTAAAGACCCGTGATAAGGTGATGAATACCCAATCATATAATATAAAATAAAAAGGAAATGTATCACCATTTCGTATTCATAGGAATCCCATTAGAGTCAAGCGAATAGCATACTTTGGTGAATTTTTTAGGATGAAAATAGGTGGTTACCTTCACATTTCTAAGTCACCCAAATAAGAAGAGAGCATACACATGTTGGAAACTGCACAAAGACACATAAGAAACAAGCAAAGAATTGAAGTAAAGGAACATAAATGAAAGAGTGTTAATAAACACTAAAATAAATGTGAAAAAATAATGTTTGTTTTCAATTGATCACCACATTCTTTTTTTTAAAACCTATAGGAAAATAGTAAATAGTTTATCAATGGTCTTTGACATGCATAAATTTTAAAATGATGGATTAGTAGTGTGGTTTGGAATCTCTTCAAAAATTCAAACCTACACCAAAAATACCTAGAAGCTAAACCAAAAAATTTGTAAGAAACAATGTTAACAAATAGAAACCTGTAAAAATTAAAATGCAAATTTTGAGAAATCTATATATTGATTTACAAAACAAAAATAGGTTTCTATAGAAATATTAAAAATATAAAGAACCAAAAAATTAGTTTAACATAAAAGATGATAATAGCCTTCTATAAGAAAATAATTAAAATATTAATTTCAAGAAAACCACAAACGTATATGCAAAACAAAAATATTTTTTTGTAGAAAAATAGTAAATATAGAGAAATTAGAAATTAATTAATCTAAAATAATAATCCCGGTCTTATTTGATGAATTTACTAAAATAAAATTCTAACTAATCTAATTTTAAGTCTTATGAACAATAGAATGGAAAATTTTTGAAGAAGAGGAGGTGAAATTAAGTCCAAACTCCCAATTAGAGGAATAATAGGAACAATAGGATGCTTGAAAAAATAAATTGTGTGATTCCCATTGGGAATGCCATTATGTAGATAAATAATCCAAGATAAGTTTACTCATTTTTATAGATGTACAATCAAAACAAATTAGCAAGCATGCATCTCATGCTCAATCCCTATGATTTAGAAAGGTCTAAGAAAGCATAAAAATAGAAAAGCATGATACAATAGTTATACCTTTCCAATGGATTTACATTCCAATCCAAATCATAATCATAATAGGCATGAATTATATAGAAATAGAGTCTTGTACAGTGCCATTATATCCAAACTAGGTGGCACTTTTCCTTATACTATGAATGAATTGATTAAGCAATTGGTAATTGAAAGAAACATGAGCTTGGAATAATCAATCAATTAATATTCATGAGCCTTTGAAATGGAAGATGAAACTTTTATTTATAAATTGATCAATATAATGAGAACTATTCATATTGATTGATATGGAGGGTTGAGAATGAGCCCCCACATCTCCTTGATCGAGCATGCAAGAGTTTACATTGATTATGGCTTAAAATGTGTAAATGAATTGTGTATGCTATGTAATTAAGTGTGTAAGTGAGAGTTAAAATATTTTTAACTTGCATACTTTTCCTAATGATAATATCAATGTGAGGCAATATTACATTTATTGATTTAATAGATAATTCTAAAAGAACTAGAATTATTTTATTAGAAATAGAAATAGATTTATTAATAAGAAATTAATTAATAATTAGAATAAATGAAATAGATAAATTAATTAATAATAAGATTAAAATATATGGATTAATTAATTAAAGTTAACTAATAATTAGAATAAAATAAATATTTTAATTAATTATAAATTAATCAATAATTAGAATAAATATGGCATGTATAAAGATATTTATCAAATTAATATTTTATTTAATTGATAAGTTTAATATTTTATTTATAAAGATATTTATCAAATTAATATTTTATTTAATTGATGATTTGTTAGATGAATTGTATGACACTATTAATTTTACCAAATTAGATATTCACTTTAATTATCATCAAATTCAAATCTATGAAGAGGACATACCTAAAATAACTTTTTGAGCTCATGAAGACCATTATGAGTTTATGGTCATGCCTTTTAGTCTCATAAATGCACCATATACATTTTAGATTTTGATGAATACTATTTTTAGGCCATTTTTGAGAAATATTTGGTTGGTATTTTTTTATGACATCCTCATTTACAACAAAAATTGGGGAGAGCATTTAAAGCATGTGAAACATGTACTTTTGGTTCTAGAACAACATCAACTTTATGCAAAACCTTCCATATGTGTTTTTTAAATCATAGAGATGGAGTACTTAGTTCATATTATTTCATATGAAGGCATGAATGTTGACACTAAAAACATCCAAGTGATGATGGAATGGCAAGTGCTCAGGACCTTCAAAAATCTTTAGGCATTTCTAGGGCTAACAAGTTACTATTGTAGGTTTGTTAAAATTTATGATAGCATCGTAGCCCCACTCACATCTTTGTTGAAAAATACTCCTTATAGTGGACTGAAACAACTACTAAAGCATTTTAACAACTAAAAAATGGTTATATGCACCCTCTAGTTTTGGCTACCCTTATTTTTTATAAAAAATTATTGTTGAATGTGATGCATCAGTATACAACATTAGGGTTGTACTCATGCAAGAAGGTAGACCACTTGAAGTTAAGAGTTATCAATTGAAGGTAAAAAATAGGCTCAAACCAATCTATGAGAAAGAGATAATGGATATTTTGCATGTAGTCAATCAATGGAGACCTTATCTAATTGGTCAACACTTTCAGGGAAAGACTGGTCATGATATCCTCAATGTTTTTAGAAGAATGATTGTTATTAGAATAACAATAGAAATGGGTGACTAAAAATTTAGGATATGATTTTTAAATATTATGTAATAAAGGACAAGAGATATGGTTGTAGATACACTATCTAGGCAGGATAAATTAGTTGAGGCATTATTATGCACAATGACCATTTGGTAGTCAGATTGGCTAGAGAAAGTAATATAAAAAGGGGAGAATGATAGGGATTCCCGTTATTTGATTTATAATATTCATCTTGGTTCTATGGGTCTAAAAAAAATTACATGGAAGGGTAATGCATTATGGTATAAATATTGATTATATTTATATAAGCACTTTCTCCTCAAACATAAAATACTTCATGAACTTCATGCATCTCCTATAGGAGGTCACTCAAGGACGTTAAAAACACATCATAGAATCAATCAAGATTATTTTGGGAAGGTCTCAATAGGTATATCTATAAATATGTGGTTGAATTCATGGTATGTCAATATAACAAAGGTGAAACCATTAAGACCCAAGGTCTTTTTGAACCTTTATCCATCCCTAGCTAGAGGTGAGAGGAGGTTTCCATGGATTTAATTACTAGGTTACCATGTTCTATGGTTAAAAATGTTATGGTAATGTTGGATCGACTCACCAAATATGTGCATTATTTTTCCTTGTCACTACTATTTATCACCAATATAATAGCTTTTGGTTTTCTCAATACAATTCAAAAAGTGCATGGTAATCCAAAGATCATTGTAATTGACTAAGATCCCATATTTACTAGTAATTTTTGGAGTGAATCATTTGAATTTTTGGGCACCTAGTTGTCTCATATCTCATCCTATCATTCTCAATATAATATACAAATAATAGAGGTAGTCAACAAATGTATATAAGGGTATCTTCATTATTTTTTCTTACAAACAGGAGAAATGGGTTCACTAGCTACCACTTGTTGAATGGTGGTATAACACTCCTTTTCACATTTATTATAAAATATCTCCCTTTGTGGCATTATATGTGTAATAACCCCCATCCATCACTTTATCCTTGAAGGTGCATCTCAAGGTTCAATATGTTGAGGAACACATTCACCATTAACAAGAGGTACTCACTACTTTACAATAGAATTTAGCAATGGCACATAATAGATTAAAGTTACAAGTAGATTGACACCATTGTGATCATAATTTTGACATAGGTTATTTGGCCTTTGTGTGTTTACATCCATATAACTAGATGTCTCTAAAGAAACATAAAAATGATAACAAGTTTCCCCTTAAGTACTATGTCCCTTATCAAATCTTATATAAAATTGATAGTGTATCTTATAGGTTGGAACTTCCCCTATCCACTTGAATACATTTCATATTCCATGTCCCTTGACATAGAGTTTCTACTCAAATTGAATTACCTAAATTATATGAAGAATGTCAAGTCATTCTAGAGTTTGAAGAGATCTTTCACATGCACACTAAGTAACTACGAACCAAAATAATTAAAGAGTATTTGATTAAATGAAAAAAATTGCATTCTAAAGATGCAATGAGAGGATGAAGCATTCTTTTAGTAACATCCTAGTTTTATTCAATGTTGAGGACAATGTCGTTATGAAGG
Organism: Torreya grandis; assembly: GCA_037957365.1. Classification (NCBI taxonomy): domain Eukaryota; kingdom Viridiplantae; phylum Streptophyta; class Pinopsida; order Cupressales; family Taxaceae; genus Torreya; species Torreya grandis. The sequence goes on from JARHVA010004790.1 coordinate 867,711, forward strand.
GGAGGGGCATGATACATTGTTAACCTATAGCACATCTAGAGATATGTGTCACCAACTTATGGCTCACATACCTATTATATTACCTTTTCGCATCTCTCTATGTTCATAGTAAGGTCAGCCTATCAAATAACCATGGTTAAGTATAGTATATATAGGAGTTAGTGGTTAGTATTTGATCATCATATTATGAGTCCTACTCTTATTACATTATTTTTAAGGTTATCCCCTCGAAGTGGCTCAACTACATTTATCAAGAATTTTGCTCTTCTATAAATTATTATTATGGAGCTATATATTTTGTGATATAATATTCTATTATGTGAACATCTAAGTAGTTTCATTACACAAAATTTGTGTTCAATCCATTATTGTTAGTCTGAAGTGGTCATGCTCAAAAATTTGTGCTCATGTAGATGATTAAGGCTTAATTCATAGATGGTTTTTATTCTCAATTAATTATAATGGTATTTCATTATTTATGCCTTATCTTATATATATTCCTCACTTCCCTCATCTTCCATTTTGCATGGAACTTATTGAGTTGTTTTTTGCATGATTATGATTTTTGATTTAAATGTCATTGGTTATTTTGATGTGACCTTGGAATTGTGATGGATAGATTCATTACTTCATTAGATGGAATGTCTTCATGTGACACATCATCTTATCATATTTAACAACATTCCTTTATTATACGTAACCTAGATCTGACCCATATATCTATTCCAAGAATGGCATAATATTCAAAGTACCTCATCATGAATTGCCTTGGTAATTACTATTTGGTATCTTTTTTTCATACTACATTTTTAGTGCCTCATTCTAAACCTAATTCATTTACGTATATGTTGACCAATTTATGATTTATTTTTACTTTGTTAATAAATTTTTTTACTCTACTATTTTTAATTTTAATGATGTTCTGAATGTCTATGATATAGAGATTACACTATCTATAGCTACACTAAAAACCTTCGAAAAAATAATAAAAATTGTAAAGTAAACATAATTTCCTAATTACATGGTGTTAGTCATCACCCACTCTATTTTTTAGCATGAGATTTATATAAATCATTAGCAAAAAAGGTTAAGCCTACAATAATTTACTCACCTCATAAGGATGGTTCTTTAAAGGTCCATGAGCACTATAGTTCCATGTTATGATACTTCATGGATGACATATGGTCCTTTCCATTGAATGCACAACCTACCTAGATATGTTTGAAATCTATAATTGTATAATGATATTTTTTATTCTAGATGAAATTCTATAGATCATAGGTTGTGATCATGCCATACCTTATACCTCTTTTTTTTAATTTCCTGTGTCCAACATACTCTTTACCTAGTATCTTCCATGCCATTAAAACCCAAAAGTGTTGCCCAAAGTGAGTCTTCATCTCCCAGTTGTATTATCAATGCAATTCACAGACTAAGAACTATATATTCCATTATCATTACTACTTCTATTGCATAGAGCATCTAAAAATATGTGAATCCCATCGCATGTTTATAATTGGTCATTTATGCCTATAATATAATAATAATTTGATCCTCCCAATCATTTCTTTGCACATTAAATATGTTCATAAGCATATTTTATATAACTTTTTTTTATTATTATGCCTACCCATTGGCTTGAGGGTGATAAGTTGTGCTCTTATGGTGTGATTTCATGAATTACTTAGTCAGAGTCTTGATTATATTATTCAAGAAGTGCATTCCTCTATCATTGACTAACTCCACATGACATACAAAACTTGTTATGATATTTTGGTATAAAATTTTAGTTGCATCTTTGGCACTACAACTTGATGTTTCAATAGCTTTTACCCATTTTTTGAATTAGTCTATCACAATGATTATATATCTAGCATGATTATGCTTATAAGGTAGATTGTTAGGCCCTATAAAATTATTTCTTAATTATTAAAATGGTTACACTAGTAGCCTTGGGTTTAAATGAATTTCATCCCTTTGGTTTATTCTTCTTACTTGTTGATAAACTTTTTAGTGTTTTGTGAATCTATGCACATCTCAAAATAGAGTAAGCCACTACAAACTACTTTGTATTATCTTATTCATAGTTTATTTTACTTCTAAGTGTCTTCTTATGACTCCCTGATGTGATTCTTCAATAAATCATGATCTCTCATGCTATAAGAATACTCTATACATCAAATCATCCTTACCCATATTATAAAGAATCCCATTGATAATATTGAATGGCATAGATCATGTGACTAACTAATTTTTATCCTTTTCAAATAGTGTACAACTATGTTTTCCATATTTTTTGGATTCATAAAGACTCTAAAAAAGTGAAAATTTGGTGATTCATCATGTAATTATTTTATTTATTCACCATTAGTTATGTGACTGAGATGATCTGGTATAACATTTTCAATTCTTGCCTTGACATTGATTTTAAACTAGAATTATTTAAATAACATTAACCATCTAGATATCCATCCTCATAGCATATGTTTAATCAATAAGTATAAAAGATCTTGATGGTCTAAAAATAATTCAAATGGTGTAGCCAAAATATAGTGCCTAATTTTTATAGAGTAAACACCATAGCTAGAGTTTTATGTCTAATAGTAGTGTAGTTATTCTCAACCACTGAAAGTTTCATGCTTGCAAAATGAATGGAGTGATCTAATCCTCTATCTCTAGGTTGAGCCAACACATCACCTACTATGATTCTTGAATCATGTACATTAAATGGTTTATTCCAATCTATAAACACCAATATTTGAGTTGTTACCAATCTCTACTTTATATCAATAAAAGTTACTTGATATTTAGGATTCCATTCAAACCTTGTATTATTTCGCATTAATATTTATAAAGGATTCTATATAGTTGTGTACCCTCAGATTAAATTATTATAATATCCAAATTTTTCTAATAATTATCACACTTTATAATAACTTATAGGAGGTGGTAATCACATAATGACTACAATTTTGGCTTGATCAACTAGAATATCATCACTACTTACTACATGTATTAATTAAACACAAAAAGGAGTAAATATCAAACATTTATTCAAATTAATAGCAATGTATAGATCTTAAAACCTTTCTAACATAAATTTAATCTTTTATAGGTTATATTTAAATATGGAAACTCAACCCAATCATCTAGATAAACTTCTAGAAAGTCATGTATAAAGTCCTTGAAAGTAGGGGCTACAACTCTAAGGAAAATAACAAGGGAATTTTTCAAGCCAAAAGGCACTACCTTATACTTAAATTAACCCCACTCAATGTTGATTGGTCTTCTACTATAAATAAAATCTGATGATATCTAATAAAACCATGTGTGAATGGATATACTTCATGTCTATCTACCAAATCAAGAACTTTATATATGAAAAGAATCAAAAATGGATAATTAATGTAGGTATAATTTATTTCTCTATAGTCACCACAAATTATAATATCTCTTGATTTCTTAGGTTGAACCACCATCAAATTTACCCAATCTAATTTCTCTACCATATAGATAATCATTGCTTCTTACATCCAATCAATTTCATCCTTGACTTTAAGTTTCATATTGAGGTTTATTATTTATAGACACTTATTGATAGGTCATGTGCATTATTTGACTTCTATTAGCATATCCATTAATGAAGGTTATACACCCTTGACTTATGAAAACTTTGTATGAAATACATCTTGGTAATCTTACAGTAACTGGATCCCTTCTTAGATTTGTTGTTGTGTGTAGTAATCACCTATATTTTCTAGGTTTAGTATAGATTCTATATAAATGTTTTATATCATTTTGTGTATTATTTCCTTATATATCTTTTTTATCCATTTTGGAAGAGATTCTCTCATCATCCTTTCCCACTCATGTTATTGAATGTTTAATTCTTGTAGTTGTGCATCATTTGTTTTCTCTACATATTGACTTTAGGCTCTCGTATCTATCATTCAAGCTCAAATAATCCCTTTAATTCAAAGTCTTATTCACTATTACTATACTTGGTCTACTCTATGTCATCTAAGATACTATGATAATATTTTAACAAAAACTCTTATTTCTACTTATTGGCCCTATAATTCTTAGTAGCTTTACATAAATATATGGCTGCTTTATCCTATGATGCTTTATCCTACACAATTATTATGTCTTCAAATATAAAGGTTTGTATAAAACCATGTTGAACTTATAGTCAATTATTGGTCTTATGTTTACACTCTTGGTTCATATATCATGCTAGTGAAAAAGATGTCATATTATGTTGAAAAAAAGGTACCTAGTATCTTGGTTCAACACCCTGCGAAGATAATATATCAACATATATATAGACATGCAAATTAGGGCACTAACCCTCTTGGAATAATAGGAGTTTTTAATATATTATAGGTGATACTTGGAACAAATCTCACAAGAGTTTTCAAGCTTCTTCCTAAATCAATTACTTAGAATAGTAAAGTTCCCACCATGTCAGAACAACACCTTTGAGTGCATAGTTAAATGCACTAACATGAAAATCTATACTAGTAAGATGGTGGTCCATTATATAAATTAACTTTAATAAATATTATATTATGAATTACTGGGCAAATTTTCATTTAGTAGAAAAAACCATGTTCATTAGTCCTAACTCATGATCTCCCCATGTTCACTCCAACACATGTGTGTCTGAATGCCCATTAATTGATGACATAGATTCCTAGGGTAAATTACCCTTATGATTTGGTTTGATTTAGTCCATATATATTAGATTCACTTGGTATAACAATTCCACCTTTTATCTCATGGTGGATCACACATATGGAGACTTACACACCTCCATGTGGAATTAGGGAACCTACTCCATGGCTTTGACATGTTACTATGAGAACTGCTATGTAAGTTAAGATTATGAAATTAATTATATATTTTGTGCCAACTCAATAAATCCTCTAGTGTGCAGAGCTTTTGATCTTAGTTATGTACCAACTTTATTATCCATATGCATATGGTGATGCAAGTTCCTTGAGAATGATATATGGTTTACTTTCAACATTGTTCAAGGATATGATGATATTATCCCTATAATGAGCATATCATTGATGTGTTACTATATCAATGGTCATCTAACCATCATAGGCCTACTTTTTCCTAATTAGTTTAGGTTAGTGCATTTCATTGGTATTCATATAAATGACTTCAAAGTCACCTCATAGGCTTAAATTAACAAATTTTATTTCCACATCTTCCAACCTCCCAATAGGTTCTACCCTTTAAATATTTTCAGCCTCAAAGTGACTAGGTTTTAACTAAGATTAGATCACCTAATAACCTCTGATATGGACCTATGAATCATGTTAATTGTGCTCCAAAAATCAAAAACAACATTTGGAACTTTGTTGGCTACAATTCCAATATCCATTCTAGATTCAACATCCCATGGCTTCTTAGTTTTTATGTACTAGACTACCTTTTTCATTCTCTATTGACCTATTTTTGCACATTCTAATAGATTATGTAACAGATTAGAAATATTCTAAATATATCCTCATTACATAGAGTACTGACTAGTTTTAATAGATTTTTTCAAAGCAGTAACAACTTTCTCTTGTCATAGTATGTGCATAATTTACCCATACATTTTTATATATACAAATGAAACATCTCTTTCAAAATCATTTTAATTTTGTATATTTTATAGTAAATGCACTACTTTAAACATCAATACCTTTTCCTTCATAAGGTCTATGTACTATTTTGGTTGGACCTTCTTGATTAGGGGCTCCTATGGTATCTCAAAAGGTGGAAATCCTTTCTCCCTTTAATAGTTTTGAATGGTAGCTTATAGATATGTAGGGTCTTTGGGTTGTGCATTTAACATATTCACATTATGCCCCCATTTCTTCTTTCTCCACTTCTTTAAATCTAGATAACATTTTATTTGGTGTTGCCCTAAGATTATGCAATAAACATAATATATGTGTCACTATGGGTTGAAAGGAAAATTTTGTGAAATATGATTGTCTTTCTCACACATATATAAAATGTTAGGTTGTCTACCTTATATGTTATCTTATCACAATTTTAATTGCCTCCCTAATATCTACCTTGGCATCCCACCTATATTTATGGAGAACCCCACCCTTATTTTTGTTTACCATCCTATTCCCCATATTTTCATTGAAAAGAAGGTGGTGCCCATCATGTTTGTTTTGGTAGGGATGTAGAATTACAAATTTATTAGATGTTGGACCTTAATTTTAACTAAGTATTTTGGCTTATGGCACGGAACAAGCATGGCATGGGAAAACCATGGAAAAAATGATAATTCTATGAAATACCATGGTGTGAAAAGACCCAATAAAAGGAGAGGCATAATAAATATAAGACATGAGAGTGAAGGACTTGATATATCAACAAAAGACTTGGGGAGCACGAAGGAAGTAGGAAATAGTTAAGGAGAAATTATTAAGGATAGAATAGACTTTAATCATACATGAGTTTCACATTGGCCCACATCAAGGAGGACATTTAGAAAGAAGGATCCAACACCAAATGAGAATATAGGGGCACAAAGGCTTAGGTCCTTAGGGAAAAATAAGTAAACGACTACTATGACTCTTAGTCTACTAAAGATCATTGACTAGTCACTAAAGTACCATAATTAATGTAACTTGGTTGGGGAAATCAAGTATAAATACCCCTATATAGATATTTTTAATATTTTTAAACATTGGTATTATGTAATACTTGATTGTGGTAATAAATAAATCATATAAGTTACATTAATTTTTATGTTTTACTACAGTTGTTAGTTAAGTAACAGTATCGAGTTATCAGTATATTTATTATGTATCATGTGGTTTGTATTTGACTATAATGAATAGAATCTACATTATATGAACTTGAATAATCTATACATTAAATATCATGGTGGTTATCTTTGTAATTATTTTTATTTATGTAATTAAAACAAGGTTTATAGTTGTGTATTTATTTTTCTATTTAGTCAGTAATTAAGATATATGAACAAGAACCAATATATGACAAGTGTGTTACTTCATAACATAACCCATGGGAACTAGTTTCTTATTACATGCTTCAAGTGAACATGTAAAAGCTCAATCTTGTGTGAAATGTTAACACGTCAGCTTTTTGGGAACTAGACACTTTAGTTCCCTAGGGAAAAGTTGATATAAAAACCCAACATTTGAGTTATGTTGTCGGGACCCTTAATGCTTGTTACATAATTATGGAAAATGCTCAAGTGATTATCCCTTAATAATATTTAATAATGGCTTATCAAGGTCGAGGATAATTTTGTAATTCCTTATATTGAATTAGGAATTTATGCACATGAATGGGTTGAGCAACATCTATATATCTCTTTATATAAAACTTTCTTTGGTTGAAGTTTCTATTCATTTGCATGCTTGGCTCTCAGCCTATGCTCAAGACTGGTCACAAAATTATGGGAGGAGGCAAACCTAGATGATAAAACATCAAAGGGATTTAGCATGTTTAGGAACATCATGGAGACAAGCTATTAATATCTAGTGGAGAGGGATGTTGAATTGCTATATCTTAGAGTATGTTGTAACCAATTACTATTGTCCTAAAGAAGAAAAATTCTAGTTTCTCTAAAAACCATGTCATCATTATATTAGAAATTTCCCACTATAAATAAAGAATTTTTTTATTGATTCTAGACTTGAAACTCTGCCTATGGAGGGATAAACCTATTATTGAAAGAGTAGCATAGTTGGGAGGGGAATGCAAGGGTGTTAGTGAAGGATTTTTGGTTCAAAATGGTATTTATTCAATGAGAGTTGAGAAATCATAAATATGATGAAGCTCGACAAAGGGTTATAGGGGGAAGCAGAGTATGAAAGGGCCATGAAGACTCAATAAGTGTTGTTAGGATCCACAAGGAAGTGAAAGAGTATAAGGATGACTCACCAAATTTTAGACCTTGACCAATGCTAGATTTGTCATATGTGGGAGAAACTAACTGAATAATGGATATTGAAGAACCTGATTTAAACTAACCCAGTTCACCAACTATAATGTGAGCTCATGATTTTGAGATAACTGATATAATTATATATAAATGGGATATAAATAGTGTAGAATCAAATATCATCCCCTTAAGAGAACCATTTACTGAGTAAGTTTTAACTCATAGTGAATTGACACTTTATTTTCCTCTTCAAAGTAATTTCATGGCCAAACCTTGTATGCCTGGTGGACCCAACATCAGTAGTGGGCAGATCACTACTCCAAGCATTATAAATCACCTTACTACTATGCCCAATATCTTAGGTGTTGCTGCTAGAGGGATGGGAGGTGGAATAAAAGGCAGATCAAGAGGAAGTGATGGACTTCCACCCCCATAAATATTACTTGGGAGTTCTTAGTAGCCACCATTACAAGTACCTCAACTACCAATTATGTATTATGAAATGATGCTTCATTTACCTAAATACCAAGGCATGGAGAATGTTGTAGAGCATGTTAATAAGTGTGAACACATCTACAGGGCACATGGTATAACTTCTTTTGAGTGAAAAGAAACACAATTTTTAACCATACTTTTTGAAAGAGAACATAAGTGTATAAGAAATATGACCCTCAACAAGCATTAATTTACTATGACTAGATCAAGATAGCATTTCTTTGAGAGTTAGATATTCTAAAATTTGATAAATAATGTCTTATTGATCTAAAAGATATAAAATAAGAGCTAAATAAAAGTGTACATGAGTATAATGCATGATTAAAAACACTCTTGTCTAAGTTCTCATTCAATATTAATGTTTTTTAGCATACCCAATGGTTCGTGGGAGGCTTGTTTCTTTCTTTTAGATGAATACTATCTCAAAGAATAGTTACCAACCTGCACGAGGCCATGGAATTTTCCTTCTATGTTGAAGTTGTTGGTAGCATCGACACTATAATCAGTCCTTTTATGGAAGCTCAAATAGCTTTGATAGCATCACAATTAGAAAATTTGACTAAAAACAATGCTCATGACACTCGTAGTGGTTTCTCGTGTATTGATTATGAGTTTGGAGGTCATAATAGAAGAAATTATCCTTTAAATATCATCCACATTATATTAAAGTAGTCTTGTGAAATTTGTCATGAAGAGCATGATGTCTACTCTTGTCATCTATTACAATGGTCTACACATTCTAAAGTCGCCGATTACTGTAAGATATGTGATGCATATACTCATGACACAAATGATTGGCATTTGATCAATGATATACATGAGGCACATGTGCATGGTACATGTCAAACCTTTGTCTCAAATAATCAAGATAATGGTAGATATCATAGACAAGGTTGAGGATGCATATGAGTAGGTGGGTGTTTTCCACCATAAACATGCTATAAGTGTGGGTCTCCAGATCACTATCAGCAAAATTATCTAGTTTATTCATCATGCACTTTTTGTAAAAATGAGAACCAATTAGAGGAATGACCTAATTTATACACAACCATCACAAAATAAATAAATGAAAAAGGTGTTGGTATGATACGTATTGAAAAACCACACTAGCGAGCGCACTCTATCACTCTGATGGCCCAATCAGTAAATATTACCACATGTAGTAGAGGACATTCCTAGTCTACATTTATTCCAACTATTAAAAAGGTACAACATGAAGAGCCTCATTCAACCAAGTATACTAATGCTCAATAATATAAATGCATGCTCTAGGATACTATGACCTTAGTGTAGTAACTAAAAGGGGAAATTTAGTTCCTTAAGGATCGAGAAGTTGCCCAATGTATTGATCTAAAGAAATCCATGAAACCTCAAAACACAATGCATGATAACTTCCAAGAACTTTACAAGTGCCTATTAGAAGAATATATTGTCCCAAAATTGAGTAGTTGGCTTAAACATCAGGCACCAAGGTCAATTGAAGATCATCAATTAAACCATGCTCATCAATATGATACTCCTATTCCTCCTAGCTCTCAAGAGGACAAAGAAATACTAGTGAATGTTTCCATCAATAGATGGGTGATCTGAGACATTTTAGTTGACACTAGCACTACATTCAATGTCTTCACAAAGAATGCATGGAGAAAAATGGCTAGCCTAATGTTATAACAATTTCCTCATGTGTTACTTATGGCTAATAAAACCTATGCTCTGCCAATTAGCATTCTTAAAAATGCAATTGTCAATATCCTTGGGGTACTTTTTAAGGCTGACTTTAAATTTCTCAAATTGGCTAAAGCTGATGATTTTCCAACCCTATTGGGGCATCCTTGGTGTTCTGAAAACAATGTTGATTTAAGCTTGAAAATTTGATATATCAATTTTAAAAATATTGATCAATGAGTCATCATCCAATTAGACCAAACACATGGGGCCCTTTATCTAGAACTTGTTAGTGTGGATGAGGATATTAATCATATCTACAATGTCACAGCTAGAGATGTGAGCATAATGATCCTACTCTTGATGACATCCTCTGATATATAGACACACACTCCCTTTCTAATACTATAAGTAATTTTTGTAATTATTGGGCCTAAGGTGACTATGTCCTCAGTAGAAGAGTGTGTGGTGCCATTGGTAGTTTTGAAGACATTCCATGCTAGTATCACAAGTGCCATATATTTTTTCATCTCATTAACAAACAATTCATGCAAGGACCAATTGTGGCTACATCAATCAAAAGGCTTGATGAAGCTCTATAGTTGCATGGGAAATAAAAGTCTATGACTTCATCTAGTGACTCAAAGCCTTCTATGACTTTGATATTGATCATATGCATTCACTAGTTCATATTTTTGATGGCATGGTTACAAGATGGTAGTAAACTCATTATGAGTGTCTCCTTCACTGGTACCAAGTATGATCTACCTTACATCATTGGTTTCATCATGACAACCACATTTAGGGTAAAATTAACTACAATGAAATTCAAGGACCAAAACTACACCTAGAAGCTTGTGAAATAATGTGGTTGGCTAAAGAATATTTCATGCTAGATTACCTATGGGTGCATGAATTTTACATAACTTTAATCACTTGGGATAGAGCATGGTATGTTCATGAAGAACAACATTTAGGTACCCATTTTTGGCATTTGTTAAAAAATAACATGGTCTTAGCATTGTCTTATTCATCCCCAAGGATGGACTTTGCCAAATAGTTGTTGGTGACCCCATTCCTATCAAGGTTTGGATATGACACATATATGGTGTAACAAAATAAGGATTGGTCATTTTAAATGAACCAACTAAATAATATTCCCCCATACTAGAACCTATCCTCCATCAAGCATGCAATGAAGAAATTCACTAAGGAAAGCAAAAATTAGTGTTCCATTTTGATGTCCTTATAGACTATGGTACTCAAACTATTCATGATACTGGTCCTGATATAGACCACCCATACTTGGAACCTCTTCAAACCATCCAATGCAACATTGGCATGGAAGAAGCACTACAGATAGCTATTTTGGGTAACTATAAATTTGACACTAATATTTCTAAAGTGTTTGAGTTGTTAAAAGAACACCAAAATGTTTTTTCAAGGAATTATAGTGAAATAAAATGTGTTTATCCATCCTTAATAAAAATACATATTAAACTAGTTGAAGGTGCTTGGCTAGTCAGGAAGTGGTCATATAGGATGAATCCAAATTTATGTGCATGGGTAAAAGAGAAAATTTAAAGTATGTTGTGGATTAGAGTTATAACTCTAATTGATGAATATGAATTAGTTAGCCCCATGGTAATAAGCATAAATAAATATGGGTGCATTAGAATTTGTGTTGATTATCGAATACTTAATGCATCTTACATTAATCATCCTTTTTCAACACCTTTCATTGAATAAATCCTTGAAGGTGTCATGGGTGTGAAATTTACACTTTCATAGATGGATTTTATAGATACCATTAGGTATAGATTATAGAGGAGGATCAACCTAAGACTACATTTTCTACTGAGTGGGGATCTCTTACATAAACCATCATGCCATTTAGGTTTAAAAATTTACCTATTGTATTCTCCTAAATCACCATTGAGGCCTTTAAATACTTCATCCAAAAATTCCTTCAATTTTATTTGGATGATTAGATAGTATATGGCTTGGTGAAATACCATTGTTTTAACCTAAGGCTTATGCTTGAGCATTGTTGAATGCTTTAAATTTTGCTCAATTTTAAAAATGTCTTTTTTCTACACCATTCGACATTCTCCTTGGTCACATTATATGCCAAGATGGACTTCTGGTGGACCCCATTAAGGTTGTCATCATCCTTCATCTACCGTTGCCAATATCCTAGTGTGAAATTTATGTCTTTCTAGGTAATATTCAGTACTATAAGAAATTCATGTGAGGTTATGTAAGGATTGTTGTGTCATTAGAAGAAATCTTGAAACACAATTAAAACTTCATTTTCACCCATTCTTACCAAGAATCCTTTGAAGGCTTGAAAGATAAGCTCATCACTACATTGATTCTCCAATTCCCTATTTGGACTAAACAATTTCATGTCCATGTTGATGCTTCTAGTATGGTTGTCAGTGTGATACTTGTACAGCCTAGGGAAGGTCACCTTGATCACCCCATCTACTTTACAAGTAGAAATATTACTCTAGTTGAGATAAAATATACCACAATAAAGTGCAAAGCACTTTCCATGGTTTATACTTTATAAAAGTTTTGGCAGTATCTATTGGCAACTCCTTTTGTATTATATATAGACCATGAAGCCTTGAAATATCTAGTTAATAAACCTTTGTTACACAATCACATCTACCATTGTATTGTGTTATTATAAGAATTCCAATTCTCTATCATGGTCAAACTAGGTAAGACCAATTATAGTCTTGGCCGTCTCTCTAGAATTGATTCTTGTGAGCCAAGGAGATCTATTGAAGATGACTTACCTGATGTATAGTTTTTTTGTGTTTCACATGTTCTTGAGGAATTAGGATATATAGTAGCTTTGTTAACTACTAGCATATCTTAAGATCATTTGAGTCTGTAGAGTGTTGTACCATTTCAGATCATTGGAAGGGACCTTTCCAAGATTAGATTAGATGAAATCCTTTGATGTTGCATCATGAAACATAAGCATCCTAAAGTACTCCATGAAGTTCATGAAATAATTACTAGTAGACACTATGATGGTGAGGCTACTACATGCAAAAAAAAATTAGCTAGTCTATGGTGGCCTATGCTTTTCTAAGATTCCAAGCTACATGTCAAACAATGTGATATTTGCTAACATGTGTGGAAATTGAATCACCAAGATGCCATGCCCTTACATCGTAATCTATCACAAGAACCATTTCAAAAATGGGCCATTAATTTTGTCAGTCCCATCAACCCATTTAGATGAAGTACAATTTCTTGCTATATCATCATATTAATTGATTATCTCAAGCATTCAATTGAGGCAATGTCAATAAGGGATTATACTATAGTAACCACCATGTACTTCATATGGGAACATATTATTACAATATTTGCTTGTCTATTAAGTTTTACTAGTGATTACGGTATACACTTCCTCAATGACATTATCTGTGTATTACTTGTAGAATTCATGATTGTCCATCACAAGATAACACTGTATCATCCTCAAGCCAATGGTACTACTGAACCATTTAAAAAAATCTTGGTCACAACACTTACAAAAATTTGTAATATTGGATGCAATGATTAGGATAATTGGGTGTTTTTAATTCTTTGGGCTTACTAAACAACTTAAAAACACCTCAACAAAAGTACACCCTTCAATCTGGTGTGCAGAATAGAAGTAGTTCTTTCAATTGAATTATTGGTGCCTTCTATTTGAATTACATGCATTGGACAATTAAATTATGAATCATTATTTAAATCATGTTTATATGATTTATTATAATTGGATGAAGCTTGTTCATTGGAGTTAATATGTGGATAAATGCAAACACAAGTCATGGCATGATCACCACCTCAAGCATAAGACACTTACCCCAAGAATTCATGTTTTAATCTATGACTCCAAGTTCGTGCACCACTCCCGAAAGCTCCATGTTTATAGGGATGATCCTTTTAGTGTTCATAGTATTCATCCTTATAGCACATGTCATTTAAAAAGATTGGATGGCTAATTTATTCTTGGTCATTAAAATGGTAGCTGACTATGGCCATATTTCTCTAGTTGAAATTTGGTTCCAATTGTATCAATAAGGCGTATGCCATTAGTTTAGGATTTATTTTTTTAAATAAAGTTTTGCCTTATTTATGCATCCCTTTATATTATTTGATTTCTTTTTTTAAATTAGTACTTATGGTTTTGTGTAGGACCATGATGCACATTTAGTATGGGGTAAGGGGTGTTACATGTGTTGAGAAATGGTCCATAGGAATGTACATGCAAGCAAAGAGGTCTAAGGATAGAGATTCCCAAAAATGGTATGAATATTCAAATGGTTTTACAACTATCATGCACTCTAATGAAAGTGTGGGACAAGATGTGCCATTAATATAAAGAGATAGTGGTTATGATAAGTGTGCCAACATCATGTTATGATGATATTATTAATCACACTTTGATGTGAAGTGATAGTCGAAGAAAGGAATTGTTAAATTGCATTGATTTTAAGAAGTTATTGTCAAAGATACAAGGGTAGTAAATGCAAGTTACCCCCTTGAATCTATAAAAATACATTTGGGGGCTCATTCTAAACTTTACCTTTGCTTTGAATGTGATTTTATAGAGTCGAATAGTAAACAATTGAGTTTAGGATATTCTAAGACAAGTGTAGAGTATCAATTCCTTGTTCATTGATAATTAATAAGGGTCTTATCTAAGTGATCAAGTATAAGATAACTAAACTTAAAGCATGCTTATTAAATTTGGTTATTACATGTTGCATAGGTCAACATCCACCATTAATAGGTGTCAAAGCAAGAGAGCCAAAACACTTCCACATTAAACACATATTCTTTTGAGAATATTGGATGGTCATGCCTAAGCCTTTGGGCTCCACAAAGGGTGATGAAAACTAAGAAGAATTCATAACAAATTGATCCAGTACCTACTATTTGATAGGAAGAGGAGCTAAGTATTAGGGGAAGTAATATTAATCATAGAATAAGCACTCAAAAAATAGAGTAAGCATGTAGAAGGTGAAGAAATAGGAATAGTGTGCCAAACTAAGAAAAAATCCCAAGTGCCTCCACCTTCACCTTTTATAATAGAGAATATACAGTACCTAAAAAATTATGTTGTACATAGATAATTGGGTATCAAATGTATCCACCTGTACCATTTTTTACTATAACCACCCCCAATGTAGAAACAGAGTTGAGATTTAAAAGTATTACCAAGTCAAGAGTCAAAACAACATTAGTTAATTGGTTTATGATTTAAAAATATTCACTACCCTTGAATTTATAAGGCTCTTCTAGATTTTTAACCTCCCATATTTTGGAAAATCGGTAGAGGTAATAAAATTACTACTTTCATGCATCATGAGGATAAGATTTATTTTGTTGGCCACCACATGAAAATTATAACTAAAAGAATTAGCAAGGTGTCAGGGTTGTAATGCTTTAGTGAAAACCTTGAATTTTATTTAGAGGACTTAGAAGAAATAGAGAAGACTACCACAACACTAGAATATAGGAAGCAAGGCCATGTCATGCATATTAAGAACTTACAAGACCATATCCCCTGAATAGTATCATGCACCATTATGACCAAAGTTGGTGGTATTTATTGATGGAAGGAGGTGGACATGACCCACATATATGTCACTCACCAGTTAACCAAAGGGCTAAAGTATAATTGGGCAATGTATTTTACCAATAAAATTGTAATAGATGCAAAGAGTACCCATCAAAGACTTTGCCATAGGTTCTTGTGGGATGTATTCCTTTTGTTAATGGTGTTTGATGAAATTGGTATACCTAATTACACCTCTAGAGAACTAAAGTGGTTATACCCACTTGAGAAAAATATCTTATAGCACGTTATAAGGTGTTCACATACCCTAGTTATATCAATCTAACTTTCAAACTCAAGATGAAGTCATGGTATGATGGTAAGAAAGAAGCCTTTATAAATGAGTGGTAGATTCAAATGACTTACCTATCCAGGTTGGAAAACAAGCCAATTTTTTTTTTGAAAACATTTTTGTCTGGAACATATCTAGATGAACCCCTCTGGAGAGCTCTCTACTTGGTTGTAGTTACCCGATGATTTCACAATTTGGTACTTTATCAATTCAATCAATCGCATATATGATGTGCATCCCCTCACCCTTGAAGAAAAATGAATTGACTTGGAGATTCACACTTCATATAAAATTTATGGATATTCTATCAAGAAACCATATAAAAAATCATGATACCAACAAAACTAGCATCAAGGTTCACAAAATTATGGTCAGGTAGTCAATTCATAATTTATTTTATATGTTGTGACCTAAGAAGAAAGTTTCAATAAGTTCAGAGCATCAGAGATAAAATCTTCCTCTAGTGCTACCACTTAACAAGAAGAAGCATACCAAGCATGATTCTAGAAAAAGTTCATAGCTGAAACCACTAAAAAGGTAAAGGATTACCTAGGTACCACCACCAAGGGCTTCACCTAGATGAAATACACTAGTAAGACAATTGGAATGTTCAACACCATCACCACAAATAACTCCATTGGAATAATAAGAGATTGAGGGTAATATGGAAAAATTGAAGGATTCAGACTTCAAAAAAAACCCTCCCCAATGCAAGAGTAGGAGACCACCCTTGAAGAGGTGTAGTTGGACATTGAGAATCCACTTGGAAAAGAGAGGGATGGTTTGATGCATAAGAACTAAGTGACATGGACATCATCATCACTTCATTGGTACAAGATACGTATGTTGATATTCTTGATTAAGATACCCTCAAAGGGAAGCATCTTGCTCACTTCATAGTTCAACCACCTATGTTCGATGTAACCACTAACTTATGCACATAATACTAGATAGTCATTCCTGACAAGTTGTATTTATATTCCCATTTTCATCTAGAAGATGCCACTATAGAGACTAGGCATCATATATCATTTTTATTAGATATGTATAATAAGGAATGTCATTTTTAAATACCCCTAATAGCCTAGTTTTAGATTTAGAATCAATGATGTTTCCCACTCCTATTTGGGTTGATCCCCAATAGATTTATCCTATACAAACTAGTGCTACATTTTTAAAATATCCTTTGAAGTCACACAACATAATGTGATTTTAGATTTTGATTCATGCACTATAAAATAAAAACATGGGAAGGTGGTAGAGATGTATGATAAATAAGTTATTACTCAGAAGACACTTGAAAAATAAGTGTCCATGTTGAAACACCAGTTGGAAAAAGCCATAATAGCAAAGGTTAAAACTTTAAATTTATGTAAAGTTATTTTGGGCTAGGAACCAACATTGGTAGATGGGTTCCCTTTAGAGGGAGAATTTATTGATAATTTGGAGACCCTTGTGAATCTCCTATTGAAATAGTGTAAGGAGAAAGTCATTCCTATAAATGAACATTATGGGTAGCTGAACAGTTTGTCAAAGTAGTGGAAGTATGCAGGCATGCCTTACAATAGGTTGGGGAGGTGACCCCCATCCTAGATGGAATTTTTGAGAAGCTATTGTAGCCTAGTTAAATTTTGGAGGCTTGACTCCATGAAAAGGAGTCTCAATGATAATAATTGGTGGATGTCACCTATTAATGAAATATTGCACCGAGTATGCTAATACATTTAAAGATGTCAAAACTATGGAAGAAATAATAAATGTACATCGATAGTAAATAAATTCCAAATTTATATCACTCCAAGGATAGATTGTGAATGAGGTCATCACACTTAAATAGGTCCAAAAGGATGCTTCCACATACTTAGACCAATTGGTCAATAAGTCAAATGAGTATCCCAATCAACCCAAGGAGATCAAAAAGCTAAAAGTGGTGATTTAGAAAATAACAACAAAGTTGCTCAACACCTTGTCACATTAGGAAGGTGTTAGGAAATAAATTGAATAGGTTGGCCCTAAATTTTTGGTTAAGGTCGAAATTGGTGCTTAGTCTAAAATAGACTAAGAGCATAGTGTGACATGATATTGGACCCCTAATTTTAACTAAGTATTTTGTCTTATGGAATGAAATGAGCATGGCATTAGAAGACCATGGTGTTGAAGACAATGGCATATAATACCATGATGTGAGAAGCCCAATCAAAGGAGAGGCATAATAAATTGAGGACCTAAGAGTGAAGGACTTGGTATATCAACAAAAGACTTGGGGAGCACAAAGGAAGTGGGAAACAGTTGAGGATAGATTCTTAAGGATATAATAGACTTTAAAAATACATGAATTTTGCACTAGCCTACATGAAGGAAGACATTTGACAAGGATCTAGCAAAGAATAATAATATAGGGCTCTGAAGGCCTAGGTCCTTAAGGAAAAATAATTAAATGACTACCATGACTCTCAATCTACTAAAGATCATTAGATAGTCACTAAAGTGCCATAATTAATATAACAACTTGGTTGGGGAAAACAAGTATAAATACCCTTGTGTAGATATTTGTAATGCTTTTGAAAATTGGTATTTTGTAATGATTGATTGTGGTAATAGCAAAATCATATATTTTACTTTAATTTTGATGTTATACTAAAGTTGTTAGTTAAGTTACAACATTGAGTTATCAGTATGTTTACTATGTAGCATGTGGTTTTTTAATATAATGAATAGAACCTAAATTATATGAACTTACATAATCTATACTTTGAATCTCATGATAGTGATCTTCATAATCATGTTTTTTTATGTAATTAAAACAAGGTCCATTACTTCATATTTCCTTTTTTATTTAGTCAATAATTAAGATTTATAAACAAGCACCAATATATGACAAGTGTGTTACTATGAAACATAACCCATGAAAACCAATTTTGTGTTGTGTGATTCAGGTGAGCGTGTAAGAACTAAATCTTGAAATAAATGCTATAGCATTATCTTCTTAGGAACTAACACTTTAATACCCTAGGGAAAAGTTGATATAAAAACAAAACATTTGTACTATGGGGATGGAGGTGTCCATCTATTATGGTACTATGGTGACTACAATGTCCATCCTATGAGACCTTGTCACTAATTTTATGGAGACTACATAATAAGTTATTATGGATATTCAGGTGAGGCATTCATCCAAGTGCAACCTATGTAGCTAATGTCATTTCTACCTCTACACTCAGGACTATTATTTTCATAGCTAAGACCTATTACACAGCTACTGTAAAGTCATTTTTAGTGATGTCATCTTTCAAATCCTAAAGTGATCTAAAATTCCTCTCATCATGATTATAGGATATGAAAAATTACACTACATATCATGTGGTTACTTTATATGTTATTTTAAAAGATGTCAGTTTGTCATAGAGTACCCTATATATCATGTAGAACTCTATTGTCTTGATTTTTGTACAAACATTCATATGATGACCATCTTTACAACACTCTATAAACCAAATAGATAGTGTGGGTTGATTATTTTAATTTAATTTATCAATCCTTATAAGTAGCATATATCTTAGCATTTGTCTTTGTAGTGGGCAGTGAACTTCCCCTATAGTCTTCTATCTATTTGACTCGAAACCTAGTTGATCTAGCTTTAGCCTTATTAGTAAATTATATTTGTGTGATAGTAAATTGGATCTTAGGTCATAGGCATTATAAAAACCACCAAGCTTTATTTATGTCTGTAAACTAGAAGGTTACTATATTTTTAAAATATGAGAATCTATAGTCATAATCCCACACTGATTTTCCACATTTATGGTGAATCTCCTTTAATTCCTAAATGGTTTGGCTTAGATATTTATTTATCTTGAATTGCCCAACCAGTTTATTCTTAACATCTTGAAAACCCATTGCATTAGGGTTATTATTATATATGAATTTTGAAACTCTATCTATCAAGGCTCCTATAAGCTTGTACTTTGTTACATTATTAATAGTGACACCTTTAGCCTGTTATTTCATCTCATAGGTTAGAAAGTACTATTCAAGATTAGTATAACCATCATAGGGTGTCAAATTTACTATAATTATTGGATTGAGAGACCTATTTCCTTCAATTATTCCTAAAACAACTAGCTAATTTGGATTGAATTTTAATAGTGTCTTCGGACTAATTGTAGTTGTCTTTGTAGTAGCAATATTATTCTTCTCTACTAATTTTTGAGTTTTTACAGTCAACTTTACAAACTTCAATGTAAACTCATCAAATCATTTATCACACCTTGTAACTTCTACACTATGTAAACATGTAATTAAAGTAGGCATATAATATACATCCCCTTATAATGAATGATTTATGTCTTAATTACTTTCTTCACTTGAACTTGAACCTGACCTTACTCTATGACTTGTCATTGCATCTTCAAAATATTGTCCTTCTCCAAATAATATCTTCCCTCATACTCTACATCCTAAAACCACCTTCCAGTTACTTAAATTTTTCAATGCAACCCCAGTAAATTATTTTTCTTTCCTTTTGCCACATCACTTTCCCTATCTTGCACATTCACTTCAATCTCTTTGGCACCCTCAAATCCTTATCCTACTTAATTTACCATTTCTTCATAATTTCCATATTCCTTTGGAGGTATATATCCTCTTACAATATTTTCACTCTCTAATATACCTCTACTCATATTTACATAAGGATCATTCAGTTTATTCCATCATTATTTATTGTAACTCTCTCTAATCTGAGAATTTAATTCGTTTTTAACATTATTGTGTCCTCCATATTCTAGGTTCAATTTCAAGTTTATCCTCTTATTTCCTCATCATTCACTCCCTTAAATTTACATCCCCATATTTCCACATACGATTACTCCATATCAGTCAGGATTCACACCATGGCCTTCTCCACAACAAACATCTTCAAGAGTATTAGTAGTCACTACAAAATTCTACCTTTGATCCCTCTTACAAATAAATCCTATATAGATTTAAATGTAATATAACCTTATACTTTGAACTTAGTAATGTATCCATTAATAATGGTTTTTATCCAATTGTCTATCACATGTGTCCACTTCATATCTAGGTTTCATATTCTTTCTATCTTTTCTTCACTCTAGATGAAGTTGTTTTATTTCTCTCGATAAAAAGCAATAGTATTCAAGTATCAATAATTTGGAAGCTAATAGTTTGGCAAACTCACACAATAAAATTTCATATATTTCACCATGAATGTGCTTATTTATGATTTCACTCACAGTTCTTACAATTCATATGGCTTCTTCTTATGTGAAATTTTGAATTGTTTCATCCAACCATACTTCTAAATATTTTTTTCTGGTAACCATTTCAACATGTTTTGAAGTTCCATGTGCACCGCACAATTGTTATCAAAGGTTCTTATAAATTCCAATTAGAACATTCTAATGAGTGTTCTGTGTGCAATGAATTACAAAATCATCAAGCAGATGGGAATATAATAAAGTATATTATTCTTTTTATTCATACTTATTTAGAAAAACACAAACTTGAATGAAGATAACATTTATTATTTTTATATTACGAAGTAGATTCAAATGAAATAGAATAGTTATGCCCAAAAAATGAGAACAAAATGGCATTCATAAGAACCATCATCAAATCTTTGTATTAATCTCTCATATCTGGAACTCATTTCCTTTTTACTTTAACACTACTTAAATATTTTAAAAAGGATCTATCACTTTGCATTTTAGGCCTTTAAATTATTTCCTGAATGGCTCTTTTCATATTTTACAGAGTTTTTATATAATATCACTCATTTTTGGGACAACATTTGAACTATTTTGGTCCTACAGACCAAAATTGTCTCTTCCCTTTCCGAAATTTGTCCTGGGCATTCAAATTCCTCATTTTTAAAACTTCTCAAGAATCTACAGACTATGCAGGCTTGAATCTATGGACTTTGTAGGCCAAGTTCAATGGGCTTTACAGGTTGATTTCTACAGACTTGATTTCTATGGACTCTATAGTTAGGTTCATTTCTACAGATTCAAAGACTTCTATAGGCGGGTTCAATCAAAAGAATTAGTTTCCAACACTTAGTCATTTTTGAGATTGGTTCAGTGCCTTGGTTCAATCAAAAATCTCCATCGGCAAGAATCTAAGCAAAGAAGGTTTGAGATTGGTTCAGTGCCTTGGTTCAATCAAAAATCTCCATCGGCAAGAATCTAAGCAAAGAAGGCTTGAACCGTTGAATAATTTAACCACTTTGGTTCAAAGGTTCAACAAGTTCAAAGTTCAATAGCGGGTTCAATCAAAGGAACAGTTCAATGGCTTGGTTCAACCAAGCGGTTCAACGTTTTATTTCACTCAGTCAGTTTATTTACTTTATTTCAACGCTTTGGTTCATCTTTTGGTTTAATAAAATGGTTCGTCAGTTGGTTCAAAGGCTTCATTTGAACCATTGAACCAAATCTTGGTTCAACGGTTGGTTCAATGCTTCGGTTCTTTCAATTAGTTCATTGGCTTGAACCATCAGCTTGAACCATTTTGGTTCAAAGCTTGGTTCATCGGCTTGGTTCAACGTTTGGTTCAACCAAGCAGTTCAATGCTTTGCTTCATTCGCTTGGTTTAAAGACTTGGTTCAATCAAAGGGTTCATCATCTTGAACCATTTTGGTTTAACCAAGCGGTTCAACGATTGGTTCAACCAAGCAGTTCAATGCTTTGGTTCAATCAAATAGTTCAACAGTTGGTTCATTGCCTTGGTTCATCAGTTCAGTTCAAAGGAGTGGTTTAATGAAAAAATTCAAAGAAGCCTCCCAAAGGACAAGTGCCCTTGTGGAGGGCACTTGGTCGACAAAAGTACCCTTTGGAATGGTCATTTTCAAAGAAGGCCGCAAAGGTAATTCTTTCATATTTTTGTTTAAGGAATTCAAAAAAGACTAAGGCAAGAAACAATTCCTTCAAAAATTTTGTCTAAAGGAATTCCTTTGGACAAAAAGTCTGAAGGAATTTGGGAAAGCGAATGCGGGAAGAAAACCTGAA
The DNA here is from genome assembly GCA_037957365.1 of Torreya grandis. NCBI lineage: Eukaryota > Viridiplantae > Streptophyta > Pinopsida > Cupressales > Taxaceae > Torreya > Torreya grandis. The sequence goes on from JARHVA010004790.1 coordinate 890,759, forward strand.
GGAAATTCTCAAAGGTAAACAGAACAAAATGGAATAATTTTGCAGACTTTTTGTCTATGAGAAATTTTCACGAACAATTTGTCTATGGGAAAATACCCATGGATAAATCCCAAGGAATTTGTTTGCAAACTTTTTGTCCACAGGAAAATGCCCACGGAAAATCCCAGAGAAAATGCCCGCAGGGATTGTCCGCAGGAAGTGTCCACGAGAGACTGTTGAAGCCTAAAGGCCATTCAAAGACTGCCTAAATGGCATATACCCTTGCAGAGGGATCTTCTCGACCCAAAGTGGATCATTTATTAAGGCCCAAAAGGGAAGATTATTTCTAGGAAAGTTCCAAATAGAAAAGCCAAAGAAGGACTAAGGGGTGATGCGCCCGAAGACGTCAAATTCAAGATAGCAAACTAGCCATTAAAAATGTAGTGACAAGCACGTGAATGTCAATTTCAAAGCTCATAAAATAGTCATTGATCCTTGTAATCTACAGACTTGAATGCATTCACAAGCTTTAAGGCCAAGACCAGTAGGAAGTGAGGAAGGAACAAAACATCAAATTGAATCAAGGACCCGATTCACTTAACCAGAAAAGGAGGAATGATGAAGAAGGATCAAATCACCAGGTGGACATTGAAAGATACAAACTTTCAATAGCATGACTTGTTTCTCTGCATTGAAAAAATCAATGGGTAAATGCCCCTAATTTCCAGCCTGTCTTCCTAACAATTTTCAATGTAACATGATGTGTTACTATTCCCGAGTCCTTCTTGAAGAGGCTATATAAGGGACTCTCTTTTATTGTAAATGGATCTCTTTTTGACAATCAAAAATGAAACTCTACCTAAATTGGAAGGCATTACTGAGACTTTGAGCTCAGATTGTTGATCATATTTTGTTATTGGAATAAGAAAGCAAGTGATTTTTCAAACTTTGTGCTGTGATATATTTGTTGTTGAGGAAACTGTTCTTATGTCTTTTTTATTAATATATTCTTTATTCCTTTTATTCAACCAGAAGAATTAGTGAAAAATTAGTGATTTTTATTAATATATTCTTTATTCCTTTTATTCTGTGGAGAGACTTTGTGCACCCATAATTGCCTTTAGTGTGTTTTATTTTCATTTTTGTGTAAAGGACCTTGGGACGACTTTGTGCCCTCATTGTCCTTCGTATCTTACTCTTGAGAAATTCAGGTGGAGACTTTGTGTTGCATCTGAATTTGTTGGTTACTACGTATTTGGTTACATTTTTCTTTTACTACCAGGAGTATTCTTGTGGCTTGCTGAATAGTACTTCTGAAAGAAGAGGAGTGCTTTTTGTCATTTCCCTTGAGTTTTTCCTTTGATTTGTATGCATCATCTCTAAAAAAAGAGAGATGGATGGTTTATCCTACCCTTGAGTATTATTTTATGTTTATATATATATATATATATATATATATATATATATATATATATAATACCTATAGGGAACCTCCCCTTGATGAGAGGAGAGATCAGTCCCCTTCTGATGTGGTAAACCTACACATTTGGATGACTAATCTTCCTACTTTGGTTGATCAAACCTATTTTGTTTATCAATACACTGATCGACAAAATATTCAACCAACAGAATACATACAAAATGATATATAATATACAAAATACTAAATTTCACACACACTTCATTCATATATACTCTGTTATTTTACACTCCTATATATACTACCAAAAATCATATTGCATATATTTATTAAATGAAATAAAGTAAAATTGATTTTATATAGAGATATGGTCCACTATTTGCAAACATATTTTGATAAAAAAATTATTGAGAGTATACATTGAAAATAAAATCAGCACATCGATGTAATAACTAGTGCAACTTATTTAGTCCCTAGTGACATTAATGATGATAAGGATATTTTTAGTATATGACAGTTATAGCAACCATCAGTTATGACATTAGATATAGTGTCTTTATAAGTTATTACAACTATGTGTAGTGCACATAATTTACAATGGTATAGTGGTATCTATAATTTCTTACATAAATCTATGATCCCCAACTATTTTTCAAAGGATGATAAAGGTATATTTCAATGAGATGTAAGTCGATATGTTACCATCTGTGGTGATTTTTTTAAGAAATTATTTTACAAGAAGTTATTTTGATATCTTGGGCAAGAAGAGGCTAAGCTAGTTTTATATGAGGTCCATAACAACATGAGTGGTGTTTACTTTAACAAGAAATCGATATCTTATAAGTTACTAAAGATGGGTTACTATTGGCCTATGATGGAGAAGGTATTTCAAGAACATGCAAAATTTTGTGAAAAGTGTCAATGACATAGTAATTTGAATGATGGTCCTTCATAAGAATGATAACCTAATATCACCATGGCCATTTTACCATTGGGGATTTGATTTGATAGGTAATATAAGTATGGAATGATCAGATGGTTATAAATTTAGTATTATAACTATATATTAGATTAAAAATGGCTAAAAGCAATCCTTTTTCAATCAAATACAAGAGAGGATATATGCATGTTCTTGATGAAAAATATTATTTCATGGTTTAGGCTCCTATCACTTATTATAATAGATAATGGATCATATTTTAAAAATAAGATAATTAAGAAATTTTTTGTTAAATAAAAAATTTGTCACACATTTTCCACTCCTCACTATCTAAAAGGAAATGGGTAATTAGAAGCAACAAATAAGACAATTACCAAAATATTACACAAACAATTGTAAATCATGGTGAAAATTAGTATAATCAGATGGTTTATGTATTATGGGATTATCACATGAGTATTCATACACCAATTAGTCTACTCATTATTTGGTTTATGGCATAAAATTAGTTTCACCCTTAGAGCTAGAAATACCATCCTTACATGTTTCTATCAAAGGGATTATTAAGGATAATGAGTATCAATAAAATTGACTACATGAGTTAGCAATATTAGATGATAGATGCATACAAGTTTTAGAACACCTAAGAGTATATCATAATCACATTAAGAAGGTATATAAAATAAATTTTAAAATCAATAATTTGAATGTAGTGACTTGGTTTTAAAATAGAATCAAAAGAATACAAATGCAGATAAGGAAATAAAATCTAAGTTCAAACCAAATTGGCTAGTACCTCTTGTAATCATAGAGAATTTGGGTATATGGGTTTATATCTTGGCTTCAATTGAAGGTAAACTTATGAATAATCCTATGAATATCATGAATTTATTTCAATTTTACACTTGAGTGTCTCATATTCTAAAAACATCAAAATATCAAAACAAAATAAAATACCATGACCTATGCATGACATGTATTGCTTATTTACATGATTTGCTTATGTTTTATTATAAATGGTAGACTACAAATCCATTTTTTTATATGCACATGAATTTCAAGGTATGCATGAGTGAAATTCATTATAGATAGGTTTCATATGGCATGGATATGCAAATGCAAAACATTCATATACCCATTTATGAGGTCAAAAAATGGCACTCATCTCATATATTTTTATCATATACACCCCTTCTACTTTGGCCATTTTCATAGCCTTACCTATGACTTTATCCATATTTATATCCACATTATATATGTTTATTATTGTCATATAAATTAATGATTTCTAGATGAAATAATATAAATTAATGGTTTATATGTGTTTTCACTAATAAGTATGTTTGAGACACAACCATAATAAGAGAAATATATATGCATTTTATAATGGCCTACATCCACTGACCATATAACACCTACAACTATTTTGGTAATTATAATCGTATCTATTGGTTGGCTAGATATTGAAGACATAAAGCACCCACTGTAAATGGGAAGCACCCATAGCCACTATCTGTGACCAACCACAATAAATACCTAGAAATCACCTTCAACAACTAGTGTAAATAAATTTATAAACCATGATAGTCAGTGTACATCTAGAGCTAGAAATTTCCCATGATTTAAGAATCTAATTTGGTTCCAAGAATATAAGGATGAGAAACTTCAATAATCCTTCTCCATTTAGGTTCTTTTATTATTTCAACAAAATACTTAACATTAAAAATATTGTTTTTATTGTTACAACATCTTTGTATGTTTTAGGACAGTCATAGATCTTCAGTTATAACCACTAAATCTCAAGAATCATGGAATAAGCATTTATCTCCCTTATATAAGGAGTAGGGATCAAGTTGCAATCAAGTTAGAAGTTAGCTAGTTAGTAGAGTAAAAATAAGTTGGAGAATAGTTTGAACATAGTATTTTATGTATTACTATAATTATTTCATAAAGGAATTATTGTGAAATAAATTAAGTTTGAATAATTAACTCACATGTAGCAAAGGAGGAATTCAAGCTATAGTCTAAATGAGGCAGGGCCCACTCACACAAATCTGGGAGACTGATTTTTCATCCATTAATATTAATTTGATTTATATATTTTTGTGTGTATTTTTTATTTTATGTTGAGTATGTTGTGTGTAATATTTCATGTGTATAAACATTCTTATATTTTTGTATATTTAATTCATTCAATGTGGGAAACTTCCAAATAGTTTTGATTTCCATTTCATGCAATTTTTCTTTCATGCAAGTGTGATTTTAATTCTTATCATCTCCCTTATATAAGTCTTTTGATATTATAAATGATTAATATCCCAACCTTCAAGATATACTAGTGTCACACATACAATTCTAACATATTACTAAAGTATATACACCTCAAGTTGGCAATTTAATGAACAAGCATTGTCAATAAACTAAGTGGTGACCCTTCTAAAGAATATCTATCAAGTTGTACAAACAATGATTAGATTATGTCAGTTTAATCTAAGAGTTTTTTTTATCATTTTGACATCATTTTTGGGGAAGGTGTCAAGTTCTAGAACCTTTATAATGTTGGGTTAGGTTTCTTGCTTTCCTAGTTAAATTTCATGTTTTCCTAGATTAATTTCCTACTTTCTTAAATTAATTTATTAATTTCTTAGAGTAAATTTAGTTTTATTAAATAATGGATAAAGTATCACAAGTTCTACTCTTTTATTATAGAAGATAAACTAGTTTATCTCATACCTTTGTTCTATTTATGCATGTTATAATACTAATTAGGAAAAATCTAAAAAATAGGCTAACTCTGTGCACATAAAAACCAATGGATTATAAAATAAATTTTAAGAGAGTTTTAGTTATTAATGATGCATATAATGAAAATATGGTGAGTTTATATCAAGAAATATCATCCCTCATAGTTATGATTTAAGAAATGCATGAGAAGAACAACAGGGTACAAGTCTTAACTAGCACGATTGAACACGTTGCATGCCATGTTAATAAGGAAATCCATGCACATATGACTAAATAATTACATGTTAAATTTTTTATCAACCTTTCATATTTTTACATATATCTATGGATAAATATAATCATTGTGTAGTAATCTCATTTGCACTTGTTGGTAAAAGAGATCAATCTAGAATAGAAAGTATAGCACAAGATGATAAATAAAAATGAATTACAATTACCTCTCAAGCTCTTATTAGTAAATAAATATAGATTTTATCCATTTCTCATGATAAAATTCCTAAGTCTTAAGACGACAGTCAACCCATTACAAGCAATTATATGGAAATATCTAAATCTATTTAAAAAGAACAACCTACAGTAAGCATTTCTAAGAAAACACCTAACACTATTGAATAAAAATGATCTAAAATTGCACTTGCACTTGATTTTCAAGAAAAGAATCCCTTTAAAAAAAATTAATAATTCAAAACCCCACATATGCCATGGGTATAAGAAATCAAAAACAATAGTTGATTGGGTGCAATTTCAAGGTAGTTTAGAGATGGCCAAAAAAAGCAAAAAAAATTATAGAAAATTCAAGGCAAACAAAAGAGGGAAAAAGTGTCTATCTTTGGGGGTTCTACCCCTTGAATCCACCCTATATTAAAATAAGGAGCATGTCAAGGGTGATACCCCAAACCTTGTAAGAGGTGTTTCCCCTTGACCCCACTAAGGGTTATTGCCCCCAAATCCCCACCAAATTTTAGAGCTAAAGAAGAAAATGATAAAAATAAATAATATTATAATTCTTCTACCCATGACATGAAATTTAGACATTTTTATATCAATAGATGTTATTTTTATAGTTAAATATGAGAAGAAATCTCGGTAATTTCTTGAGTCAAATAAAAAATTCTAAAGTAATTGGTAGAAGAAATGTTGATTATTCATCTCCTTTAAATGATGTAAATCAAAGGTTGAGTCTGAATGCCAATATATTTGGGACACAAAAGGACAAGACACATTGAACAAAATGGAAATGAATGAGAACAAGACCTTGTTGCATCTAAAAGGGGATCTTGGACACATCTAAAGATAACCAAGTATGCCTAGATAATCATTGTTATCTAATTTCTATTTTTTTTGTTATGTTTTTATTTCTTGTAATTACTACGCACTTTATGCATGGAGTTACACCTCACCACCATCTTAGAGTTGGATAAACTATTAAAAACAACCACTTGTCTATTGGATTTTTTATCAAGGCCAATTATAATAGCCACCACCCCAAAACTAATAACCACAATAAAAGGCTAGATTTTAACAAAAATTGTCACAAATTTTGTTTTCTAAAGCATCCAATAACCTAGCCCAACTGTCAAGTTAAAATTTAGTGAAAAATCATATTAATCAATCAACTTATCAGCCCTCAAAATCCACTCAATTGTATTGGTTAAGAATTGATGATTGGTACTAATTTTTTTTACTTGCTCAAACCTATACATAACATTATCAAAAAACTAATTTAACCAATTTACAATAATGAAATGATAAAACACCCCACACATTAATTGAACTCAATAGAGTTCCATATTACTTCAAGGATTGTAATAAACCACTTCACATCAATCATAATAAATTGACCATCCTTAAAAAGTATTTCAAACAAAAATAAAATATTCACTGTCAATAATAAGCCACTACTTGATCCCCTCCATTCATAAGTAAGGTTTTACTACTAAACATTCATGTTCACAATTAACTAGCCCTTGTAAAAAATTGATTTTTTAAATAAATTTAAGAATGTTTTTATATATATGATTAAATTCATTCATGGAAATATTTTTAATAGAATAATATTATAGCTTATTTGGTGATACTCAGTATATTTTTGACTATATAATCACATGGAGCCATTGTTTAGTAACTATTTTAATAACTTACAACCAATATATAAGTTACATGCAGCCACTATATAAGTTACACATAACCAATGTCTATAAACTATTGTAACGAATTGTAGCTAATGTTCAACAACTACTATAGTCCTTGTAGCCACTATTTTATACCCTACATACATTGTAAATGATACATGCAACCACTTTTTAGCCACTATTATAGTCCTTGAAACCACTATTATAATCCTTAAAGCCATTATTTTAGTCCTTCCAACCACTATGTAGTCACCTAAAATCATAGTTGTAGCTCATATGTAGTCACTCCTATAACTCACCTGTATCCACTACTATAGTTTTTTTTTTATTATTATTCGGCAAGGTGGTTTTAGTTTAATATGGTGTGATGCCACAATATTTAATGTCTATAACTAAGCATATATGATATTTAGATTAGTATAATGATCATTTTAAACAAATATAGCTTTCATAATTAATATTTACCCATTCACCTGGCCCATCCAACCTTCATTAAGGACACACCAAAACCCTTTTTGGTTGGACAATAAGGATAATGACCAATAATCTACTTAATAAATTTTCACCATTGAGCGCTAAATAGAAATACATCCACCTTTATATATGTACAAAACATCTCAACAAATCAATTCATCTATATCACTTTCTCCAAACATATTATTTGTCCCCTTAAATATATTATCCCAACTACAATATCTTCATATCCTATTGGGGATGTTATTTTTTCCATAAATCTTTTCACATCACTAATATCTTAAGAATTTTTCAACATAAATTCAATACATCAACCAATATTATTCCATTTTTTCTTAGATAGTGTTTTTGTAGTAGCATCCATTCAAAGTAAAAAAAAATTAACAAATAAAACAATCATCCACTAAATTTTAAGCAAATTAATCTTAAGGAAGATATAATTAGATTCATCCTTGACCATGTTTGTATTTAATGATAAATCCTAACAAAATTATAGCACTATTATTGGGTTGCTAATGATGTTGATTTTTTTAAAAGCATGTTAGGAATATTTTTTCATATTTTGCATGACACCCTTATGACATTCAAGGACTAAATTGACATTTCTTTTTGTATTCTTGATTCCTCATTGGGACTTGTCCTTAATTAAATAAATAGACAGTTAAACTATGACATACTTTCCACTTACAAACATGTTTTTGACACTGAGATCAATTATATGGTAACTTTTAAAGCATTCATTGTCATTATATTGGTTAATGATTAAATTTTTTTTTTCATTACTAATTTTCATGTTTTTTGCATTTTGATCTTATATCTAATGCACACCCTAAATATTAGTGGTTTCACTATTATTAAAATTTTATTTTATAAGGAATACATTGTAGCAATCTTATATAAAACCAGAAATAGAAAATTATATTGCTGATTTTTCTAACAAAAATCTGATTTCAAAGTCTACAAGTAAATGATGAACATATCTTTAAACTTTTCATGAAAGATTTTATATTGCTTACAACTTGGTTGCAGGAATATCTCTCAATATTTCTCTTTATAGACTAATACAAATCATACCCACCAATGTGATACATGTCAGCATTTGGGGAACCCACATGCTCTGATGAACCTTTTTAATCAACTTCACATCACTTGGAGGCTATCCAACAAATAATGATATGGAATGATGGGTTCACTCAACAAAGATCTCTCTACTAAGAGACTAGATATCAACTCATAGTTTTAAGCATGAAGACAACCAAGCTAAAATTTGGATAAGTGGTTCAAATTTTGAAGGATATCTCACAATGGAAGATGGAGATTATGTTGATTATTTTATCAAGATTTTTTTCTCATTAGTAACCATCACCTCTACTTGCATCACTATATATAAATTTGTTCAGATACTCAAATTTTTGGATTTATTTAGGGGTTGTAACTGGCTGTGGTACATCTTCTTCTTAATCTCTCTATCTTTTTATCATTTCTCAATATTTTCAAATTTTCAAAAAAATATTAACAATGAAAACTTTTAGACATTGTTGACAGCCTCAACTTAGAAAATTAGTGTGTTGTTTGACCAAGTGATACATAAAGAGCCTTGATTATAATGCCAGCTTATTATCTAATCAAAGATAAAATTCTAAAAAGTAAAAAAAAAATCAATCAATAAAAGTAATTTTTCATGTCTTTTCAATTTTGAAGTCATTTTTAATTTGTTGCTTACACATGTAGCCTCTATTGTCTTTGCATATTTCTTACAAAGGCTCTAGTTCTAGGTGCATACAACAACACCATACTTATTTCAAATGCTAAAGATTAATATTTTTATGGGTAGTAAAATCCATGTTTTTATTTTCATGTTTTTTATTATTGTTTATTGTATTACATATTGCTTACATTCCTTATTGGTTGTAAATTCATGTTTTTACCTTCCTTATGTGGTCTTATAATATCTCTACCTAAAGCTTATAGGTTCTCATTTTGTACATGTAGCCACTAATTTTCATTCATATTTTACAAACCACTATTATAGTTTGATCTTACAACCTATGTCACTAGTTTTTACCAGTTTGATCTTTGTTAATTTATATGACATTCAACATGCAAAAATAATATTCATAGTCACTGAGATATGGTTTCTACATCATTGGGATGTTATCACTTCATGTTCATTCAGTTGAACATCCCTCCACAATAGCAGAGTTATTTTTAGAATTCATCAGTTCTTACTTTCATTAAATCTAATGACCCTCTCTTCAGCTTTTAGCTATCCTACATGTTATCTTCATTCAATATGATTGATGTTTGAATATCTCACTTGGTTAATTACTTGAAGGACTTACTATTTCCACCTCAATGCACTATTCTCAACATCATTTTTGGTAATCCTATATAAAATTAGGTAATTATATTTTTTATTTAGAATCATTTATTTTATCTTAACATTCACTTATGCAATTATATCATTTTGTATTTTCCTCTAGACTACAACACATAGCTACAAGACAACTCCCTAAGCCCTCTTTTATAGCATTTAAGTTACCTTCCCATCACCATCCAATTGTTATAAATGTTTCATCATGAATCTTCCATGTTTCCCATTATCCATATTCATCACTATAATCTATGGTCATGTTTTCTTCATAGATTTCACACCCATCTATGCTCTTACAATATTTCCTAGTCTGTCACCTCACTCCAGTTGAGGACAAATGTCAAGATAAATTTAGAGGGAAGGGTGGTTGATAAATGTTATTTATTTATCTGTGATACAATAGCACACATATTTGGCACATATAACTCATCATAAACAACAATTAGGATTTGATACATTTCACTTTGGTTGTTATAAAATAAAATACATGCACCAAGTTAGTTACTTCAGAAAGAGGAGAAGCTTGTACATTATTATGGGAAATATAAGAAAGAATGAGTTTTTTGATCACACAAACTTAATAGATAGTTCTAAGATTTTAAATATATTTTGGAATGGTAGTTGGTTATCTTTCACTAAAAAAATTTTAGGATTTGATGCAAAGATGGCCCAAAAAAATTCTTAGGCCCATTATGGTAACATTGCCATGATGAGGGGACTAAAGATAGTTTTGTCAAAGGAATTACTTGCCAAAGTTACTAGTCTTTCAGCAATAAGAGAAAGAATACCTTGTGGTAATAATGTTACAGTAGAATAAATAAACGTAGTATATGAAGGAGAGGTACTCACATTTATTACTCAACAGACTAACTGACAATCATTGCTTCCACCTTGGAATGAAGTAGAAACCTTCATTATAAAGTATGTTACTTGTGATGGTAGATATTTAGTGATTTAAAATCATCATTTACAATTTTTGAATCATTTGAAACACAATTTTTATGTCAATATACCTCACCTTTTTATACATATATAAATAAAAATAGCTATAAAAGTTCAAAAAAAAAAACATGCATTAGTTCATCGTTGTTTGATAAAGTTGGTAGTTGAAAAGCTATTGCATAATAATAAACTTGAATTATCATGGGATGGATTTGTTTCTATAATTTACACTCCACATGATGAGATTTCATAAACTAACCAAGAAAAACAAAAATGGAGAGAGCCTACATTGCACAAGAGTCCACCAAGGAAGGTTATACTTCATAAAAAGCCTAGGCCATAGGAAGAACCTATTCTGGTTTTAGATTCAAATGATGACAGTCCACATGTATGAACCAAAGTAGAGGATAGCTAAGATATATTTTTTATGATTTTATTTGTGTGGTTGCATGATAACATACAATATTTTAAGTTGGAGGGTATGATGAGGTCAAAAAATGGCACTCATCTCACATATCATCAATAACTCTTCTTTTACTTTAGAAATTTTCATAGCCTTATCCATATGTTTAACCATATTTACATTGTTAGGATAAATTAAAACCCAGACCTATCACCAAATCACATACAAGAGAAAGTATGAAATAAATTAATCAAATATTTGGAAAATAAATTTAAATATACACTTAACAGGAGACATCAGATTTAAGGTGGTTCACCCAAAGATGGGATACATCTACCAAACTTATCCAATATATTATTTACAACAATACAAAGGAGAAATAAAATCTTGTAACAAACTCTGTTACACCTCTCTACCTTGTTTGCCTCCTTTTTATGTACAATATTGCATTATTTTTCACACTCATACATCTCAACCATATATGAATACATTTTAAAGTAAAAACACCTAAACATAATATCTACTATCAGATCTAGAAACCTTTAATCAATGGCCTAGATTGACTATAAAATTGTAACCCTCTACACCATTAAGGATTCAAATAATGAGATCTAAACCCAACTGAAATAACATCAAAATTTTAACCTCTGATCTTGCAAAATAATCAGGCTCCACACTTAACATTCATCCATGTTACATATGTTTAATATTGTGTTATAAGTTAATGATTTTTAGATGAAATAGTATAGTTTAATATTTTATATGTGGATTTACTAATAAATATGTTTGAGACACTTGTAACCATAAGAAGAGAAGGATTTATACATTTTTATAATGTCCTAAATTCATTGGTTGTATATCACCAGTATCCATTATATTAAATGCAGTCACAGCCATTACTTGGTTTGATATTGAAGACACAAAGCACCCACATCAACTGGGAAGCACCTACATCCATTGTTTATGACCACCCATAGCAACTGGTTATATAAATAGATTTATAAACCATGATATTTTATGCACAACTAGAACTAGAAATGCACCATGATTTAAGGATCTAATTTGGTTCCATGAATCTAAGGATGAGCGACTTCAATATTTTTTCATTCCATTTATTTTATTATTATAAAAAAATACTTAATATTTTAGATATTTTTTGTATTATTAAAACATATTTGTATGTTTTAGGATAGTCATAGATCTTTAATTACAAGAATTGGATCCTATGAATCCTTGAATAAGTAATTTTCTCCCCTATATAGAGAGTATAGATCAGGTTGCAAGTAAGTTGGAAGTTAGCTGGTTAGTAGAGTAATAAGAAGTTGGTGAATAGTTAAAATATAGTATTTTATGTATTATTGTAATTCTACCATATAAAAATTTTATGAAATAAACTAAGTTTAAATAATTAACCCATATGTATCAAATAAGGGAGTCAAGTTCTAATCTAAATGAGGCAAGGCCCACTCACATAGATTTATAGACTTATTTTTCATATGTTAGTATTAGTTTTGTTTCTATTTTTTTTACATATTTATTTCTTATTTCATGTTGAGTATGTTATGTGTATGATTTCATGTGTATAAACATTATTCATATGCATTCAATTTATCTAGTGTGGGAAGCTTCCAAACAGTTATGATTTTCCTTTCAAGTAATTTCCCTTTTATGAATTTTTCTCGCATGCAAGTGTGCTTTAAATTCATGTCATTTTTATTGTGAAAATATGTTTCAATTATGAAATTATTAGGACGCAATCCTTAAAGAGATACTAGAGCCACACATGCACTTCTAACATCTTACCAAAGCATACCAACCCTAGGTTGAAAATTTAATGAACAAGCATTGTCAATTAAATAAGTGGCTACCACTATGAAGCATATATGTCATTGTGCATACACTGAATAGATTGTGTCATTTTAATGTAGGATTTTATTTTTCTCTTTATTTTGGCATCATTTCCAAAAAAAGGTGTCAAGTACTAGAATCTTGAGAATTTTGGGTTAGAATTTATACTTTTCTATATTAAATTTTTTATTTTCCTAGATTAAATTCTTACTTTTCTAGATTAATTTATTACTTTCTTAGAATAAATTTTATTTCTTAAAATAGGGGGTTAAAATATCACAAATTCCCACCTTTCATTACATAATATAAACTAGGTTAGCTCATACTTTTGTTCTATCTCTACATGTTATAATACTAATTAGGAAAAAAATTAAAAATATAAAAAATAAACTAACTTTGTGCATGTAAAATAAAATGGCTTATAAAGGAAAAGTTGGGGGAGTTTCAGTTGATAATTATGCAAGGGATGCAAATATGGTTGTTTTATATCAATAGATAGCATCCCTTAGAGCTATGATTAAATAATTTTAGGACAGGAACAACATGGTACAAGTCCCAATTAACATAATTGAGCATAACGTCAACCATATTGATAAGTAAATCCATGCACCTGTCATCCTTGATCTACCTTCCTACATTATGGCCATGTTTCCATTAGGGTCATCTTGTCATTATACATAGGTTTTATCTTTCTATGACTATTTCCATTGATCATGTTGAGCTACATTACACTTATTATACATGATTTATTTTGACTCATACTATGTGGAGTGTTATTTCACTAGATGATATATTTTACTTTATGCAATGATGGTACACATTAATTGTGTATAGTAGCCTTATTTTTCTATGAATGTTTGATGTTTTTGTGTTTTACATAATGTGATGTTTGTTTGTCTATTATATCATGTGATTCTCCTTCTTTGATTCTTTATGAAATTTGATAATCCATTATGTGTGGTATTTTCCTTGCATGGCATTGTGTTTAATCATGTGTGATTTATTGTGTGTATCATGTCTAACTTTGTGTGTGACTCTTTGACTCTATTTTATATGTGTCAATAAATCTAGGATTGTTTATTATGTTTTTTTGTGATGTGATCCATACCATGCACTCTCCTATTGTATGTGGTGCCATGATTCATATCATGCAGTTTTTACATAGTTATTATTTAGTTTATAGATGCTCATTTTTATGTTTCATATTCATTGTGTTTCTCATTTCTATATTTATCTTGACATGAAACTTGTATGCCTCAAGAAGTATGTTTCACATATAATTAGATGATATATTCTTACTATAATGACATTTTTTCCAAATGTTACTAGATGCTTTACACTGCTTATAAGATTTTCCATATAACATGATACATATAACTCCTATTGAGATTATTAATTCATAAGATACATCCCTTGCCTCAAAACAGGGTCACACATAGTTACTTATGTTAGAGATTAAGCTTTCACAATTAGAATTTATAGATTTTGAGTACATATTACTTTAGAATTGTATATATTTACGCAAATTATTACATGTTTTACTCAAATTATGATAGGTTTGGCATAGAAATGGGGACAAAAAAAAGGCATATGTTCATAGTTTTAAAGATATTTTGATAGTTTTACATAAGTTATAAGGACTCAAATTACACAGTGTATTAGATTAAGAACATATCCAAAGAATATGTGGCATATTTTAAAAAAATTATACTTAAGAATTTTATAGTTTTTACTCAAGCATCACTTAAATTGAATCATATAATCCATATGCAGTGGATTATTGAGAAACATTACATAGTTTCTTAGGTATTTCTTAGATTTATTGAAACCCAATGTGGATTCCACTTCACAGATAAAGTGAGTTTGTTGGAGAGTTATCAGTGATTTTATGGTGATGTCATGGTGTCCTTGTGATTGGATGAAGTTCTTTGATAGCCTAGGTAATAATGACAAAGTGTGCAATGTGTTTGTCTTAGTGTGCTTAAAAGAGGCTTGGTTGATCTTTAGTTTTGGCATGATTATAGATGTTCAAGGTTGAGTATGGTGATTGAAACATGTGAAATAGGTCCCTAAGATGTTATATATACTTTGATATCTTTTGTTCATAAGTATAATGCATCTAAATTCCATAGTTTTCATCTAGATAATTTGGGTCTAGTGGTAGAACATCTTATAGGTATTTTGTTGATGTCACTATTG
Source organism: Torreya grandis (assembly GCA_037957365.1). Taxonomy (NCBI): domain Eukaryota; kingdom Viridiplantae; phylum Streptophyta; class Pinopsida; order Cupressales; family Taxaceae; genus Torreya; species Torreya grandis. The sequence goes on from JARHVA010004790.1 coordinate 906,215, forward strand.
CCACATGTGGATGAGTCAAGGGGAATTGATCATATGGTTTTGATCACATTTGTACCTAGTTTATATTTTATAAATCTATGGACATGTGCCTAAGCATAGTCAAATATATATGGGTATAAAGTTGGGAAGCTAGGCATTTTGACAATAGTTTCTCATACTTAGCCAAATTTGCAAAGTGGAAAGAAGGGTCGAGTAAGCATTTTTATGGAGGAATATCTCACACATGTGGACATTTTAGGAGAATATCATATGGGTTTGTTCATTTTTATGCCTATTTTATTTTCATTAATTTTTAGATCATGTGATAAAGTGCATCAAAAGATATGCATATGCAAAGTTGGGCTCCCAGGTAGTTTGACTATGTTTTTTCATACTTGGCCAAATTTGCATGTGATAAGAAAAACTAAGTAGAAATTTTGATGGTGTTATATCTTGCACGTGTGAAGATGTCAATAGAAACTAATCATATGGATTTGTTCATTTTTAATCCTAATTGATTTGTGCCAATTTTTAGATCATGTGTTGAAGTGTGGTAAAAGTTATGCAAGAGCACAGTTGGCTTCCTAAACAAATTCTAAACATAGTTGGATCTGTGACAGAATATTTTGAGAAGGAAATTTAATGTAATTATATCTCACATGTATGAAGGTTTTAGGATAAGTTTGACACATGGTTGGATTATTCTATTTGAAGAGATCATATGGTCCAAGTTTAAGATCATGCAAGTAAGCATAAAAGAAGTTATTGAGGTTCAAAGTTGGCTACTCAAACAAATTGCAAGGGTCTCCATAGTCAATTTTCAAGATTTAATGAACGAACAAGATCGACAATGCACATTACTCTAAGAAGTTAGGAAGTAGTGAGAAGAGGATAGTTACACCATGTTTAATAACTAAGAAAAGGTAAATGATAATGATCTAATGGTGAGTGGGTATTTATATAGATTGATCAAATGATGAGTGTTGATAGTTAAAGACCTAGTTGATCCATAGAGATTGATGGAGCACGTAGAGTCAACACTTCAAAATTGTATGAGATGAGGTCAAAGTGACTGAGGTTTAATATTTGAGCATTAGTGTATATTTTTTAAAGATCAAATAAGATAAATGGTGCATATTTTATCTAAGCAGTAAGGAAATGAGATGCGAACATTGTGTTCAAAGTTTAACTGTGACCGTTGGCATTTAAATATTTAAATTTTGCAAAGAGAAAACCTAGAGCTTTATATTTTATCAATATCTTTTGATAGAAGTCAAATTTTATATTATTGTAAAAATCAAAGTTGAATAGGACTCCATACAGCATATAATGAACCTAATTTGAAGATTAGAAGTGTGTATAGTCAAACATATTAAGGTTCTAAAGTTGACTGTGTATTTGTGCATGGACTATAAGTGACTCAAAAAGATTATTTGAGCTTGTTTTGATATGTTTATATATATCTTAATGAATTATTTATTTGGGAGTGTTATGGACTCCATGAGGATGCTCTGTGTGCATTATGAAGGATTAACCAATTGTATGTTTTATGAATAAAGGCTTAGAAGGTGATTGTGTGTTCACTCTTAATGATTGTGTGTACAAAATATTATTTAAACATTTTATGTTTAAGCATAAAAGTATTGTGATGGATATGGATATTTAAGGGGGACTTATAGATCATGTAGAATGGGTTCATGTTTTTGTAAAATGGTCCTATTTTCTTTGTTTGCTCAAAGAAGTGTCAAATAGTTGAATGGGTCTCCAAAGGACATAAAAATGACTTAGGCCTATTTGAAATTGGATTGTGCTTAAGTTTGACCCATATGAGATGCCTTAAGGGTGAAGGCATGTTTTGTGGCCAAGAAGGAAATATTGTGGACTTGATAATTCATGATTTATCTATAAATAGTGTAACTAAAGATGACGGTTTCTAGACTTGTAAGCGAGAGACTTGGATGTGAGTTTTTAGAGAGACTTGTGAAAGGTGGGTGTGAGAGTTATGTAGTGAAGGATAGGTAGTGTGCCTATTAGTTGAGTTAATGAGACAAATAGTTTTTTGACTATGTGTATGACCTATAGTTCATGTTCCTAATGTCAAAATAAGTGATTTTTTAATTTGAAGATATGCAAAGAGGTCTGACTATGCATATGAGGATAGATTGATTGAAGAAGAAAAGAGATTGTGACATGCCTATGTGAGAGGCATGTTTGAGATAGAGAGTGTTTGTGTAGAGGTTAAAAAATAGATATCCATCATCAAGTGTTGAAGACATAATTTATAAGGTAGAGGTGTTTAAAGGAGGGTCTAAAGGACTTGGTCTTCCTTAGGGTCAATTTCTCTTTGTGAAATAGGTGTTTCACTAAATACCTTTGGTCAAGAAGATATGATCAAGGTTTTTTGGTCTAAAGGAGTTGATCAATATCTTGTTTAAAAAAATTTATAGGACAGTAGTCTATTTATGTTTTAGGATTGAGAGTGGGTTTTATTCCCCATGAGGGTTTCCAACAGGAACAATGTGTTGTGTATTTGATCTTGTGTATACATTAAATATATGAGCTCTCTTTTTAATGCTTCTTGATCAATTTGTTATATGCTGATCGATTAATAGTTTAAATAAACCTAATTGCAATTTAATAATTTGGGCTCACTAATTCACCCCCTCTCAACTATTATATCTCTAACAATTGGTACTATATCAAGTCCTTTGGAGGAATCCTACTAGCTTGAAGGTGATCCTAAGTAGGTACAAATATGGCTTAGAAATTGAAGAAATAAAACCAACAGTGGAAGGCTATGATCAAGGCACTTGAAGAATATGTGTACTTTGAAGAAAGATGCCAAAGAGATTGAGAATGTTATCAATGATCTCAAGGTTTAGCTAGTAGATGTCAAGACAAGTTTGTGTTTAAAAGAAAATAACATCATATATGATGAAGAAGTTTTCCATGATAGTAAAGAATAGGTTGATCTAAAAGCTAAGCTCATGAGTGCACTTGGTAAACTAAAGGATCAAAATAGATGAGAAATATGATCAAAGGCATTGAAGCACAAGTTAGTTCTCTTGAGGGAATTTTGATAAAACAAGCATGTAGAATAAAGTATGACATGGTTAAAGAAGCTAAGATTGATAAGGAGACTATCCAAGTTCTTAGAGGTCAGTTAATGGCTTTAAATTTCAAGTATAAGAGCTAAAGAGGATGAGAGAATTCAATTAGAAATCAAGCTAGTTTCATTCATGGATGATCATGAGAAATTTGTTATCAAGATAAGCAAACTTGAAGAAGATGAAAAAAAGTCAGATCAGGTCAAGAGCAATAAAAGAAACATAGTTAGACAAGCAAATGCTTCAAGGTACGCTAGTGTATATCATGATCATTTTTATGCATGTAATATGTATGGCCATAGAGCTAAGGACTATAGAATGAATTTATTCAAGTATGGACATTCATGGAGATATGATACAAGGAGGTTTTGGCTATAGATTGATCATAATTCAAATATATCAAAAGGTACGAATGACATTACTTATTTTAGTTGTCATAAGGTTGGACATTTTGCTTAATTTTGTCTAAGTGGAGGTAATAGGTCTTCAAGGTATCTCAAAGGACATGAAGTTCCCATTGTGCATAATAAAGGTCATTTTTGGTTATGGAGACCAAATATTATCAATGTCAATCACACTAGTCCAAAGACTGATAAGAAAATTGCTTTAGAAGAATGTGTTATAGATCAGTCTAAACTCAAAAGTCAAGTTGGTAAGTTGGATGTAGAGGATGAGAAGAGTTAAACTATGATATGGAGACATGAGGTAGTAAAGACTAAGGAGACTAATCTTTTTGTGTCTAAGAATCTTGATGGATTTGTTTCCAATGTGGAAAAGGGATTAGAAGTGAAGAAAAGTCAAGAGTTTTTGTTGTCAGTATTTGTTAAGTCTAAAGTAGAGAATATGTCAATTATATAGATAGAAGAGGAAAAATAAAAGTCAGTTCAAGTCAATCTCAAGGAGAAATCCAAGGTGATGACTGAGGTTAGTTATAAACCTAAGAAGAAGAGGAATAATTATCAATATTAGATGATCAAGGAGGAAAAATAATATGAGTTGTGGGCAACTCCTGGTTTCACATTGTTCTAGGACATTGTAGGTCAGGGTGTCTCTATCTAGGCTTCAAGGAGACAATTGTCAGTCAGAGGAAGATTAGTGGCTATCAGATATTGTTTGATAATAATGTATGAAAACAAGGTATGTTTGTGCATTATTTTTATATATCTATTTGTTGAAGAAAAGAAGCTTGTCAATAATCTCAAAGGTCCTATCTTGACAAGGAGTTGGTCTGTTGATCATTATTTAGATGCTCTAGTATAAAGGTGAGTTTTAAATATCTAGCTGCATATCAGTCTATGGTAGATGCCAAGTGAGATTATAAGTTGAAGACTTTTCTTTTAGGCCTAGTTTTATATCTTGCTAAGCTTATTAAGGATTGTTGAGCAGTTATGTATACCATAGAAGTTCAGTGGCTTGAATACATGCATTATGTGAGGGGGAGCATATGTGAAGTGTCTATGTCTATGATTCTTAAGAGAATACTTTCAGTGGAGAAGCAAGTGTTAATATGGTTTTCTTATAAAGGTCTTAAAAGGATAGAGATGAGTGTTTTCAATTAGAGTAGGAATGTTTAGGTGGAAATTATGCTAAGGTGATGTCATGATGTTGATAACAGTATATGGAAGTAGTCTACAAGGTCAGATTGAAGGATCTCAAATGACAAAAGAGGATTTGTGATTTGTCAAGATGATATTTTTACATAGAAAGGTTTTTTGACCTTATTCTAGCATGCTCTAGGTGGTTTTGTGATCTGAAGGTATGTTGAAGTCTATTTGGAGATTTTTGTTAGCTCTCAGGTTTCCAAGTTTGTGCTTAAGAGCTTGTAGGTCCTAAAATGGGTTATCAAAATACAAGGTTCCCAATGGTTTGGAAGCTCAAATCTTTGTTCGGAAGTGTGTATTGGTTTTCTCTAGGTGTATAAGAAGTTTCAGAGGTGGACGTTGATTGCAAGGTGTTGTGTTGACTTTGTTTATTTTAAGATTCAAGGTTTTAGGATTTACTAGAAAATGGGTCTACCTTATGAGTTGAGGTATGAATATTCTTAGTATTTTTAATGGGCCAAATGGGTTGTCAAATCAAGGTTCAAAAAGATTTGAAGGTTTGTGTTTCTCAAGTTATTCAATTTTTTATCAAGTTGGGGGCTTAATTAAATAATTGGTTTGTGAAGGAAGTATATTACAGAAGATGATATATTTATTTAAAATTGGTGTCCTTGAATGGGCATATGATAGTGATCTAGATATAAATTTTTAGGCCCTAAAGATGTATCTACTGAAAGGTGTAGGCTCTATAAGTTTCAAGTAGGGCTACAAGGAGTCTAATACAAGCCTAGTGTGAAGAAGAGTATTTTTTAATCAGTTACTCCAAAATAAAAATGTATATTTTTTTCATGGAGATTTTTTAGGCTGATTGAGAGCATTTTTTATTTTTGGGTGAGTGGAATGAATTTTTGTTGATGGTCCTTATGGTAGCTTGAGAGAGAAGGATTGTAAGCATGTATGTTGGTTCCTCATGGTGTACAGAGATCTAAAGATGATCAAGTGGTGAAATTTATTAAAAATCTTAGGGGGATTCCCTCACAGATCTATCTTGGTAATTTCCATCATAGTTTAGTGTTTTGTATGTTCTTTATTCATTAGTTGCAGTGCTTGGTTGAAGAGAGTGTTGACATGGAGCAAGAGGAAGTTGTCAAGACAAGTAGAAGTAGGCTCAAGGTAAGGAGGAGTTTTTATCATATTTTTAATATGTTCATTTCCTATTGATGGTCTTTTCAAGTCCCTAAGATCAATGGGTTCCCACTTCGTCATTATATCAAAGGGGGAGAAAGTCCCTATTGTGGGAGTGCTTGAAGAGAGAAGGTGAGTTGTATATTGTTATATATGATGTTTGTTGACATCAATGACAAAGGAGGATATTGTTAGAGAGTTTTCAATGATGTAATGGAGGTGTCATTCTAAGTGGATGAAGTTTTTTGATATCGTAAGTAATAATGACAGTGTATAATATGTTTGTCCTAATGTGCTTAAAGGAGGATTGGTTGATCCTCAGTTTTGGGATGATTAGAGATGTTTAGGGTTGAGTATGGTGATTGGAGCATGTGAAATAGGTCCCTAAAATGTTATATATTCTCTAAGAGATTATGTGCATAAGTGAAATTCATCTGATATTCCATATTTTTCATCTAGATAGTTTAGGTCTAGTGGCAAAAAATTTGAGTAGGCAATTTGATGATGTCACCATTACTACGTGTGGATGAGTCAGGGGGAGTTGGTCATATGGTTGTGATCAAATTTGTACCTAGTTTCTATGTAATAAATCTTAGGTCATGCTCTTAAGTAAAATCAAAGATAAATGGGTGAAAATTTGGGCTCCCAGGAATTTTGATAATGTTTTCTCATATATGCTAAATTTGTAAAGTGGCAAGAAGAGTCAAGAAAGCATTTTGGTGGTGGCATATCTCACATGTGTGGATGTTTTAGGAGAAGGTGATCATATGGGTTTGTTCATTTTTGTGCCTAGTTTATTTATGTTAATTTTTAGATCATGTGATAAAATGTGTTAAAAAACATGCATATGTAAAGTTGGGCTCCCAGGTAGTTTGACTGTGTTTTTCCATACTTAGCCAAATTTGTGTATGATAAGAAAAATTGAGTAGGCATTTTGATGGTGTTATATGTTGCATGTGTGAAGGTGATAAGAGAAATTAATCATATTGGTTTATTCAATTTTTATCCTATTTGATTTGTGCCTAATTTTAGATCATGTGTTAAAGCACAAAAAAAGTTATGCAGGAGCAAAGTTGGTCTCTCAGACAAATTCTAAGCATAGTTGGCTCTGTGATAGAAGATTTTGATAAGGCATTTTAATGGCATTATATCTCATATGAAAAAAAAATTAAGAGTATTTTGGCACATGGTTGGATTCTCCTATGTGAGGATATCATATGGTCCAAGTTTGAGATCATGTGAGTAAGCGTAGAAAAAGCTATTGAGTTTCAAAGTTAGCTACTCAAACAGATTGTAAGGGTCCCCATGCTTAGTCAATTTTGTAAGAGTTAATTTTTTAGCAAGATAAATGATGTGTGTTGCTCCAAGAATTTAATAAGTATCAAGATGAGGATAGGTGCATGATATTTAATGACTAAGTAAAGGTAAAGAATAATGACCTAATGGTGAGTGGATGTTCATACAGATTAATCAAATAGTGAGTGTTGATAGTTAAAGACTTGGTTGATCTATAGAGATCAACAAAGTGCATGGAGTCAACATTTTAATATTACATGAGATGAGGTCAAAATTACTAAGGTTTAACATTTTAACATTGGTGCCTATGTGTTAAATATTGAGCAAGATTGATAGTTCATATTTGATCTGAGCAACGAGGACACAAGATGCAAGCATTATGTTTGAATTTTAACTATGATCATTGGCATTTAAATATTTGAATTTTTCAAAAGGTAAAATAAAAGATATATATTTTTTCCATATATTTTGATATAAGTCAAAAAAATTATTATTTTAAAAAGAAAAATTGAATATCTAGAAGTGTGTACAATCAAAGATATTAAGGTTCCAAATTTGACTCTGTGTTCGTACATGGACTGTAAGTGACTTGAGAAGATTGTTTGAGCTTATTTTGATATTATTTTGATATATCTTGATGAATTGGCTATTGGGGAGTGTTCTAGACTCCATTAGGATGTTTTATGTGCATTATGAAGGATTGACCAATTGTGTGTTGTATGAATAAAGTCTTAGAAGGTGATTGTTTGTTCACTCATAATGACTATGTGCACAAAATATTGTTTAATGGGTTTCCATAGGACATAAAAGTGACTTAGGTATATTTTAAAGTGGATTGTACTTAAGTGTGACCCATATGAGATGCCTTAAGGGTGAAGGCATGTTTTCTGGCTGACAAATAAATATTTTGGACTTCATAATTCATGATTTATATTTAAATAGTGGAACCAAATATGATGGTTTCTAGACTTGTAAGCGAGATACTTGGATGTGAGTTTTTAGAGAGATTTGTGTAAGGTGGATGTGAGAGTTGTGGAGTGAATGATAGGTAGTATGATTTTTGGTTGAGTTAATGAGTAAAAAAATTTGTTGACTATGTGTATGACTTATAGGTCATGTTCCTAATGTCATAATAAGTGCTCTTGTAGTTTGAGGGTATGCGAAGAGGACTGAGTGTACATATGAGGACAAATTGAGTGAAGAAGGAAAGATATTATGACATGTCTATGTGAGAGGCATGTTTATAATAAAGAGTGTTTGTGTAGAGGTTATAAAATAGAGATCCATCATTAGGTGTTGAAGACATCATTTCTAAGGTGAAGGTGTTTAAAGGAGGGTCTAAAAGACTTGGTCCTCCTTAGGGGCAGTTACTCCTTGTGATTCACTAAATACCTTTGGTCAAGAGGATATGATCAAGTTTTGTTGGTCTAAAGGAGTTTATTAGTCTCTTATTTTTTATTTATTATAAGACAGTAGTCTATTTGTGTTTCAGTCTTGAGAGTGGGTTTTATTCCCCATAAAGGTTTCCCATAGGAACTTTCTATTATGTGTTTGATCTTATATATGCATTGAATGTATGAGTTCTCTTGTTAATGCTTCTTGATCAAGTTGATATATAATAATTTATTAATGGTTTAAAGGACTATAATTTTAATTGAAATATCTAGGCTCACTGATTCACCTCCCCTCTCAGTGATTGTACCTCTAATAGAGTTATGTAGGGCTAACATTTTATGCGACTTAAATTTTAGGAACTTCTTTGTTTTTAATGAAGGTCGAGACATATTCAGCTCAATTATGATTCAACACTAACATATCCAAGGGGCATGATCATCTCATTCTCAATTGTATCAAAAAGATAAGCCTCTAGAATACATCTTGGTTTGCATACATATATATGTATTTTTTCCTTAAAATTAATTTCATGTATATTTAATGTTTTACTTCATATTTATATCATAAATGAAAAAAATAATTTCTACATGATTCATTGAAATTTTTTCATGGATAAAATTGCAACACTTATATTGTGCCCTAACATAGACACCCCATTTGAAAATTCAAATAGGGACCCACTGTTAATTGAATATCATTATTCAAGTTCTTATGAAATATAAGTCTATGACATGGAGTTTGAAAATTGAAAAGTTAAGGAATTTATCTAACACTAAAATAATATTTTTGCCTCTCTTGATATTTATTATTTGTTTGACTCGATCGACATGATTTACTTCAAAGTTTGCAGAGTGTTTCAAAGTTATGGAGGAATAGAAACTATGTATAAGCCATACTAAATGATTTAATTTTCACCTTTAGTTTTATTTTAATTTATGCTTATATGTACAGCTGATTTAAGACTTAAAGTTTAATTGGGCTAATGTGTTATGATTTTAATGGGTTATTTATCTATGTGTGTTTTAGATAGGTTATTTCATACTTAGGTATTTCCCAGGCCTTCTCAGAGTTAATTTGTTCTTACCATGCAACATCAATTTGCTAACCCAAATCCTAAGTGAAAAATGTAGTCACCTGAAGGTGACATTAACATAGCCCTTTGTATGAAAAGTCTTGGGTAAGAAGATTAATGATATTTATCTATGTGTAATCATGTCTCTATCCCAAATGTAACATCAACATAATCATTTGCATAAAAAGCCATGGGCAAATGGAATAACAAAATCCATCCATGTGTCATCATCCCACTAGTCTAGAGGTGATGTTAGCATATCCCTTTGTATAAAAACCTAAGATAAGCAGAGCAGTGAAAGTCATCCATCTGTCATCATCCCACTAACCTATAAGTTTTTGTATGAAAAGTCTTGGGAAAGTGGAGTAGTCAGTGTCATCCATGTGTCATCATTCCAATACCTTGAAGATATTGTTAGCATAGCCATTTGTATAGACAATCCTAGACAAATAAAATAGTGAGAGTTATCCACATGTCATGATCCCACTATCCCATGACCAAAGGGATAAAACACAAAAATCCATAACCTAGCTACAAGTGGATTAGTGATACTCAAATACATGTCTTTCATAGCCACATAAGTGAGTAACAAACCAATATTAAGCCTGAAAGAGTGAAAAAAGAGATATCTATCACACATAGATGACTAAGCATCTAGGAATAAGTAGAAGAAGCCACATGGTACTAAAATCCATGGAAGTCAGTGTTATGAAATTTAAATGAAAATAATAAATGATGAATGGAGTGAAAGTCATTATTATAATTAATTCACATGAATTGGTGAATTAATACATTTAATTCTTATAGCTAGTACATTGAAATAAATATAGTTTGAATTACTGCATTCAGTCTAATTAAGGTTTTTTAAGTGGTGAATCTTTGTTAAATTATAAATATTCTATTTTCATAAATTTATATTTGGAATTTTTTTGGGACAGATAAAGATCACCAGGTCACCTAAATTTTTGGCTTGTAAATTAGATTTGTATATCGGCTTGCCTACCATTAACAACTAATTCCATAATTATTAGTATAAATCACCTTATATTCAAAGTACATTATGCCTAATTTCATAAATATATGTGGACATACTCTATATACTTGTCTATATGCTCTAGATACCAGACTACTCACTCTAGATGTTAGACTACACACTCTGGATGTTAGACTACACACTATAGATGCTCATTTGAAAAATACAAAAATATCATCATCAATATCTTTCATCTTATAATTTATTACATATTTATATTTCTCTCAAAAAATTAGACAAGTTCAAAAAAAATAATCATTTTTATCCAAATCTATATGCAAAAGTTATGTTCATTTGAAGCTCTAGATGGTTGACCAGATTATATGGATGCTAACAAAAGGCTTTATATTCCTAACCAAAGGCTCTTGATGGTGACATGAGGCTCTACACATCAACTAAAGGCTATAGATAGTCATCTAGATATCATAGACATTGACCAGAAGCTCTAGATGGTTGTTTGAAGCCTATAGATGGTCATACAAAGCATCTAGATAGCCAACTAAATCCTCTATTTATCCATCTAAAGCCTTTGGTCAACCATCTAGATCCTTTGGTCACCATTCAATTCATCTATTCAGCCATTTAGAGCCTCGTATTATTGTTTAGAGATTTAAATGAACATAACTTTTGCATACTTATTCAAATCAAGATGATTCTTTTTAGAGAGGAATCCAAATATTTAATAAATTTTAGTATGAAATACATTTATGATTAAATTTTTTCTATTTTTTAAATGAACATCTAGAGTGTGCTCTAGATGGCTAATTACAAGCTCTAGACAAGGTCTACAAAATCTATACACCATCCACAAGGTTTAGATGACATTCACAGGGTATAGATATTATCCATAGGGTTTGAGAAACATCCATAGGGTCTGTACAATGTCTATAGGGATTAGATTCCATCCACAGGGTATGGACACATTCCATAGGCTTTGGATGGCATCCACAAGGTTTGGATGAAGGTTTTTAAACATTATGGTCAGATGATACCTAGTGTTCAACTTCATGATGAAATAATTTTTTCTTTAGTTCACTAGGAATTCAAAATGTGATCTTCAATATTTGCTACAATTTTATATAGGGATTTTTCTTAGGGGCCCTTAAAAAAAAATTGAGTCTAATTACATTTCCTTATAGCTATCAAGTGCACATTATGAATTATGAGCTTAAGTGTAAACTATGAATCTATAATTCCATTATGACCAAGAGTTCATAAGTTTTTCATAGCACAAATAATTTCAAACTAGAGTTATAATGGCTTCCTCATCTTGCATTCCTATTGCATCTACGTATTTAATTATAGATCTGATTGAATACATAAATACAACATTTGATTTGGCATCCCTCAATAATGACTTCAAACATTTCTCTATTATCTAGGATAAGGTAAATGCAATCAAACTATACAAGGCTAATAACCAACTTTCAATCTTCATATGGAGGTATAGAGATGACTTGTTAGTGATAAAAATAGTCAATCTCCATAATACAACCTCCAAACCAAAGTTAATGCCTTACATTGACATGTTTGATTTATTTTTAAATAATAATTTTTCTAAGAAAATATTACATTCCAAACATGACAAGACCCTAAGAGAATATATAAGTGGGATGTTCTTGAAAGGTATTACAAACTCCCTATGCCTAAAATGACTTATAGATAGGATATGGTGAATGCATGGCTCCTTTCCAACAATATCAATAAGTTACAAGAATATATTAGAAGCCCAAGTAGCTTCGTAGTTCATGGCCCTACCTTGGTTATCCCCATTTATGTCTATAGGCTAGGGTTGAGAATTATCATGACCCTGTTGAACAAAATTTATGGATTCTTAACCATTACTTACATTAGTGAGGTATGGGTCCCTTTGTTGGACATTATTCTGACCTCTATAAAAATCATAACCTTAGGGGAGATTATCATCTCCAACTTGACTCTCTAAATCACAAACCTACGGAGCTTACTGAATGGTAATTTCTATATGATGTCTTATGTAGTATATCATGACTAATTGTACATTCCTCACATAAAGAACCTTGGTAACCATCTACAGAATACCTTAAGAATATAATAAAAAATGAATTTAATATTATGCATGTGCATATATTTAGAAAACATATGAAAATGTTGACTGAGACCTTTTACCCTTTGGTATATGAAGAAATATATGAAAATAACATGCCTAGGTTAACTGTTCCCATTTAAAAAACCATTCAAAATATGGGTTACTACTAATTATATCATGAGTGCATTATCATCATGATTGAAGGAATAGGGTACAACCTTTGTACCTACCTTGAATTATACCTAATAAATTGGCTAAGTAAGAAATAGTTGCTCAATTGGCTGATAATATAGATGTTAAACTCAAAAGGGATAAATAATTATTTGTCCATATGACCCCTCTCAACATTGGTATAATGTAATATACGAAGTGAGAACACTTTCAATATGTTGGAAGACTAAGGACACATTATGGGTTGAATTGCACACCATTCAGATATTAGGACCTAAAAAAAACTATCAAAGAACATATCAAGAAATATGAAAGGAAGGTGAAAATTAATTATAGGCATAAATCCTACAATCATGACCATATCTTCATATATTTAGAACATAAAATTGAGGTTTCTATGAGCATGTGTAGGCTAAATATGTCAATGATTATAGTGTGTATGATCCAATATGATCCCACCATCACTAAGGAAGACACCAAGAGAATCAACAAAGAACAATGGATTTCTAGACCTTTTCATGGACCTCCTTCACATCAAGAATAATAAATGCAAGAATAATCAAGCCCATCTATGGAAGCTAACATTGAATAAATATTTGGGACTACCTCAAGCTCCTATATCTATATACTTGTTGTTATTTCCCCTCAATGCATAACATAAGAGGAGAGACATGCAAGTCCTAGCACATCAATTAGACTTTTATCCATGCTTCCTCTACCTCCATTAACCATAGTATAATAGGGAAGTTTGCCTACTTTCTTGTCACATGTTTCTATTATTTCTTCCCCTAGGTCACCACCTATTATGATAATAACACCACCATTGGTAATGCTTCAATCCACTAGATTTCCATCTCCACCACTCATCATTCCTCCAATGGTCACCACTCCTCCCACTTCCTCACCATTTAATACCACTATATCCCATTTATCTCCCATTCCACCTTCTATACGGATAACCTCTATTACTACTAAACTAATAATTACATATATAAGGAATCCCAACACTCTTATTTCACCTCAAAATGTGGAAGTGTAGGAGAAATAAGTATAAGTCCCCAAGGAGATAGAAAAAATAAGAAAGAGTAGACTAGAGTTAGACCTTGTTGAGATTTATGATAGTGAGGAAGAGGACAAAATATGGGGAGATGAAGAAGATTGGGTGTCTATAACTAACACCAAAGAAATAGAATATTTTGATGAAACAACTAAAATAGAGGAAGATGATGAATGGATGACTAAGTAAAGCACTTAATCTAGGGGAATTGAAAAGCTATCAAAATTTAAATAGGTTGACCAAGGAGATGCTAACTCAGTAGCTACTATTTTTTTATCAGATGAGGGAAGGGATGTAGAAGAATATGCAAAGTTAATATTATGAACTTTAGTATAGGATATAGCTTCAATTACACCTCCTAGCTCTCCACCTCAGATTACTATAGTGACAACCACAATAGTTGGTGCCCTGATTATTTCTCCTCAGGTTGTAAGTTTAGTCATTTCTCATTATATAACAACTTCCTCAATTCCTATTACTAGTATTAGTATGACAAATTTTACTCATTATTTACATTATTTGGGCCAAATGAATAAGCCTTAGGTAGTTACAATGCTAATTTTATCTACCACAACCTAGTTTGTTTTTATGGGTCTTATTACTACTCTTACTACTATCAAGGTTTCATATACATCAATGACAGATTATTTGTAAAACCTATTGATCACCCCATCAACCTATTCATTATTTAGCAGAACCAATCCTCAATCCCATGAGTCATCGAAGAGGGCAAATTTTGAAAACTTGGTTTCCACTTCTATTTTTTCCACAGAAGTTACCCTTCTTAGGTCATCTACACAGCTGAAAATGGCCATTGGTCAAGTAATTTAAATTGATTTACCTATAATTTCAATACATAGAGTAGCAGGAAAGGCTAAATATATAACTAATACACCATTCCAAAGGCAGGTTACTAGATGGAGGAAAGTTATTCATCCTTTACCTACAATAGGGACATCATCCTCCACAGCCATGCTTCTTCTAAGGTAATCCCCTTCCTCCATTAAATTAGAGCAAACAAAGTAAAATTTTGTATTAAAGACTCCTCCATGTATTAAATAGCTATAACAAGAAGAAAAAGTAAGGCAGAATCTAGTGATTGATGAGCAACCCATAGTTAAGTTTCATTTTGATAAATAGATGAACACCTTGAGAAAGGTGAAAAGAAAACATGCAGTTGTAGATGGACAATAGGTTAAGTTATAATATAGATAATATATATTCTCTCTATTGAAGAGAAGAATAGTAAATCCCTCAAACCTGAATTAGTAAAGATAAAATCCTTATAGTTGTGTTCATGTTATTGGAGGGGTTATAAAATAAGTGTTCAAAATACATGGTCAACCTATTCATAGTCTACCAGAAAGGAGTACCATATATTCTCCCAAAGAAACCATAGATAATGTGCAAGTGGTAGTGAGAAAAATCTATGACATTATTCATCTAATAAGGTCTGAAAATGTCATATCTCAACTTAAGTGGGGGGATATCATTCATTTTTTAAATAAAATAAATGATACTAATGTAAAAAAAATCTTCATAATCCAAACAAATAGAAATAATGCTTATACTCATTTAAATTTAATAATAGAATCTAAGGTTGCATGGGCTAAGAGTTTTTTTTTCTACTAAAAGGGATAGTTTGCTTGAGTGGCTTCAAGAGATGTGAACTCTCTTGTAGCAATTTACCAATCAGGAAAAGGAAGCAGTCTCTATTCTGCAAGATATGAGAGTCACTCAAAAAAGTACTCCCCAAGGGTAATTGGTCCCTAAACCCATTTTTTTAAATGTCCTGTTAGAAGCAACAAAAAGCATTTGTGTTATAATATTGAAGGCATAATCTATAGGACTAATGATGAAATAATACAACTAGTAAATTTTTCCATGAATCAAATCATTATAACTGAGACACTTCATATAGGGGTCAAGGTTTCATTGGTTATACATCATAATTTAATGGAAAATCTCCCATAGTTGTTTAAGAGACATTTGCTTGATTATAAAACTATAAACATAGACTTCCAAGCCAGCCATGCATTATATTTATAGATGGAAGCATCTAAGGAATTAACACTAGTAACAGGGGTAGTATATCCACCTCTTTAGGGTACTCATGCTCCAAAGTACACTTTGGTGAAAACACATACTAGGCCCACATATGTACTATTATCACTTAATCTTGTACCTTTGGATAGGTTTTTCAAGCCTCATCTAAATTGAGTGAAACACTGGATTACCTCTAGGCTTGTGGGATGGCTATAGCAAATGTAAACCTCTAGTTTTAATGGCTAGCTCCCTAGATTAGTCTTTGATAACTTATCACCTATATTGCTTGATTGGATGAAAATAGGTATAAGGAACATAAAATTAATCTATTCTAATGAGGTGATACACTATATTAATCTTCACTAGACTACCACACACTTGCACTATGAAAGATAACTCACAATACTAGTTTCAACATCCTAGATTGCTCTAACATAAGTGTTTCAAACATGGAGGTGATATGCATTGCACTTATCAAGGTGAATATATAATAAGTCTGATTTTAGAAAATAATACTACTCCTTACACTTGGAAATGGACAAATACACTAACTACACTTTATATGACCTGTTAGAGAGAGAACTACTTGCATCAAACATAAAAGAGTAAAGAGAACACAAGGATAGATAGTTATCACTTGTCATTACACTATGCACTACTTCACATACTTAGATAAGAAATCTTATGAACTCAAAATCAGATTGGAAATCTTTATTTCAAAGTTAAATACATTATTTAAAATAGTAGGGCTTTGCCATACCAAGTGTAGATTAGATACAAATACCAAAATGGCTTTCATATATAAAGCATAGGAGAGGAGAGAGAAGTAAAAATGAAGGGTCACAATGCCAAGTGTCAAGACATGTAAGCTAATTACAACATGATAAAAGGAGTTAGAAAATAGGCTAAGAAGCCCTCTATAACAACCGCTCATCATTAACATGACATCTTCTTCAAGTTCTCATAGAGGTACTACATGGTTCTTCTTGAAACTACCCTTCTTGAAGAGGAGTTCACTTGATAGTCCAAAATTTCCTTTGAAGTCTTTGACACCTATCATCTAACATGAGAATATGTAAATAAGATTGATGCAGGTCCTTATACACTCCATAATTGATGAACTTATCTTGGATACTTGTTCACTATTTTCAGTCATTCATTAGCTCTTTAGGCTTCAATCTCCACACTTGTCATTTATGTGGCCTACAGTTCCTCAAGTAAATTTGTTGTAGATGTGTTGGAGACATGTTTAAGACCTATTTTTCCTTTGGTCTAGAAAATAGGCCTCAAGAGACTAAGTGTCTCTCTTCTCACTATCACATTTAGGCAATCACTTTACCTTCTTACTATCATATTCAGACTGCCTACAATGAATGGCCTAACATGGGCTTTTCCATGCTTCACTAAGATGATAATTGAGTTTGGGCAGTTAAAAATAGTCCCTACACACCTCTCATAATGGCCTTCATTCATCAATTTACCTTCTTACCTGTTAGACACCTCAAATCCTATAAAAGACAAATAATTAGACATGTCCATACAAGTGATGGTATAGAAAAAATGGATGGTGATGATCCTAAGAGAGTGATAATCATTTCCAAGTCACTTTTTAGGCTATTTGACCACTTTTGTATTCATTTCCATTCATTTATTCTCTATCGGGTTCAAATGAGGGTTTTAGGTCTCTTAGCTTGTTAACATTGATTCATAAAACTTAGATGCTCAACCCTCAAAAATATTCCAATGAGACCAATTATAGTACCCCCTTCAACTATTCCTAGTTGCTTGAGACACCATGCAGCTCTTATGTATAGATATGAGCAAATGAAGATGGCTCTCGAGCTCCTTCTAGGCATTTTGGGTGGGCCTAAGACCAAATTAGGCCAAAATGACCAATTTGAGCTATTTATATGCAAATAAATTACTTTTATCAATATAAACTCCCATATAAAGGTTTTCAAATGGATTGGAAGGATCATGTGGTCATGTGAATCAAGTTAGGCACCCTAAGGGTTTAGGCATAGTTTTGGGCCTAATAGGCCTAACTATGTTTGACTATATATGACCACTTTTAAGTGGTTTCCAATGCATGTAGAGAATATTAACACTTTTTTCACATCTAAATAAACCTTTCACATTTTCCCATGGTGTCTTAATACTCTTCCTTGCATCCTTATATCATTCATGTACTAAATCACAGGTTGTGTTGCTTAAGGACTGCCTTTGGTCTGAGACAAAATAGAGGGAACCTCCCCTATTTATACAACCAAATAGAGACTGTGGGGGTCTAATCAAACTCATGATTATACTCTGTGTAAATTTTCAAGGTTATGTCACCTCTCTATAACTCCTAATACTTCAAACTATTTAGACTAGCTTCTAGGTATGTCTACAAGTGTAAGGTTTTAGGTTGACTGAGTCTGAGGTTTGAAAAAATAGTTTTCTAAACCTTATCTATCTCATGACCTCTTAAATTATCTTATAAATATGTTTTATTCTTATGAAAATATTTTATTATGATTTCCATCCATATTATATCACTACCAACCTTTCACACCTATACCCTTCATGAGTTTTAAGCTAGTTTACTACCTTAGTCAGTCTGTAGGTGTCAATTAGGGAAATCAAAGTACCCCTATAGATTGTTATGTTTGTCTTAGAACCACATAGAAAGTGAAATAATCATTATTAAATTGATTTACACATATTCATCCACTTCTTACTTTTGTCCATTATCCAAGCTTGTACCTTTCACTAACTAGAACTAGTCTGCAGTCAGATTGTAAGTAGTAACTCAGGGATACAAGAGATTCCTATAGGTGCTCATTTATGCTTGAGTATTTTGTTTCTCTCCCTTAGTTCAATATTTAATTCATTATGACCATTCCATCTATGGGTGAGTTCATTTCTACTTTGATACCATGTTCTCATGCCTTACCATTAGTACATTATAGGTCACTACAAGTTGTGTTGCTACATGTTCATTTTAGTCATCATAACATGGTGTTTACTGAGTGTTTCCAATTAAAAAAATTTTGAGTTGGAAACCACTAAACTATAATTCTCTCTTGATCAAACAACCACCTTCTTACGTCAAGACATTGTCTCTAGCCTTAGGATACAAGAGAGAAATTATTAGGCCTATCTAGACCTCAAGACACTTCATCATGAGATGACAGAGTGTATGAGCAAAACCTCACTCAGATAAGTTAAGGTAAAACTTCTCAATTGCAACTTTTTCAACCTATGAACATGGACCCAGGTTTGACTGTATATAATGGCATCACCATTATCACAATTATCCTCTTTATGATCTCTAACCTAATTGAAGGTTTCAATTGAGTTAAAATACCTCCCATTCAACACTACTTCACCTCTTTTGGTTTAATTTCAGATCATTATTTGAACATTCTTACACCAACCTGTAAGTGATTGTTTCAAGATTACTTTGCTCTCAAACAATGATCTTCTTGAGACTAAAATTTTAGTGGAGAACTGATCACCATGCTCTCAGGGGTTGAACACCAATGCATTACCTTGACCTAAATATATTCACAAGAAGTTAGACTTTGTAATTGATCAAAAACTATCTGAATACTTCAATGGTGTTCATTATTAGCATAATGAGATGTTTTTCCTATCCTTTCATGATCACACATGACACACTAGGTTAGAAATAATATGAAAAGGATGAATATGCTTTATCGACTTGTATAAACCAATTGGTTCACATAAACTAATACAAAAAAAGAGAAAAACTAAGGTGTTGGGGTTATGAAAGTTGTTTGAATGCATCAACAATATTAAATATTGTTCATAGAGTACACACCACCATTCCTAAAACTATGGCCATATAATAGAAGTACACAAGGACTACTAACATCCACCAACTGTACTTAGCTCAACTCTCTTCCTCCTATCCATACCAAGTGTAAACCAATTGACTTCTTTGACTTTCCAAAGAGAGTTATGAGAGAGGGGACCAATTTAGGGTAATTTTATACTTGTTAATCTTCTTAAGACTTGAAAAGACTTGTATAGATTTGAAGAGACCTCCCTAAATCCTCATACCTATTAGATAGGTTATTTTTGTTCGTAAAACTACCAAAAACTACCTATTTTGTAGTGATCTCCTTATTTCCACATTGAACTTGAATCCTTTTTAGTTTCAAAATAGTTATCTAACATTCCTTGACTTATTGTATATTATCCTTCATCTTGAAACCTTTGGCTTTTGTGGAGAACATACAATTCATTCAAATAGCCAAAAAGTGGTATAATATGACATAAGATAAGCTTAGACAAATGTTACCAAGGTTGAGACATATTTTATGACCCCAAATGGTAACTTAGGACCATGGTGAACATTTTATGACTTAGAATATCTTATGAAACCCTTGCACATGTAGGGGAGTTGACTAATTTTGACCATAGGGTAAAATTAGTCAACATTTGAGTAATTTCCTAGGGGTAGCATGATTTATATTCTAAGGACCAGTTGCCTTCTCCTATCCATTGGGCTATGGATTCACCTATAGGCTACATTTGACATTAATATGCCTCTAAAAAAACTACAAACCACACCAAATATAAAATAGGAAACAAACACTCAAAATAAGACAAATACACCACTTGTGCTCTCAAGAACACATTGGTAAAAAACACACACACCAATTCAAAAAAATAACACCTATCTTAATATGTACAAGACCTCAAACACTTGAGGTGAAGAAAAAATTCGTCATTTATTCAACCAGGGTCAAAGATAATGCCTCTTGCATCACTGTTGCTCTAAGAAAACACATCTTTATATGATGCATAATTGTCAATGAAAACTTGCTTATGTATATATTCAAATGACTTACCATTTTTAGATCTTGTGTTGACTACAAGAGTGTCACTTGGAGCTCTCATGAATACTCCATTTGTCCTTGCAAGAGTCTTGTTTGGCTTTGCAACTTACTTTAACTTTGTTGTGTTTAATTAACACCTCTCAAACTTAATCTTTAGAGTCATCAAAGTTGCCTCAACTTTTCCTTCTTTTGTAACATGATGCACATGATGTTTAGAATCATCAAGCTTGTCCCCTTTCTGATCTAACATGTCAAAAATTGGTTCAACACTAGACTTAGGTTTAGCCTGCTCTTCAAACACAAACATTTTTACCTTGGTTTCATTGCACTCCTTCATGATGGTATCCTTCTTGGTAATAGTTTGAAACTCATTCTCGTGCTCAATAGGACATTCTCCTTCATGTTTATAAGGTCAATAAACAACCTTAATATTATTTTCATGATTATTTGGAGGAATATTTGGCTTACTTAGCTATTCAAACTCTTGAATTATGGCATAGAACTACTGATATATATCATCTTCTTCATAATGGTTGTCACATTCTTAGACTCCTCCATCTTGGGTAGGTAGATTGGCATTGTCTTCCTCATTAGCCTAATATACCATAGTTTGAAAACCATCATCATCATGCATATGAATAAGGTAATTACCCTCAGTAGCTTGTTGAAAATAATTATCAAGGCTTACCTCAGAATGTTCATCACCTTCATCATGGATGATGTATGTGCCAAGGTTTGTCTTTTCAATGAAATTATATGGATCATATCCATAAGTATCATCACCATACTCATCTATGAAAATATCAAAGATACCTTCAAGTTTAGAATATACTCCATCATCCATATCATACTCTTCTTGATCATTGATGGTACAATTCAGATTAGAGATTGATTCAACATATGGCTCAATGTAAAGCTTGGCCAATGGTTATGTTCTAATAGTCAAATTTAATCCATACCTTTTTGTAAAGGCCAATAAGGACCAATCATCTGAGAGATAGCCTCCTATCTTGGTGATTAAATCCATTGATAGGCAAATAGCGAAGTAAACAGGCAGATCTACCACCACTATGTCTTGAAAGATTGGAAATCTTGGACAATCATGCAAGAAAACTCTCAAAATTTTGATGAGCCCTACTATTTTATCTGGTGTCTCGTCAAGTTACAATACTCCCTTTCTATATTAATCATATTTTAGTCCCAACTTGTTTGCCACAAGTTTGTTCATAACTAAGGTACTTGCCCCATTATCCACAATGTAATTATGAACAAGCTTGTCTCCCACAATGAGAGTGAGGTAGAAGGGTGGGATATTTTCAGATTTGGTGGAGGTTTCAAAAATTTGAGTATGAGTATTAATGAGGGATACATCACCATGTCTTTATTGTTGAGAACTGATGTGGATTTGGGATAGTTGTTATTGAAGTAGTTCCTTTCGATCAGGCATATGGAGCACTTCCCAAAGAGAGAGGCTAGTCTTAGCATTCTTTAAGGAATCAATGATATTCAAAGAAGGAACACTCACCTTTTCTTGTGTTCTTAAAATCAAATAATTTCCTTAATCTTGAGGCAATGGATTAATTTGAGCCACCCTTCCCACATTCTAATTTTGAAGAGGTGAAAAAGTTGTAAATCCTGCCACATTTGCATTCAAACCTTGTGGCCTTGAAGGAAGATTGTTTGAACTTGTGTGAACACCATAAACATCTCCCAAAGATTTCCTCTTTGATCTTGTGTTGGCTGAAAATTAGGTACCTTGGTTTAGGGCAAATTTATCTTTCACTTGAAATTTTTTAAGGCTCACTCCTTGAGGCTACCATCCTTCATTTGTTTTTACTTGTATGAAGTTCTCATCTTATATTATCAATTGAGGAGTAGGTCCTCCTTGAATTACCAAATATTTACCTTCACATTAATTGGCATCTATATAATATCCTTGAGGTTTCCATTCTTCTCCTTGAACCAAGTTACTATGGACTAGAACCATAGCTCTTGTGTTGGGAGTAGAGTTTGGATTATAGGCATTAGGTGGCCTATTGAAGTTAGGCTAACCTTGTCCCCTCCCTTGACCATACTGCTAAGGTGACAACCTAATTTATTATGGAGGATATGGGTAGGGGTTTATATGAACTCCATATTATATATTTAGTTTCCTAACTTGAGCTCTTAATAACTTAGATCTTGCCTCCTAGTCAATAGTATCTTTTGACTTCTTTAGGGTAGATCTAGACTTGTTGTTTGAACTTGAAATTGAATCAAAACTTGGAGAATTAGAAAACATGTTAGGCATAATAGGCATATATATTTTTGAATGGAGTTTACCAGCTTATATTAAGCCATTCTCATCTCTAATGGTTATGTCATAGGCTTTAGGAAAAATGTACCCACTCATAGACTGCAACATGAGAACTATATCAGTCCCAATAGCTCTTAGTTATGTTGGGAAAATAAAACTTGTAAGGGGTCTTATGGGATGTGGCAGCCTATACCATGTTCTTTAAAACCTCTTGTGGAAGTCACTTATAGTTTCTTTATGATCTCTTTGAATCATATTAAGCTGATCAATGAGTGATGTTTGATCACTTTTATCTTCAAATCATTGAGTAAACAACTCTCCAAACTCATCCCAAGTGGTGACACATCATACTAACAATCTCATATACCAATCAAGGGATTTTTGTCTAAGAGACTTGGTAAGTATTCTAACTGCAATATTGACTTCAGTGACATTATGGAAATTGTAGAAGTTATAAATGTCCCTAATATGCTCACTTGGGGTGAGAGGACCTTCCCCATTGAAAGTGGGAACACTCTTGGTGGCATTAAGAGGGATATCATGAAGGTTAAGAAAGCATGTTGCCTAGCCATGTTGTCCTCAAATTCTTATTCACTCTCCTGCTCTTATTGACTTATAAAGTCTTCTTACTCTTTAAATGTCAAGATAGGCTGAGGGTGTTAAATTTTAAGAGAAATTTTAGGTTGAAGGAGTGGGTTTATAAGATTGTTACATCTACTACTAGTTGACCTAGTATGTACCATGAAGTTTGAATAAAATGAATGACAAAAATTGGTCTACAACTAGATATTACATTCATTGGAGTCACCAAATGTTGATTATAACACATGTATGTAGTTGTGCTGTTGTCAAGACCAACATTTACCATGATAAGATGTACTTGAGATAATGGCCCACTGTGCATGCCATAACTATTTTCACTCAATGTTTCACTCTTGGAGAGTTTTTTCAAGCCTCATCCAAATTAAGTGAAACATTGGATTACCTCTAGGCCTATGGGTTACCTATAGCAAAGGTAAACCTATAGGTTTAAAGGCTAGTTCTCTAGATTAGTCTTTGATAATTTATCACCTACATTAATTGCTTGTTTGGATTAAAAGAGATAGAAGAAACATAAAATTAACCTATTATAATGAGGTGATACACCAAATTTATCTCCACTAGACTAAGACACAATTGCACTATGAAATATGACTCACAATACTAGTTTTAAAATCCTAGATTGCTCTAACATAAGTGTTTCAAACATGGAGGTGATATGCATTGCACTTCTCAAGTTGAATGAATAAGAGATATAATTATAGACACTAATGCTACTTCTGACACTTAGATATGGACAAATACACTAACTACACTTCATGTGACCTATTAGAGAGAGAATTACTTGCACCAAACATGAAAAAGTAAAGAGAACACAAGGATAGATGGTTATCACTTGTCATTCCACTATGCACTACTTCACACACTTATAAAAAAAGCTTATAAACTCAAAACTAGATTGAAAATATTTATTTCAAAGGAAAATATAGAATTCAAACTAGTAGGTTTTTGCCATACCAAGTGTGGATTAGATACAAATGCCAAAATGGATTTAATATATAGAGCATAGGAAAGCAGAGAGAAGGAGTGAAGATGAAGGGTCACAAGGCCAAGTGTCAAGACTTGAAAACTAGTTACAACATAACAGGAGTTAGAAAATAGGCTATGAATCCCTCTATGATAAGTTCTCATCACAAATAGACATATTTTTCAAGTTGGAGTAGAGGTACTCCATAGTTCTTTTTGAAAGTACCCTTCTTGAAGAGGAGTTTAATTGATAGTCCAAAATTGCCTTTGAAGTCTCTGACATATATCATCTAACATGAGAATATGGAAATAAGATCAGTACAAGTCCTTATACACTCCATAACTGATGAACTTCTCTTGGACACTTGTTGTTCACTATTTACAATCATTCATTAGCTCTTTAGGCTTCAATATTCACACTTGTCACTTATGTGGCCTAAAATTGCTCAATTAAATTCATTACAAAGGTGTTGGACACCTTTTAAAGACCTATTTGTCCTATGGTCTTTCAATAGGCCTCAAAAGACTTAGTGTCACTCTTCTCACTATCATATTAGGTAGTCACTTTACTTTCTTACTATCATATTCAGACTACTTGTAATAAATGGTCTAGCAGAAGGTTTTCCATGCTTCACTAATGTGATAATTGAGTTAAATGAGTTAAAATAAGTCCCTATTCACCTCTCATAATGACGTTCATTCATCAATTTCCCTATGTACCTATTAGACAACTCAAATCCTATAAAATATAGATAATTAGGCTTGTCTTTATAAGTGATAGTATCTTGCAAGAGTGATAATCATGTCCAAGTCATTTCTAGGTCATTTGACCACTTTTGGATGCATCTACATTCATTTCATCTCCATTGGGTTCAAATGAGGGATTTACAAGGGTTTTAGGTCTCTTAGCTTGTTAACATTGATTCATAAAACTTAGATGATTGACCCTCAAAAAATACATTAAGACCAAGTGTAGGACCCCCTTAAACTATTCCTAGCTACTTGATACACCATGCAACTCATCCATACAAATATGAGCAAGTGAAGATGGCTCTCAAGCTCTTTTTGGGCATTTTGGGTAGGCCTGAGACCAAATTAAGCCAAAATGACCAATTTGAGATATTTATCTACAAATAAATGAATCTTATCATTCTTTTAATCCCATATAAAGGTTCTCAAATGGATTTTAAGGATCATATAGTCATGTGAATCAAGTTAGGCACCCTGAGGGTTTAGGCTTAGTTTTAGGACTAATAGGCTTAACTATGTTTGATTGTATATGACCAATTATGAGTGGTTTATAGTTATTTTATGGCCTCTTAACACCTTTTTCATATCTAAATCAATATTTCACATATTCCCATGATGAATTAATACTTTTACTTTCATCATTTTGTCATTCATGTACTAAACCTGTAGGTTATGTTGCTCAGGGAGTGCCTCTAGTTTGAGATAAAATAGATGGAACCTCCCCTATTTTTACATCCAAATAGAGACTATGGGGGTCTATTACACTCATTAATATACTATGTACAAATTTTTAAGGTTAGATCACCTCTCTATAACTCCTAATACTTCAAACTATTCAGACTAACTTTTAGGTTTGTCTACAAGTATAAGGTTTTAGGTTGACTGAGTCTGAGGTTTGAAAACTCAATTTGATAAACTTTATATATCTCCTTACCTATTATAATCTATTATAAATATGGTATTATTCTTATTATAATGGTTTTTTACATGGTCCTTCCATCTTATATCGCTACCAACCTTTCACACATGCACCCTCCATGAGCTTTAGGCTAGTCTACTGCCTTAGTCAATCTGTAAGAATCAATTAGGGAAATAAAATGACCCCTATATATGTTTATGTTTGTTTGAGAACCAAATTAAAAGTGACATAATAATTATTCAATTTATTTATACATATTCATTCACTTCCTACTTTTATTCATTATTCAAGCTTGTGCCTTTCACTAGCTAGAACTAGTCTGCAGTCAGACTGTAGGTAGCAACTCAAGGATACAAGAGATTCTTGTAAGTGCTCATTTATGCTTGAGTACTATGTTTCTCTCCCTTGGTTCCATATTTAATTCATTATGACCATTCCATCTATGGGTGAGCTCTTTTTTGCTTTGAGACCATGTTTTCATTCCTTACCATCATTACACTATAGGTCACTACAAGTTGTGTTGCTACAAGTTCACTTTAGTCATCTTAACACTATGTTTACTGAGTGTTTTAAGTAAAAACTTGTATGAGTTAGAAACCACTCAACTACCACTCCCTCTTGATCAAAAAATTGCCTTATTAAGTCAAGACATTAGTTGTAGGCTTGGGATACAAGAGAGAAACTATTAGGCCTATCTAGACCTCAAGACACTTCACCATGAGATGATAGAGTGTATGAGCAACACCTCAATTGGAGAAGTTAAGGTAAATATTCTCAATTACAAATTTCTTAACCTATGAACATGGACCTAGGTCTGACTGTATATAATGGCCTCACCATTATCATAATGATCCTCTCTATGCTCTCTAACCTGATTGAAGGTCTCAATTGAGTTCAAACACCTCCCATTTAACACTACTCTACCTCTTTTGGATTGACTTTAAACCCCTATTTGAACATTCTTACACAATTTTTTAAGTGAATGTTTCAAGATTACTTCACTATCTTAAGTGTCATAGACTTTTTACTCCAACAATTATCTTATTGATACTAAAATTTTAGTGAAGAACTAATCACCATGCCCTGAGGGGTTGAACACTAATGCATTACCTTGACCTAAAGACATTCACAAAAAGTTAGACTCTGCAACTAATCAAACACTATCTATATATTAATACTACCAGGTGTTTATTACTACCATAATGAGATGTTTCTTCTATCCTTCCATGATCACACATGCCACATTAGGTTAGAAACAATATGAAAAGGATGAACATGCTCTGTCAACCTGCATACATCAATTGGTTCACATAAATTGATGTAAAAGATGAGAAAAACTAAGGTGTTAGGGTTATGAAATCAATTTGAAGGCATCAAAAATCTTAAATATTATTCATAGAGTACAAACCACCATTCCTAAAACTATGGCCATAGACTTTAAGTACACAAAGACTACTAACATCCACTAAGTGCACTCAACTCAACTCTCTTCTTTTCCATACCAAGTGTAAACTAGTTGACTTCTTTGACCTACCAAAGAGAGTGATGAAAGAGGGTGACTAGTTTTTGGTAGTTTTGGACTTATTAAAGCTTCTTAAGCCTTGAAAATACTTGTGAGGGTTTGAAGAGACCTCCCTGAATCCTTCAAACATGCTAGATAGGTTGTCTTTATTCATACAATTGACAAAAACTACATATTTTGCAGTGATCTCCCTTTTTCCACATTGAACCTGCATCTTTTTCAGTTTAAAAATAGTTATCTGACATTCCTTAACATATTATATGTTAGACTTCATCTTGAAACATTTGTCTTTTGTGGAGAACCATACAATTCATTCAAATGGCCAAAAGGTGGTATAATATGACATAAGATAAGCTTATATAAATGTGACCAAGGTTGAGACATATTTTATGACCCTCAAAGGTAACTTATGACCATGGTAAACATTTTATGACTTAGATGATATTATGAAACCCTTACACATGCAGGTGTGTTGACTAATTTTGACCTTGCGGTAAAATTAGTGAACATGTACCACTTACAATTTTCACTACATCGATGGTAACTTTAGACATTTAGGTAACAACAATGTTAGCTTTAGTTATAACTCAAGTTTCAACTTCAATCATCATCCACTTTAGATTTTATAGTTTTTATTCTATAATTTTTTTATTCCAGTGGTGCCACATCAACACCCTCTAATTTTACATATGTAATTACATGTTTAGATAGGTTGAAATGTTAGTTATAAATTTACTTTGCATGTATATATTGTATTTTAGTCAAAGAACTCTACTTTTGAGCAATTATCATGGTACATGCATGTTTTGCATGCAAATTGGTATACAATTTTATATTGGAACATGTATTTTTAGACTTCACTTGAGAGATGATGCCTTCCCCATCCCAATATTATATATACTTGTATCCTTCCAGTCCCAAAGGAAGGAGAATTTTGTCTCTTTAAATTAACAATAAATTCTAAGAAAAGTTTTGTAATTGATCTCTATAAAGTAGGAATCCAAAGAAAGTTAGTCCATGCATTAGTAGATAAAAACTCAAAATAAGCATAAAGGACACAATGTGCTAAGCTTACTCCCTCAAGGGGTTTTCTTAAGGAAATCTAAGAGCTATTTAAAAAATTCATATACCATCAAACCTTATAAAGAGTGTCCCTCCTTCCAAAAGTGACCAAGAAGTGTGATTTTCCCTAGATTTTGTGCTCCAAGTCTTTGTCAATGAAGATTAGCATGCTCCTCCATCATTTCCCAATGCACCAATGGCTTAGGCTTATAAATTTGATCAATATGTGAAAATAGGTGAACCTTGTCTATTTTAATTTTTGCATAATAAGTATACATGAATGAAGCTTAAAAATGGTGGTCTTGGCTCACTTGTTTATATATTTTTGTAAATGATCATAATCAAGATGATCATCCATCTTGAGATCAATATGTGTAGCCATAAACAACTCAATTTTGGAGGGATGAACCTTAAATATCCCCATTACTATTTGAAATAATGAGGCATTAGTGAGACAAGAGAGGGCTTAATCTTGATATTTATTCCATTAATGGCTTATGGATGCCAAGCCACTGATGATGTCATAGGGTGATGCAAATTTGAAGAATGAATTTTCAATTAATATATTTTCAATAACTTTCATGAAATTTTCACTTAAGATCTTAATTTGGTTTAATTTACTTCAGTGGATTTTAATTAATTTTCTACAATTCTTTGAAAATTGGTTGTTTATTTAATCAAACTGATCAAAATGTTAATTTATAGATTCAACACTTCCCTAGAGAACTCGTGAGGAGGCTATGAACTCCCACTCATAAGCCAAGATACATAAAAATAAAAGACAAATGAAAAGATTTTAGGGTTATATTTGGATCACCCAAACCATAAGGATTTGGGGAGGGCCTTAATGATGTTTTTTTCATGCTTTTTGGATTAAATGAGACCAATTCAAAGAAAGATCTCTCTTGGTCATCTGAGTTCCCTAAATGGGATAGGGGGAGCATACACGTATCAATCATTTTGCAAAAATAAACAACTTTGAAAGAAAAACCATAAAACAAACACTCTTAAGAGTATGTATCTAAGTGTGAGCATTTATTTTATTGCACCAAAGTGAGATGTTTATGAAATTCAACTTGTAGGATTTAGTTGAAAACTTAAAAAAAATTCACAAACAACAAAGCATAAAAACAACTAAGTTCCTTTTAGGCACCAAACAAAATGTTCAAGACTTAACCACTTTCAAACTTTATTTTTTTTTAGCTTAGGTCCTATAATTTTTAGAGGGTTTTTATCTATTTAGAAACACAAAGGTAAATGAGAAAACAATATTTTAAAATAAGATCCTAGGTCTCTCTTTTTTTGTCTCAAATATTGATGTTGATTCATGCAAGGATCAATGTCAATTCACAAAAATCAATGTTGATCAGTTCACAGGGGATCGATGCCGATTGATAAAATTTGACGTCAATTCCTATAAAAACACAAGAAACTAGATTATAGTTTTTTACTTTTGGAGGGATAAGACATAAATATCCCCATTAATATTTGAAATAATAGGGCATTAATGAATCATGGAAGGGCTTAATCTTGATAATTATTCTATTAATGGCTTATGTATTCCACCCCACTAATTATGTCACAGGGTGATGCATATTTAAAGAGTGAATTTCTAATCAATATCTTTTCAATAACTTCTATGGAATTTTCACTTAACCTCTTAATTTTGTTTAATTTGCTTAAGTGGGTTTTAATTGATTTTTTGTAATTCTTTGGAAATTGGTTGTTCATTTAATAAAATTGTTCAAAATTTTAATTTATAGAGTCATAATTTGATTGGAGTATAATTAAAAGGTGTCAATTATGTACATAATAATACCTCATTTAGAGCATTATGGAGGCTAAATAACACATGCATGAGACTTGTGCTTCTGAATTAAAAGAATTTAGTGGTCAAGAATATCATTTTATATGGTCACAATTTGACTCGAAGTGATTGGAGAAAAGATAATAATCACATAAAATGCATTTCCCTAATTAGGGATACATTAACCTAAATCAGCACTTTTACATGACAAGTTCAAACCATTTAGCACACTTTAGTAATTTTGGCCCAAATTGTGCGTTGTCATAGAATATTACTTTGATTGAGAATTTCAGCACAATAATAGTGGGAATTAGATGTCTACAGTCTCGATGTGCAAATATTAATTCTTCTCTAAACTTATGGATTATGTAATAAGTTATGTCATCTCAATTTTTTAGTATTTTGGTTGTACATAAGTTATCTCTTTTAATATGTAGTTATTCAGATTGAGTTATTACTAATTTGAATGTCTTTTGCATATTAGTCATAAATCCTCCTTCTAGATGTGCTAACATAATCTTACAAATGAAGCAACCTTTGATTATATGTGCTTAAATTTATTTTATTTATGGTTCCATTTGAATCTTAATTATATTTTATTATTTTTGTGTTACAGTATCCTGTAGTAAACATTGGTCTTCAATTCCTTTTCCAACCTTTAGTTTAAGTGTTTGTCTATAAAAGTTTCATCTTGTGTGGTCCACAAGCCTCCTTTCCTAACTTACCCTTTCTTTTTTTTTTTAGTTTTATTTTGGTCCTAACAACCTTAAGTTAGATCCATCACCAGTTCATCCATCTCAAGTAGATTCAGATTCATCCATAGCTGATCCATCCTTGGTAAATAAATTGCTTCGCTCACTATTATTTCACCAACATGTTTAAAAAACTAAATACTCCATAACTCGTACCTTAGAGTTAGTTTCAATCATAGATCTTAAAACATTAGAGGTTACCTTGTAAGGATTATAGGAGTGTGTATAAAACCTACATCAACAACTTAGTACCTAATTAAGCACACCCATCATAGTTATCCTCAGGAATCACCTTCAATCCTTTTGCTATATCCATTCCATTACTATAAAAATGAGGACAAATGTAAACACTCATATTTGTTATTAGACACTTGATAATGTCAGATTTGACCAATATTTAATTTATTGAACTTAAATATGCATACATGACTTTTGATCACATTCTTCCTTAGCTATTCATCCATATATGGGCTCGACCTTCCCAAATATCCAATATTGTTACACATAATTTATCTAGTTTATTCCTGAACAACCTAATGTTATTCTCAAATTGTCTCCTAATCTCATATCATGTTTTTGGTTCTGTGGATAGTTACATGCCTCCTTAAATAGTGTCACACTATAGATTTTTCTAATAGTTGAATTTGTTTGTGTGCCCTTTAATAGTTATTTCCCCTATCATTTAATGGTAATTTATCCAAAGTTAAATTATCCATATGGGTCATATCATATATTTTACATGTTTCAGAGGAAATGACCCAACGATTCAGTTATTAAACATATCAAACATGATCATATTCATATCCAACACTTATCTATCTACTACCATTGGAAATCACTCTACATATTGAAAGAACTATCCTAAAGTTTCCAGATCTGAAATCCCTCAAAGTATGAATCCCGAGGCTCAATATGAATATCACTACAAGGTCAAATAATAGGTTGTCAAAATTTTAAATTCATACAAATAAGTGCATTGCATGTTAGTATTACATTGATTGCACACACTCAACTAGGTGAAATAACTATATTATGTTTGACTTACCTCTTTGGACTATTAGATACATAGGTAGTTCTTAGCCACACAAGGTGGTTGAGGTTAGTGCAACCCATCCATTTCATCATTTTTATCCATTCATAGATTTCATTTTACATTTTAAATATTTAAGATTTTGAATAAAGCATAAAGAAAACATATTTGTTCACATTAGATTACATATATCTAAATATATAGAAGTATTGGTAGACATAGGCACAACAAAAGAAAAATCATAATCATCACAACCAAAAAATAGTTTTTTACTCCAAAAAATGATTATGCATTATCAAAAGTGTCTAGAAAACATAGACTTGTCCCAATAGATGCAGACATTGTTTCTATATCTAAACATTCACAAGCCCCTTCTCAATATTTAATGATGTTTGTACCATATCACAGACTTGAATATTCTATAAATAAATTAAGACACTTATTTTATTATTTCCATAAATAATAAGCTTCAATAAATTAATAAAACTCTACTAGTTACACTCAGATTTGTATGTGAGTATTATATCTGTTAGGTTGTGGAGCTAAAAGATTCAACTTGTTGCAGACAAAGAAAAAGAGGTTGCTGAAGACCCAGAAGCACCGGCGTTGGCAACATGACTGACGTCGGTCATGATCAGTGTAGAAGGCAATTGGCAATGGCAGGAAGTCAGCCGACGTCGGTAGCATCAGGCAAGCAGGGACCGGCATCAGTCGCCTGTGTGTTCCAAAACTGTTCGTTGCACGAACAGTTAGTTTAGTAAATGAAGTGTTTGCATGTAAAGGCTATTGTGAGTCTTGAGCTACGTGTCTATTATTAGTAAAATAGAAGTCTAAGTTATTGTTTAAGTCTAGAATCTATTTATAGACCCATTGGCATGTATTGTAAAGTGTGCTAGTAAAGAGAACAAAGTGTGTGTTCCTCCTAGTTCCATTATGAGTTAGAAAGGAAGGCAAGGAAGATCCTTCCATTGTGAGTATGGTCTGTTGAATTGCAGGTTGCAGATTCATAGAAGATCAACTTGAAGTACTATAGAGTGTTTGGTGTACTAACAGGGTTATTACTGACTGGTTAGAGAGGTGAACACCAATTCTGTGTGTGAGTTGTGTGTTGGGACCATTTTTTGGTAGGAGAGTGTTTTGAAGAATAATTATTGTACACTTGAGGTGTGGAAAGCCTCTGTAAGGTGGAAGAGTGTGGCAGCTCTTTATTGTATTTTTTTTTGTACAAGTATTAATATATAAGAGTGTATATTGTCTCTCATATTTTGTGCTATTGGTGAATTCTAGTTACTTGTATTTCTGGTATATTTCTGCATGTTTAATTGCTTAAGTTTGGTAATCATATTGTGCTCTTTCTGAGGAGTAAGATCCTAACAAGTGGGATCAAAACAGGTGTATTTATTCTTGAATTCCCCATCAATTGGTACCAGAGCATGTTTGTTGTTCTAGGGGTACCTGATAAGTGGTATCAGAGCTTTTGGTTGGGATACTAACAGGTTGGTTCAGATCTGGTTAGTGTGTTTTGATTACAGATTACTCACAAGGGTTTCTGTTTGAGTGGGAGTAGAGCAATGGTAGAAGATAGTAAGCTACGAATGGAGAAGTTTAATAGCAAGAGGTCTAAGCTCAGGTATGGCAGAATAACCTGCTAGAAATATGAAAAGAAAGAGCAGAGAAAAAAAGATTGTTGGTTGGTAGCAGATCAGCATGAAGGACATGAAGAAGCAGATGTTGCAGAGTTCGTTGCACAGGATGCTCTGGTATATTCTTTATATAAAGTAGAATCTTGGGTTTTAGATTCTGGTGCCTCTTTTCATGCATCCCCAAATAGGGTATTTTTTCATGAGTATGTCCAGGGAGACTTTGGAGAAATTTGTTTAGGGGATGGAAAGCCTTGTCAGATGGTTGGCAAAGGGAAAGTGAAGTTGAAATTGCAGACAGATAACACATGGGTGTTAAAGGAGGTCATGCAGGTCCCAGTCTTGGAGATGAGGCTAATTGCTTCAAGAAAGTTGGGTAATGTGAGATGCACAAGAACTCTCACAGTGGATGCACTTAAATTAGAGGGTGGTAAGAAAGCAGGTACTCTTTATCTACTTGCTTATATTACTGATTTTTCTTCTATTGTGAAGACGTGGCTTTGTAGGCTTGGTCACATGAGTAAGAAAGAGATGCATGTTCTTGAGTCAAAGGGTATAGATCGAGATTTTTGTATGCAAAAGAAAAAGGTAACGTTTCTTGAGGAATCCAATGTTCATGACAAGAGCAGGAAATCCTTGGTTTTCAAAGAGAATGTGATGGATAGAGTTCAACACGAGGGGCAAAAGAATTCTGAGCAGAGCAAGGGTGACTTGGACAAGGGTTTGATCTAAAAGGAGCTCATGGAAAAAAGTCAGTTCTCACAAGCAAAACACAGAGACCGACGTCGGCAGGAAAACCGACATCGGCGTCCAGACAGGGACCGACATCGGCTATGTGCAGACCGACATCGGTGACTCAGGGCAGATAAACACTGACGTCAGTCAAGGAAGAACTGACGTTGGCAATGAGGCAGTCGTAGGGAACTAACATCGGTCAGGTGCAGACTGGAATGTGACCGGCATCGGTTACTGAGACAAATTTTGGGTGGACAGCAAGCTGTCAAGGAGTCTCAAGTGCCCATATGAAGGACTTAAAGGGTAGGTAAGCCTCAAATTCATCATTTCCCTTCTTTACACTACTTGTTGCTCACTTATGGTAAAGAACCAGGAAGTTATTGAAGAAGCAGAACAGGTAGATCCAGGAAACAATGGGAGCTTGGCATAGATGAGGATGTGATTCCTTGGAGAAGAATCAAACAGGGATTTGTTGGTAGAGTTGCTAGCTGGAAGTAAGCACTGAGAGACGAATGGATGTTCAGGATGAAGAAGAGCGGAAATGAATACGTGAGATAGAATATTAGGGTATATGGTCTTGAGTAAGCTGCAGGGCAATAGAGGTTTGATCATTTTGTTTCTCTTTACCAAGTTGGATAATATTAGCTACATTATCCTATTACTATATAATGTGTTTGTTGCAGGGTTACATATACAGGTATTGCTGAACTAAAGGTAAAGCTAGTTCAGAGGTGTGTCATGGAGAATCTGGGAGCAGCAAGATTCTTTGGCATGAGTGTGTTCTAGGGACATGGAAGGTCATATGTTGACTTTGTTTCAGAATGATTGTGTGAGACCGGTTAGCACGCCGATGGTTGGACAGTTCACAGAACAGGTGTCTTGATTCACATAATGAGGTTAAGTGCATGGTATGTACTAGCCTGAGTTTTTCTAAGTAGTGGGAGTTGTCAGAAAGTTGGAGCCAATCTGAGAAAGAAGCATTAGAGGGCAATTCAGTGGATTTTTAGAGGGACCAGCAGCAGGTGCACATGCTATGCAGGTTCAAGTTATTTTCTACATGGTTTGTAGATGCGAATGTGGTAGGTAATTTGGATGACAGGTTTTGCACTACAGGTTTTGTGGTGGGTAGTCTTCAGGGGTGATCTTGAAGAGGGATACAGAGACAAGGGAACAAATTAGATGGTGTACAAGTATAGGTACAGTTGCAACTATTTATCTCTAAGTGGGAGATTTTTAGGTTGTGGAGCTAAAAGCTTCAACTTGTTATAGACAAAGAAAAAGAGGTTGCTAAAAACCCAGAAGCACCGACGTTGGCAGCATGACTGACATCGATCATGATCAGTGCAAAAGGCAACCAGCGACGGTAGAAAGTCAGTTGATGTCGGCAGCACCAGGCAAGCAGAGACCGGTGTCGATCGCCTGTGTTCCAGAACTGTTCATTGCACGAACAGTTAGTTTAGTGAACAGAGTGTTTGCATGTAAAGGCTATTGCGAGTCTTGAGTTGCATGTCTATTATTAGTAAAATAGAAGTCTAAGTTATTTTTTAAGTCTGGGATCTATTTGTAGACCCATTGGCATGTATTGTAAAGTGTGCTAGTGAAGAGAACAAAGTGTGTGTTCCTCCTAGTTTCATTATGAGCTAGAAAGGAAGGCAAGGAAGATCCTTCCATTGTAAGTATGGTCTGTTGAATTGTAGGTTGCAGGTTCATGGGAGATCAACTTGAAGTACTATAGAGTGCTTGGTGTACTAGCAGGGTTATTACTGACTGGTTGGAGAGGTGAACACCAATTCTGTATGTGAGTTGTGTGTTGAGACCATTTTTTGGTAGGAGAGTGTTTTGAAGAAGAATTATTGTACACTTGAGGTGTGGGAAGCCTCTGTAAGGTGGAAGAGTGTGGCGGATCTTTATTGTATTCTTTTCTGTACAAGTATTAATATATAAGAGTGTATATTGTCTCTCATATTTTGTGCTATTGGTGAATTCTAGTTACTTGTATTTCTGGTATATTTCTGCATGTTTAATTGCTTAAATTTGGTAATCATATTGTGCTCTTTCTGAAGAGCAAGATCTTAACGAGTGGGATCAAAATAAGTGTGTTTGTTCTTGGATTCCCCATCAATTGGTACCAGAGCATATTTGTTGTTCTAGGGGTACCTGACAATATCTTATGCAATTTAACTTTTCTAAAATTTTATAATATTAAGTAAGCTTAATCCAAAAATAGATAAAACACTTATTCATTTACTAAGTGAAACACAAGCATCGAAGAAGTACAAGTAAGCATCCTACTTTCAATTTTGAGCCTCACATTGATTAAACCTATTGCTACACTTACCACAAAGCTTAAACATTAAACCAAAATTATTTTTACATAATCTCTAAGTCTTGTGCCATCGTCATCTTGTACTAAAAAAGGGTTAAGTAAATTTTCATGTAGTTGCATTAAATTTATTAGGGAGAAAATGTGAATCCTTTCTCTCAATTACACTTCATCCACATGCATAGGAACTACATTGACTTTTATTATGAGTGTGTGGGATATGTGATTATAATTCCTCAAAGGGTAGCCCAAATCAACTAACATTGCACACATTTTTTACTTAAACTTTTAAGGGATAGGTTAAAGAGATAAAAATAAGACAAAATAACACATTATTTTTGTCAATTATGCATAGTGATAATAAAACCCTACTCAACATCACCCTACACATTTACCTAAAAAATTGCAAAATTAGAAATAAAGTACATGCTGCTTTTAGAAATAGGGTATAGAATATGTGGTAATAGGTGATGTAGAATCTATGACCTGCCAATTTAGCCCCATACAAATTAGATAAAGTGTTGATTCCATTTTAGTGACATTTGAAATTTAGATTTCACATTGAGTATAAAATTTACATGCAAGGCCCAATTCCAATGTTAAAAAATCCAAAACAAAACCTAGATGTGTCAAATTCCAACTTTTTTCATTTCATTGTTTTTGCTTGGTTTAGTCATTTATTTATTTTGTTTGTTTATATTTTTTATCATATTAGGATTATAATTTGTTTATTAAGATTGTAATCACTCAAATTTAATCATTAAATTCCTAAAAATGTGTAATATTGACATTCTTACTTTACTTGGTCTTTTTTCCATTCCTTTAACTTACAATCTTTGTGGGAGTCTTCACTATTCCATTTAATTCCTTGTAATTACTAAAAACATCATTTTAGGCATCTCTATTTTGTTTACATTTTCTTATCATCTAAATTCCAATAGTCTTTGTCCTTCTCAAATTAGACCATAATAGATGAATAGGGCCGCACTGCAAACTTGTCCCCCATACTCCAACGATAATTTTTTTAATTTGAGATGTTGCATATTACCCCTCATGCACTTTTATCAATGTTGTATAATGGAAATATTTCAAATATTCTTATATATAATCACATTACGGCCCATTAATGCATCACATAGCAATCACTGAGAAAGTCTATTGCACTTTAAGTAAAATGGCACTAATCTTTCCCATTTCAATTTTGATTTATCCTAATAGTCATAGGCCAGGTCTATAATTATTATATTTTAAGTCAAGGACACTTGTTATCATGAATTAAAATCAATATAATTAATTTCATTTATATATAAAATATCAAGATTCACACACTCACTCTAAGAGGGAGAACTATATTGACCTGAATCCCTTTGAGTTATATAGGCATCACTTAGATTACACAAGGTATTTTTAGGATA
Organism: Torreya grandis; assembly: GCA_037957365.1. Classification (NCBI taxonomy): domain Eukaryota; kingdom Viridiplantae; phylum Streptophyta; class Pinopsida; order Cupressales; family Taxaceae; genus Torreya; species Torreya grandis. The sequence goes on from JARHVA010004790.1 coordinate 944,835, forward strand.
GCTCAAGTATTCCCCTTATCTAATTCCTCTTTTTATATTTGATATTCATTATGTTTATTATGAAAGAGCTAGGATTTATATTTTGTAGAACTTTTGTATGACAAATTGAAACATACAGTCAATCATTAATTCATCAAAAACAACCATAGATGCTAACATAGAAAAATAAATTATACAGTCATTTAGGACATGGTTGAAATCAACAAAAAATATTACAATGCGACCCTATCCTCTTATTAAAACCTTGTGCCAACATAGTTTTAAATTTTACTTTTAGTTGTGACACAGTTCAAAGGTTGTTATAGTTGGTTTTCATGAATAGTCAGTGTTGTCTAGATATTTTATAAATTACTTTTAAACATATCTAGGAAGTCATGGGATTAAATCCCCTTCATTTAATTTTTAAGCTCTTATATATTTTTACTTATCTATTTCTAATTACTTACACTTACAGTTGTTCATAGAGTTAACAATTTATGTTCTAGTTGGTTTTAATTGGGGTATTAATTTAATCACTTTGTCCATCATAACAAAGGGATTTTGTAGCAATTAAGTAATTGTTTTTTAGAAATGTGAAAATAATTTAATATAAATTGAGAAATAATAGAAATATTTTAACACTTGAGAAATAGAAAATTGTATTTCACAATAGATAGTTGTGTAGAGTCTATTGTATCCTTGCAAGTAGATAAGCGAATGTAATTGTGATAAATTTTCAACAAATGAGTAAAAAAGTTATGAATTCAATTTAGATCAAAGATAACGTAAATTTTACCATTTTATCTTTATAAAATGCATGAAATAATTTCTTCAAACACAAAGTTCTTCTAGAAAACAAATCCCTTTATTCATTTTCAGCATAATTTATATAAAATAATCTGGTTATCTAAACACAAAGTTTTATATTTCTTAAACTTTTTGTACAATTACATGTTTTCCAAAAATTCTCAATCTCTAAAAAATTATCCTCCCCCTAGTGATGTAGGCCTTCACTTATATTTATAAAATTTCATATATATAGTTTGAATAGGATTCAATCTCTCAAATCTCCATGTGTTGCGCTAAAACTGAAAAATATTGAGTAACATTTTCCTTGAATTTATCTTCTATGGCTTGCAATGCTTGATGACAAGTGGTGAAACTTGATCCTCCTGTTTGGATTGAATACTAACTCTCTACATGCATCTTTAAAATAGCCCAAGTAATCTACTTTTAAAAAATAACTTTAAGTAATGGCATTTTGGCCAAGTTACTTAAGTCTTTGGATTTTATAAAGTAATTTCACTTCTACAAGTAAATCACATAATGACATTACTTTTATGAAGTAATCACTAAAAACAAGATTACTTATAGTATGTTTATGAAGAGAAACGAGAAAATAGAAGAAGAAGAAAGAATTTATTCAAGACTTGGAGCAAAATTAATCTACTTCATGAACTTGACTTCTACACTTCTCTCTATACTTGATGTGTTGAGACATTATTTGTTGTATGACTGCATCATCTGATTTGGCAAGTACTTGTCTTTCCATTTCAAATCTCAGCATTTCTCTTTTCAACTTTTTGCAATGGGATTTTACTTTTTCAATTCTTGGTTCAAGTCTCTTCACTTTTTTTTACATTTAACCAATTCTTTGATGGACTTGTATGTAAAAAGAGTTGTGGTTTTTTCTATTAATTGTTTGAATTGCTCGTACAACTACTCAGATATCTTTAAAACTTTACCTGACTAAATACCAGTTAAGCCATACAATGAATCTTCTAAATTTGTCTTTTCATCACTTGCATCTTTTAACAAAGTCTTCATTTCTTCACTCATTTATTTCAAAATATTTATTCAAAAAGATATGAGATAATCTACTTATTTTATCTTTTTTATCGATCCATGTAGGGTGATATTCTCTTCAACCAGGACCTTCTCACTCAAATTGCCTATGGTTTATAGGCTTTCTTGTTGCAATTCAGAAGTTCCATTTTCATTCTCAATTTTTTTTATTACTGACTTAATTTTTGTCAATTTATTCAAATTATTAGTATGTGTATCTTGAATACTGGAAAAAAATTTCTAAACTTTTTGCTTCCTTTTATCAATCCACTTGTCAATAGATTTAGCTTTATCTCCAGTCTCTTCTACCTCAAAAATCACTTGTTTAATTGGTTATCCTAAATTAATAACTTGTTGTATAAAATATTTTGCCATTTTAGCTATTATTTCACATAATTGTGTATTCTATTCTTTTAATTTAGCTTTGGCAACCTCCTCCCCATCCAACTTTTTGAAAAGAAATTTAATGAGAGTCTGAGTATCTTCCTTCAAACTCTCAGTAGTTACCTCCCCAAAGGGTATTCTTGAATAGGTTAATTCACTTTTAGTGACTTCTTGTTTTCTCATCCTTTGAGGTGGGATTGCTATCTCAAAAAAAAATTGTCCTAAAGATTCAATCTGTAACTTTGAAGTTACTTTGACAGGTTTTAGCTTTTTACCCCTCTTATCAAGACTCTTTAGTAGTTGCTAATCTATCTCTTTAAGATTTATTACTTCTCTCACCTCAAGAGTGTTCTACGTAGCCAGCCAAGATGATAAATTTATAGGAATAGGAGTATCTACATGATTTATTATTTGTTGTTGATTATTTCTAATCATTAGCTCTTGAGAAGAAGTTTCTTAAGTTTCCACTCCTTTTTGGATTTCTTTTTCAGCGTCTTTTTCAATTGTTTTTACTATCTTCTCTACCACTTTCTCAGCTAGTACTTCCTCTTCTCTAGGTCTTTTACTAACTTCTTATGTTGTCATGAGCTCGGGTCCTACTTCAATAGTTTTTAATCTTTCTTTCATTGCCTTAGTTGGTTCTTGCAACTTTTATTATTATCCTTCTTGAGAATGTGTATCTCTTTCATTAGTTACTTTTTCATATTCTTTTTCAATAATGGGTTGATCTTCTAGAGGAGATGATGGTGGTGAAGTAGATGGGAATGATGGAGGAGGAAGAGGGGATTCCTTTCAAATATATTTCTTAGGAGTTATGGTGATATGAGTCTTGGGAGGAGACATTAGTACTGATGGATCTAATTTGGATGTAGTAGAAATTGAAATGGGAGAAGAAGTGGGAATGGTAAAAATATGAGGACCTAAGGTGGTGGCTAATGGTGGAAGAGGAACATCTACTTGAATAGGTTCCTTATCTTTCAATACTAAAAATGTATCATCAGTATTCCTTTTGAGTTTTATCTTCTTGGTATATATTTTGTTACTCTCTCCTTGTACCATCTCTTTTCTCTTTTGCCCCACATGTGTGGTTTCACTTATCAATTCCTTCATGAAATAACTCTTGTCAAGAAGCTAATTGGAAGTCATTGTCAAAACATTTAAAGTTCTCTCAAAAATTATTTTATCATGATCATCTCCAAAAATGATTGTTAAAAGTGGGACACTATCCCCTCCTGCTGCATAAAAATCATCACTTGTAACAATACCATTATTTTCCATATTTTTGGAAATAGAAGCTAACTCAAACACATGAATCTTTTCTATAGTCAACTTTTTGTTATCCCACCTTCTCACTTCAAACTCATCCCTGCAATCCATCCAAAAATCTTCAAGTGTTGGGATATGCATGTACTTAAAACAAATTATACTGTAATCAAAATTGGCTCTGGTATCAAAGTGCACTTGAGTATAATGGTGATACATTTTTTTATGTACATTTATGGCTTTATAAATTCTAGGGAAATGATAGTGACCAATCATAATGGGAAAATTGATAGAAGCTTTATGAGACTTTGATTGTAAATCATGTAATTCAACAAGTTGTCTATAAAATTACATGAGGGTCCACTTGTCATTAAGCTATCTAGGAATCTTGATAGGTGTACCTAAAAAACCTCTTACTCTGACATAGGTGAAGTCAAGGAAATGAATGAAAATACAACCATATAATGAAATTGCATCCCACACTTCATCCGATACTCTTCTATGTTTTAGAGATGTATCCAATTTGCAAATGAGTTCATAAAAGAAACCATCATTTATTACAATGTAATGTTTTTAGTATTTTATAAAGACCAACTGAGGATAATATTCATATATAGGTATGGTTAACAGTGTGCCCTTAATCCTTAGCCTTGATAAAATTCCACTTGAAGCAGCTATGTCTACAAGATATGATGTCATCTTAAAATCAAAGGTCTGCAACACACTCTTCAACTATTGATCTACATTATCACTTACCATTCTTACCCATTCAATTTTAGAAGAACTTCTGGTCGCATCAATGGTTCTGATAAAAGCATGCATCCATGGAGAGAAAAACTTAGCATTATTTTCACCATTAATATTGCATAGCAACTAAATAATATCATTAACTTCTTGAACAAAATTTGATCTTTTAATGTGTTTATGAAACCTTAAAGCTTGTTTCACTCTTTTCAAGTAATATGTATTCAATATCTATATACACTCAGTTGTCTTAGTTTCCTACTGATTGATGGCTTTCCCCATTGTTATGTTAATTACTTTAGGTGATGTTAGAATCTTAAAATAGTAGTTTATATATTGAGCATCCAATCTAATAATTATGTTTTTAGTAGCACCTCTCACAGTCCTAGTTAGGGAGTCATAATATTTGGCACATGTCATCATAAACTCAGAGAGTTGAACTAAGTTTGGAAAAGTTGTAGCTTGAAAGATTCCACTACTTGTCATAGCATGCATGAGTAGGGTCTTAGCTATGGCTTTAGATCTCTCCAATAATTCTATTACATACACATACCCCATGTTTGTGTCACTTATCTCAGTTAACTTGGAGACTATGCTTGATTTAATTGGGTAACCCTTATACTTCATTTTTGGCTCTTGTGACTTAACTTTCCCTTCTTGGTTGGTTTTGGAATATCCTTTAGGACTAACTCTATAACCTCTTCAATCAAAAAAATTTGTTCTTGTACTTTAGTTAACTCTTTTCCTGATCTTCCCAAACTTTTTGATCCAAACATTGGCTTTAACTGACTCTGAAAGACTGGATATGCATTCCTTGATGTTGATTAACTGCTTCCACAGGATTTGAAATTTTGAGAAAAGAATTAAATCAGTGCTCTTGAAGTACCTCTATACAAGTTTCAAGTTTTGAGTAATGTGAAGTCTTGAAAAACTAATTATCATTCTTTTAAGTAATAGGACTTTAGAAACCTGAGTAGATCACTAGGATTACACAAGCAACTTTGGGTTTTCCTTGACTAGCTACTTGGATTCAAAAACCCAAAGCAAGCAAGTATGAGGAAGAAGCCCAGGTTGGTCTTGGGTAGTATAATGCAGGGTTCTTTGGGCTTAAGACTTCAGGCTCTTGGGAGGTAATAACTGCATACATGAAACCCAAAGTAAGTAATCAGAAAATAAAAACTTGAATAGGTCTTAGTTAGTGTTCCATGGGTTTATGCAGGATCAAGACTCTAGGTTTTCTTAGGATAGTTACTTAGGATTGAAAAGTCGAAGTAACCAGGGTTTGAAATTCCAGATGATTAGGGATTTTAGGAGTTAGATTTCTCGTGTTTTGTTACTTCATTTCAAAAACCCGATGAAGTAAAGAAGGTTATTAAACCCGACTAGGCAAGGGATTTTCAACTGTTAGGTTTCTCATGAAGGGCTTGGTTTCACAAGGATTTTTGAACATGATAAATAATTGAAAGAATGAATGTGTGATTAAAGATATCTAATCATGTCAAGAAAACAAAATAAAAACCACAACAGAGCAAACATAGCAAAAAAAGATCATGGTGATGAAAAAAACTTATGCAAAGAAAAACACCAAGAAAAATGTACACAAAAACCACAAGCAGATGATTTACTTACCTCAAGCATAAATGGGTCAAAGAGGAAATCACTTGAAAGTGTTCCAGAAGCTCAAACAGCATGGCTCGAGGTTTGTAGGGGCAATTACTTGTTTGAATGACTTGGCTAATAGGTAGGAATGAGGTGGAATTTCTTAACTTAATTTTAGCAATATAGTAAATCAACCAAAAAATCCTGATTTAGTTTAAGAAGAGTAGTTCAGGTTTAGGGACCCACATTACTTTTACTTGAGAATGTGTGAAAATAAAGCAATGTCAAGAACCCAATTTGCATTGGGATAAATAACTTAGGTTTAAAAAAAAAAATTACATCTTTTAAAATAAGTAAAGTAGTATGCAGAACCCAATTTACTTTATGGATAAGCCAAAGCACTTCTACTTCTTTTAATCTATTAAGGGAGATGAGCGAATGAATTTTAGTAATGACTTTAGGAAAAATATTTTCAACCTTCTGAAAACAATTAAGAGCAATTGAGGAAAGAAAGCAATCATGTAAAACAACTAATAGAACCTAAGTTCCTTATTCAGGGGACTGCTGCAATAAATAATTTACTCACACAAGACAAAGATGCAAAAAAAATTAAAAGGGTATCCCAAAATTTGAGGTGTAAAATTTTTGGGACACCAATCAGTCTACACAGTGAACATAAATTCAATGGAGCTAAGTTTTCATATTTATTCATCAATTTACTATTTAACTCATTTTAAATTTTATAATTTTTTGTATGTCACATTTAGATTTGTATATTTTGTAGATCTAAATCAGTTTTTAATAGTTTATTTATTCTTAATTTTTTATTGTTAAATAAAAATACTATTAAACATTCTGGTGAACTCATATTTTATTTTAAAATACTACTTGTTTGTTTGATTTTGTTCTAAGATTTTATAAAAATTTATGTAAATTCTTAACACTAAAATAAAATAGCCTTCAACATTGGATATAAATATGAGACCAGGATTAAATTTTATTTAACTTTAGATTTAATCCAACACTGAAGAAATTGTCTTGTCACCTTATATAAGATCTAACATTGAAGCTCTTTCTTTCGACTTTGGGTTGAATTTTTTTATCTCTATACACATAAATATTTTGATTTTATGTTCTCTTAATTTTCTATTTTTTGTTATTTGTTTTTAGGAATTGTGTTCTTGTAATTTTAAAACTACTTAATTACTATTGTTACAAGATAAGCGGTGATCTATTTTATGGACACGATGGTGTGAGGGGTACTCTCTTAATATTCAATCCATTGTACAACACTAAATATATATTTTATTTTATTTATACCTCATTGTATATTGGAAACACCTTGAGTCATTTCTTTATACCATAAGAAGCCTATTTTAACCATTTGATTTATGGTGCACTTAATAAGAGCATATCACTCAAAGAAGTTACTCTCAGCATACTCTCTAAGATGAGATAGTGGACTATATGTACAATTTAACTTCTATAATTAATGGTCTAAAATATTGGATTGACACTAATCTATGAATGAGCGAGTACATTTGAGAGCCTACACAATCATTCAAACCTTTGCCTAGATTACCCTTATACCTTGATTTTTTAATGTAATGTATTCATATTCATTAAATTTGTTAATTCGTATTGTATTTTATGCCTATAAGTTGTAGTGATAGAGTAAGTGGTACTCATTTTTCATAAATGCAATTTCCTTTAGTTTCTTCGATAACAACAAATTTTGATTTTTTTATAAAATTAACAATGCTACTATTTAAATTCCTTGGTCTAATTAAGTTTAAATTCACAATTATTCTAGTACTAAAAATAATGAATATAACCATTATGTATATAATTAACATGGCACCTATATTTATCCATAAGAGATTAATAGAGTGGATTAAAATCAAGTGCAATAATTATCTAGATTTCATCAAGGTATTCAAAAAAATCCCTAATAATTCAATAAGATCATTAGTCTCCTTTTAACATCAAAAGTTGAGCATGTCAGGATCTTGCTCCTCAATTAGAGCACATATGATTACTTCTTGTATTAGCAACTAAACACGAAATTATACCAGAATCAATAAGTAACTAGAAATATGAAACAACACAGAATTTGAGAGACAATACACAATTGTATTAAATACATAGAAGAAAATACAATAAAGAAGATGCCACTTCTTCTTCCACCTCAAAGGTTCGCCATGCCTCAAGACCTTCTTCCCTCTCTCTCTCGGTCCCAACAATCAACTCAAATATAGAATTGATGTTCACCTCTCCAACCAGTCAGTAACACGCTGCCAGTACACCAAGTACACAACCATACTCCAAGTAGATCTCCTTCTCTCTGTTGCTACCTGCAAATCACTAGACCTTACTCACCATGTAGATATCTCTACACCCCTGAAGAACCCTTGTCCTTGCCTCACCAAGTCCTTATGATTCTTCAACCAGTACCCCGGTGGATTAGCTCCTAGACCTTGCAGACCCTGCAACTCTCCCTAATCATACACTCTCAGCACCCCTGTGAAACTAGGAGGAGCTAATCTAGCTCTCTCTAAAAGCTCTATGGCTTTCTAGCACACTTTTACAATACAGCCCATGAGTCCATATATAGATCTCATGCTTACAATAATTAGACTAACCTAATTACAATAATTAGATCCGCAGCTCTCAGTCTAAAATTAGCTCTAAACATGCAAACACTTGGTTCGTCAACCAACTGCCCGTAATATACTCACAGCTCGAACCATAGGTGACCGACGTCGGTCCCTGTCTGCCTAGGGTTCGTCGATGCCGACCGACTTCTAACCGATGTTGGTTGCTTTCTGTCTCCTACCTGTTGACGTCGGTTGGCCTGACCGACGCCGGTGTCTGTGACACTCCACAACTCTTTTGCAACCTCCTCCATGTATGCATCAGTGAAACTTTTAGCTCCACAACCTAACAATCTCTCACTTGGAGATAAACAGCGACACCTGTACCTGTACTTGTAGTCCGTCTAATCTGTTTCCTGGCTTGTATCCCTCTTCAAGCTCAATCTTGAAGACTAACCACCACACAATCTGTGATGCCGCACCTGTCATTCAAGTAACCTGCCACATCCGAACCTACATATCCATGTAGTGAAGAACTTGACCCTGCATAACAAGAATCCCTGCTGCTAGTCCCACTGAATTGCCCTCCAGTACTCCTTCCCCAAATTGGCTCCATACTTTCTGACAACCCCCACTGATTAGAAAAACTCAGGTCTACACTAAACCTCAAGTGATTTCGAACCCTATTTCAAGCTAAGCTTGAAATGTCCAGCCATTGGTGTGCTTTCTGATTCTGCATCCTACATCATGAACTCCGCCAACACCGTCTTCACATCAGCTCCCACTAAAGATAAAATCTCCATGTCTCTTATGCCAAAAAATTTTGCTACTCCAAATTCTTTATGACACACCTCTGAACTAACCTTACCTTTAGCTTAGCAAAACCCTGTATCTCTGAACCTGTAACTAGTATACCATTCACATACAGTAACAGAATAATATTGCAATCATTATCCACCTGGTAAGATAAACACAATAGTTACACTGACATTGACTGAAGCAATGCTTAGTCATCTACCTGTCAAACCTGTACCACTGTCTTGCAGCTTCCTCAAGACCATATACCTTGGCCTTCTGTTTCATGTGTCCATCCACTCTCTTCTTTAACTATGGGAATCCATCCGTCTCTCAGTGCTTTCTTCCAGCTGACAACTCTACCAACAAATATCTGTTTGGTTCTTCTCCAAGGATTCACACTCATCCATGCCAAGCTCCCACTGTATCTGGATTCTACCTGCATTGCCTCTTCACATCTTCCTGGTTCTTGACCATCAATAAGCAATATAAAGAAGGTAAACAATGAATATGAGGTTCACTTACCCTTTCCGACCTCGACATGAGCATTTGAGACTTGTTGACAACGTGTTGTCCACCCAATATCTGTTCTAGTGATTGATCTCGGCCATCTCCCAGTCTGCTCCCGACCGATGTTGGTTTTCTGCACTGACCCTGACTGCTGACGTCATTTTCCTGGCCGATGTCAGTATCCTTTCTATCGATGTCAGTTCCTTCATGACCGACGTCGATCTTCCTTTTGCCGACGTCGGTTACTTTCTGACTGATGCCGGTACCTGTGTTCATCTATGAGTGATAACTTTTTACCCGCGAGCTCTCCGTGGATCAAAATCCTGATCAAATCAACCCTACTCTGCTCAAAATAATTCAGTTCCCTCACCTGATCTCTGTCTGTCATCTCCTCCATGAACACCAAGGCTTTTCAGTTCTTTAGCTTGTCAAAAACATTTGTCTTCCACTTTATAACATGCATTCCCCTCCTACATATGTAACCAAGCCTACAAAGCCACATGTCTATAACAGAAGGTGAATCAGTAATATAAGTAGATAGATAAAAGATACCTACTTTCTTACCACTGTCTAATTCAAGTGCATCCACTGTGAGAGTTACTGTGCATCTCCCATCACCTAACTTTCCTGAAGAAATTAGACTCATCTCCAAGACTGGTATCTGCATGACTTCCTTCAACCACTGTGTGTCATTCATCTGCAATTTCAGCTTCACTTCTCCTTTGCCAATTCTTTGGCAAGGCTCACCAGCTCCTCTCCCTAGGGCTGCATGGAAAGAGGCAACATAATCTGTTATCCAAGATTCAACTTCATCCAAGAAACCTCCCAAAGCATCCTGTGCAACAACACCTGCAACATCTGCATCTTCAGTTCCTTCATGTTGATCTGCTACCAACCAACAATATCTTTTTCCCTGCTCTTTCTTTCCATCAATTGGACCATTCATGCTATTCAGTTTCTCCATTCGTAGCTTACTTTTTTCTGCCATTACTATACTCCCACTCAATCAGAAACTCCTGTGAGTAACATGTAATCAACAAACACTACCAGATCTGAAACCACCTGTTAGTAACCCAACTAAAAGCTCTGATACCAACTTGTCATGATCTTGCTCCTCAATTAGAGCACATATGATTACTTCTTGTATTAGCAACTAAATACGGAATTATACCAAAATCAATAAGTAACTAAAAATATGAAACAACACAGGATTTGAGAGACAATACACAATTGTATTAAATACATAGAAGAAAATACAATAAAGAAGATGCCACTTCTTCTTCCACTTCAAAGGTTCGTCACGCCTCAAGACCTTCTTCCCTCTCTCTCTCGGTCCCAACAATCAACGCAAATATAGAATTGATGTTCACCTCTCCAACCAGTCAGTAACACGCTGCCAATACACCAAGTACACAACCGTACTCCAAGTAGATCTCTTGCTCTCTGCTGCTACCTACAAATCACTAGACCTTACTCACCATGTAGATATCTCTACACCCCTGAAGAACCCTTGTCCTTGCCTCACCAAGTCCTTATGATTCTTCAACCAGTACCCCGATGGATCAGCTCTTAGACCTTGCAGACCCTGCAACTCTCCCTGATCATACACTCTCAGCACCCCTGTAGAACTAGGAAGAGCTAATCTAGCTCTCTCTAAAAGCTCTATGGCTTTCTAGCACACTTTTACAATACAGCCCATGAGTCCATATATAGATCTCATGCTTACAATAATTAGACTAACCTAATTACAATAATTAGATCCGCAGCTCTCAGTTTAAAATTAGCTCTAAACATGCAAACACTTGGTTCATCAACCAACTAGCCGTAATATACTCTCAGCTCGAACCACAGGTGACCGATGTTGGTCCCTGTCTGTCTGAGGTTCACCGACGCCGGCCGACTTCTGACCGACGTCGATTGCTTCCTGTCTTCTACTTGCCGACGTCGGTTGGCCTGACCGACGCCGGTGTCTGTGACACTCCGCAACTCTTCTGCAACCTCCTCCATGTCTGCATCAGTGAAGCTTTTAGCTCCACAACCTAACAGAGCATCAAGCTAAATTAACCACATATCCACCATAAAAATTGTATTTTCATATTTTCAAATCCCCTACTTCCAATGTTGTCACTTATATTGTTGCATCCATTCTTATTTTTATACCTTTAGTCACCTCTATAACATCAACCCTTTGTTTGGGAACATCACTTAGTTTCCAACAAGTATCCATGCCTATGACTACTCATGCTACTTATACTCCTCCAATCACCTTTACAAATGATTCTCTTGAGCATACAATTTTTGCCTTACAAGTGAATCTATTTCAAATTGAGCAAACTCTTTCTCATGCTAGCACCTCTATAGATTCATGTTCCTTGTTACATAACCCTTTCACACCTAAAATTTCATCTTATCCATTACCACTTGGTGTTGTGGCTCCTAAGCTTCTTTACTTGAAGACAAAGGTGATCTTGAACAACATTTGTGTGCATTATATGTAATTTATCTAGACTATATAGATAATGACAAATTGTTGACAAAGTTATTTTCAATAAATCTAAAAGAATATGATTTTAGATGGTTTTATGATATTTATTTTAAATCATTAAAGGTTTTAAATCCTTTGTCAAATTAGTTTTTACCATACTTTTATATCAACATTGGTGAAAAGCTATTATATACTCAAATTTCAATGCTCAAACAAGGATCTAATGAAACAATCAATTAATATGTTTTAAGATACAAGATCATGCTAACAAAATGACAAATCAAATAGATTATATGATCTCCAAAATTTTTTCACTAAATTTTTTTTATCTCCACTTCAAGAGTCAATTATGTTTGATAAATTCAAATTTTATGAACTATGTCATACAGTCAAAGAACATGAAGCCAAATTGCGTATTTTGAACAAGATCAAGTATACTTTAAATGTTCATTTTACTTGAGATGTTAACTATTAAAGTAAGATAAATTATAACATCAACCCCAATGAAAGCAATAATGAAGTTAATATTACAATTAATGTCATTTTACAATTAACACAAAATCTTTAATTACAAGCTCCATTAAGGAATCAATTTCAATGTTACCATCACCTCATATTATTATAAAAATTAATTGAATTCCTTCTTAGTCTTTCTCCACAAATAGAAGTGGACATGTATATACCACAAGCTAAAAAAATTGATAGCAATGCATATTATGACTACCATCAATGTATTGGGCATTCCACAAATAGATGTTTTAATCTCAAGCATAGAAGTCAAGATCTCATTGATGAAAATACTATTGACACTGGCACACTTATTGAATAGACTAATCCACAAGCAAATGGCAATTCAAAGTTAAAAATGTACAAAGATCTTTTTCCAAAAATATGAATAAAATAACAAGGATAATTATGAAGTGCATTATGCATGTTCATCCTCCTCTTTATACATGTGGACCTCCATTTGATAACAACATTGCTACAGCTACAAGTAAACAAACATCACATCTTATGATTACATTTGATGATAGTGAAGTTGTTGATAATGATTTAGATATACATGCACTCTTTATTCAAGCATATGTTGACAAAAAAATCATATATAATGTTATGATATATAATGGATCAAGCAAAAATGCATGCACCATAACACTCTTATATTCTCTTGGTTATATAATACAAGACTTACAAGATATTTATAGAGTTTTTAAAGCATTTTATGGTTATACACAAGATACTCTTGGGTATATAATGCTACCTTTACAAGTGGGACCTCTCATAGTCCCCACTTCATTCCTAGTTCTACTAAACACAAGGGTCTTTGATATATTATTAGGATGTCTTTGGATATAAAATATTAGAGTAGTGACTTCTAAAGTACATAAATGTTTCAAATATAGTCATGGTAATCAAGCGATCAAAATTTTAGGAATCCAATATGAATATATTCTGAAACTAATGATATTTAATCCTCTTACAAAATACTTGGTTGGCACATACATTTGAGCAACATGGTAATTAAATAGTCTACAAAATTATTCAAGAGCGTGATTTACATATTCCAACACTTATTAAAAATTAGTTTCTTGATCTATTAATGATCATGAGCACATGACAGAATCATCTCTATCTATTTATGAGCATGATACAGTTACACATAAGCATAATCATTTAATTTCAAAGAGCATGGTACATTATCTTAAGTATAAATTGGCACCAAAAAAGAGGCCTCCATTTCTTAAGGCATCACAGGGTATTCAAAGATTTTCACATGTACAGGTGGTTACATCTTTTCATATTACACATGAGGGTACAAGTTCAGATGGGTGGATGAATAATAATTCAGATGATTATATTACAACATATGATTCCAATTTAAATTCAGAAGCATCTATATTTGGCACTTTCTCTTCATAGGAATTCACTCCTTTAGACAATGTAGTTAGATATAAATATGTCCATCATCTTGATGAGATCTTAGGTTGGACACAACCTCTTACTTCCTCCCAACCCATCAATTGGGTTGAATCTCTTGATTAGCTACTCATATATTTCTTTTGTAAATAGTTTATTTGATTTTACTTCATTGTCAATTCTTTTATCTCTAATCCAAGCATCATTCTAGCCCTTGGTTTAAATTTCATTTTTAACACTTGCCCGCTTTATTTTCAAACCAATTCGAACAATCCAAAATAACTATTTTACATTGTTTTCAAATGCTCAAGTCACTTGCTTATTATTGGATATATATCATGTTTGGCTTCCATTACACTTAAATGATCAAACGTTTATACTATTACATGAGCACACATAGTATTTTTTCCATTGAGGAGCATGTACATTCATATCTATATTAATCATTTATGATACATTACTATGACTCATGTACACATACATTAGAGGAATATTTTTTTGTTTTCTTTCTTATTGTACAATGCTTTAACATCTTGTTGAGGATTGTTTAAATCCCTCCCATTTACTCTATATACAAAACCGTGCTTCTTATCATTTTTTAAATATTTCAAGTTCAAATATTTTATTAAAAATTGAAAAAAATCATATATTTCAAAAATGCAAAAAAAATGTAAATATTTTCAAAAATTCAAAATCATGATTTACAAGCATTTTTTTATGTTGCTAGCTTACTTCTTACATATTTTATTTATTTCATGTTAAGTAGATATCAAATCCTATTTTTCAAAAACACACTAATTTTCATGAAATATTTGAATGTGATACAGAACATAATTTTATATGGAGATTTGATGTCTGGCATCCCTTTTTACCCAACAACATTGCTAAGTTTGGGGCATGTCTTTGTTCTCTGTTAACACTTCAATAAGTTGTATCTACCCACAAGCTATCTACCATGTTGAGTTATATATAATACAAATATTTTTTAAATCAATCATACTTTGAATTGTGTTACATATATGTGTTATTTGCTAACAATAACATCAATACATATGATTGATGTGCACTACTCTGATTTGTTAAATGCTTCTTTTTACATTCTTTCTTTACTACATAATAAGTTGGACTTGATTGTTTATTGTAGGTGTCCCTTAACCTTGTTCATGCAACATATACATGTTTTTGTTCATATGGAATCATCATGCCATTTGAATGTGGCCCTTGGCCTTATGTATTTATGTGACATTCACATGTCCCTTGTATGTGACTTGTGAACCTTATGCGTGACACTTTATACAAATTATGTAACATTGTATGACAGTATTTGTATATTCATTGCTTGTTACTATGATGCCATGATTCATATCATGCATTGATTATATTTTATACTTTACTCTTGTGACATTATACATATCATGTCCATCATCTTTATGTGTTTCAATGTTATATCTATATAACACATGTTTCATATCCAATTTAATGTTATAGCCAATAATATGATGTGATACAATTTAAATGTGCATATGATACTACATGATTACGTCTTTCACATTTTTTACAATTTTATTTTGAGATTAGTTATTTGTAGGTTGCATCTCTCACCTCAAAATGGGCGCATCACAATGTGTGTGTCGAGAATTTAAATCTTCATGAACAATAAATTTTAGTTTTATGATAGAATTATAACATGTTCTAAAAAATTTAGATTATGAGGGCATGTGCACTCATTTGTACAATTAATTTAATACAAATTCATATATATTTGATGCATATGCATGAGCATGTGCAAAATAAATTTAGTTACAAGATACGAGTAAAAAATAGTTACAAGTTCAAACGGTATTCAATATTAATTCATTACAAATATAGCAGGTATGATGTTCATTTATGTTCACGTTTTTACATACAAAAATTTAAATTTATCAAGTTCATAAGTTTTGAATGTACAAAGTTTCAAATAGAATCTATATCTATCTACAATGGTGTGATTCATCTCAATTTTTCAAATGAGACACATTAGAGTGTAGTGACACTCAACGTCTATGGTTTCACTTTAGTGATCCATATTTGGTGGTTTCACCCCTTCAATTATTATACACATGCAAATAAGAGTTAGAGCATACATTATTTTCAACTTAAGGGCTTTCACTAATTTTTGAAATTGAGACTTGATCACTCTCAATTCACCACAAGTTCAACATTTCTTCAAATACCTCAACAAAGTGGCATGCATACTTACCCACCTTCAAGTTACAAGGAAACAAGATTGCATACTCTTTTAAGGTTATATTTTCATTGTTCTCTTTTCAAATTTAAAATTACAAGTTTCTAATTTACAACTTTCAAATATGGATAGTAACTACTTTTAGTGGCATTGTTGCAGGTTTTTACATTAAAACATCTTTCATAATCAAGATTCATATCAAAAGACAGTGTGTATACATAGTTAGATGTGCATCTTTTTTACTCTAGTGATTTTAATTTATTGCATCACTAAAATGAAGTAAAATGAAATGTAAACACTCAAATTTAATCATTAAGTACTTCAAAATGTTTAATGTTGGCATCCTTACCTTAGTCTTTTCTTCATTTCGTTAATTTAAAATTTATATAAAAGTATTCATTGTTTTATTTATTGTCTTGCAATTACTGAAAACATCATTCAAATATCCTTATTTTGATTATAGGTTCATATCAACTAAATCCCAACATTATTTGTCCTTCTAGGACATGAATGTACTACGACCTTGTCTACTTATGTGGCATTATCCCCACATTCCAATAGTAACTTTTTAAATTAGAAGCATTGTTTATTACCCCTCTTGCACTTTTTGCAAGGTTGGTTAACGGATATATTTCAAGTATTCCTCTATATAATCACATCAAACCATCACTTAAAAATCACTTAGTGATTCTACTACACATCGAGTAAAAGAGCATTAATATTTCCAATTTTAATTTTTATTTATCCTAATAGTTATAGGCTAAGTCTAAGATTATTTTATTATAGGTCAATCATTCAAATCAATCTATCTAATTTCATTCATATATCAAATATCAATATTTACACACTCACTTTAAGAAGGATAACTACATTAACCTAAGGTCTTTTTGGGTCACATAGATAGTGCTCAGATTACAGAGTTTAATGCAGATAGCTCAGTTATTCCCATTTTTTAATTCACCTTTTTTATAATTTATCTCCATTGTTTTTATTGTGTAAGATCTAGGGTTTGGAATTTTCAAGTCCTTTGCATGGAAAATCCAAACATAGTCAAGCAATGAGTCATTATAGATAGCCGCAGGTGCTAGTGCAAAAAAAAAAATCAAACAGTTAACCAGAATGTGATCGAAGTCAAAAGACAAGGTTGTAATGTATCCCTATCCTCCTAGTACGTCTTTGTCCTGACATAATTTGAAATTATATTTTTGAAAATGACATAATTCATGGGTTGCTACAATTGGTTTCCATCAATACTTAGTTTGCATAGTCAACATAAATTTTATTTAAACTAGATTTTCTTATTTGTGTATCAATTTACTATTTATAGTTCATTTTAGATTTTGTAAATTATTGTATTTCACATTCAAATCTGTATTTTATGTAGATCTAAATAAATTTTCAATAATTTATTTTTTATTAACATTTCATTGTTAAAATGAAAAAAAACATAAAATAAAGATTGTATTACCTTACATCCATCTTGTGTGCTTAGTTTTATAATATTGTGCATAATTCATTTACCCTTGTGTGCATTATTGATAAAACACATTGGCAATCCCAATCTTTCAATCATATAACATAGGGTTCATAAACCTTCATCCCCCATAGGGTCTAAATTTATGTTTTTGATGACTAATTCATAATTTATTCTATTTTCCCTAGCATGGTGCTTCCATTCACCTTCATTTTCACTTTTGTAATTGCATCCACTTCTCATAAATTGGTTAACTTCCCCATTCTGTGAATGCTTACACCTTATAAGGTTTCCCCCAAGGTTTGATTAATGATTTTCCCTTTTAAATCTGATTTTTAAGTTTGCATCTTGTTTTACTTATTTCATTGTTCAATCATTAGCTTCAGCGTCCTTCATGTTGTTCATATTATAGCTTGTGCCAACTAGGAACATTACATTTACACATCCTACTAGGTGAAGTTCTAAATTGAATGGTGCTACTTGCAATTCAATTTAACTTCCATTGTTTCCTACTTGCAAATATTTGAAATAAAAAATGACAAACATTACTAAATGTTTGTGTGATGATGATGTAATGGTGAATGATAGTGAATATGTTTATATTCCCAACATGCCTTTTCATAGTTATTCTTATTTGGATAATGAACATACTTATGATAATAATGCCAATATTCATAATGCTAATTCTTGCAATGACAAATTGTCTATTAATATTAATGCGCCACATTTTGATCTTATGAGTGAACTGAATTTGAAAATTATCTGGAAAAAAATCCTAAGGAACTCGATGGTATGATTTATCTATTTACCTAAGCACGAAATAATATAATTAAGGATACAGAACCTACACCTAGGAATACCCCATGGATCCTTTGAATATGTCTACTTTTTCCAATGGAAAATTTACATATACATTGGTGGTGAGTCTAGTGCTACTAGTTCTCCTTATCCTTCTATGCCTACACCCAATGTCATTCCTAATATTTATATACAACCTAATGCATCTTTGTTAAATATTATTTATAATCCAACAACTAATGCACCATCATGACATGCTACTCATGTTTTATATTTTGGTCTCGTTTATAGTCAATCTTCCAACCATGCCTATGTTCTTTCTAATGTCAATCCTACAAAGACATACATTCTTATACATAAGCATTCAAATGTTAATCATGCTTCCGCTCATATACTTATTAGTGCATCTCAATATCCATTGATTCAACAACTTTGCAATTGTAACTCCCACAACTATCTCAATTATCTCAAAAGTCTAATCATGTGGTTACATATTATGACATATTAAACAAAACCATTGGCTTGTGAGTACCTTTTTCACCCTTTGTGTCATGTTTTTTTAAGTGCCTATATTTGACTTGTAGTGGAAAGGTTGACCTTTCACATCACATTAAATCATATTTTACTTCATGGGTTGGTTTTGTACATGGTGATTTACTTATGACCAACCATTTTCCTAGAAGTCTCATGGATTATGCCTTAGATTGGTTTTATGGCCTACCTATGGATTCCGTGCATCGATTTAACAATTTGTTCAATATATTTCTAACTCATTTTCTATGAACATTAGTCAAAAGGTCATGTTTTCTCAAATTTATCATCTCAAACAAGGACCTAGTGAGAATGTTGTTGACAATGTATTTATATTCAAGAGTATGCTTACAAAAATGTCTTATAAAATCCCTAATAATGAGCTTCAAATTATTTTCTCCAATATTTTTATACAACCTCTCAAAGACAAATTTATGTTTGATATTTATCGATCTTTCAACAAAAGTTATTGTATGCTTCGTAAATTTGAGATCAAACATTTAGAGACCAATATGCTCAAGTATACATCCACCATTTCTACCTTTCCAACCTCCAATTATCGTGGAAATCACTATTCAAAGCTAATACTAATGATGTGCCATTGTTTTAAGCTAAAAATGAGGCCAAAACAAAAACATAGTTTCATAACCTCATGATTGGATTGTCCTTCCACCTTATAGGAACATGTGAGAATTCACAAGATTATTTGAACCTCCTCATAAAGTGCTTAAAATCTTACTTAAATGTAGCTTGATTATATTACTTAAGCCATATAAATTGGATGTTTCTCTACCTATGCCTGAAAGATATGATGTGAACCAATATTGTGACAACCATAAAGATTACAGACATTCTACCAATTATTTATTTAAACTATGTCATAAGATTCAACAACTCATTGATAGTAATAGTATTCAAATTTATGGCCATAACCATACATTTAATTAATTTTTCACAACTCCTAGTCAATGCTTGCAAATATTCAATAGTCATTTTCCAAATCATAATACTAACAAACAAGATGATGTTCACATGATTACATCTATACTTCACTCAAATATTTTGCATGACCATGATATTGATAACATTATTGGTTTGGCTTCATGATCTCAAAAGAAAACATCATCGTTCGCATTTTGTGTTAGGATGGAAATAAGATATATCCAAACACAATCAAAGCCTAATTAACTTAACAGCTACATAACCTCAAGCATGTTGGCATATTACTTAACCTGAAGATTAAGTGCTCATCCAAAGCACACAACACTCAAAACCTAATCATTAAGAATATTATGAAGATGAGTGAGATTACCCGTACTTACACGATGCATAACCAACCATTAGTCCATTAACTATTCATTGACCATATACATTTGAATACATCTGATTTGTGCATATAATTTCTTTTGCACAATAGACTGGTACTCATACAATTTAAAAGTTATGCACCCTATACAATGCTTGAAATTACAAAATGTGTCACACCTCACGTCTTCCTAGATAAGAGGCTAGGTGTCCTATTTACAATATTTCCGCACCAACCTACTCTTGACAATTAGATCCAGATAAACCTCTTTTAGAATATACCAAGGATCTTTACTATATATTCTCATTTGATATCTATCCTAACTCATCAACATATGTGTCCTATGTCTTCTGGTGACATTTTACTTATATATGCAGCAACTAATCTTGTGCATCCCTTATTTTGCATGAGCATCCTTTCTTTTTCATGTTGTTGGAATGTTTTTGCACACATCTCCTGCACATACTTATGATATTTCCTTTTCTCCACCCACAAACCAAAATACCTCTGCATAGTTCATCCAAACCTATGCAATTCTGGTGAAATTATATTCTTAACCCCAAAGTATTTATTATATCTTTATGTTTGAAACCTTGGGGCTAACATTCCCCCATACTTAAATACTTGTTTATCCTCATAAAATCTATCTTGTTCCATTTCCTCCTATTTTTCCATGCCTTTTTTTTATTCCTCTTCTTGTATTTTACTATTACTTCTATGGATTTCTCTTGTATTTTTTGCTTGAGTTCTTCCCACTATTGTGTGGATGATTGGACTTCATTATTCATTTTAGTAGTCCTTTCCCATAGAACTTGTAACAAAATGAGATTCCTAGATCTATGTTGTATTTCTTGTTCGTTTTGATAAACTCATATTTGAGTTTAGTTTTAGAGTCTCTAATTTCTTCCCCTTCATCATATGATAATCTTGTAGTTCTTAAAACATGTTATCAAATTATTCACACTTTGCATCTATAGTTACCTTAAATGCCTTTGTCTCGGTAATACCTTGTTGACAGTGGGGTTTCTCCTTCTATCCCTATGTGTTTTTCATCATCTCTTTGAATGTATCTTCCTCGGTGGCCATCCTTTTCTTTATGAACACGTTTGCCTATCCTAGCTTGAAAAATACTTTTGTTATCCATCTATTATTGGAAAGGAGTGAGTTGATGAGGTTTTACAACTCCTCTGCTTGGTCCTCCCACTCCTCATATGCCTATTTAGCTTTAGCGGCATGTATTTAGGCCTCACTTAGTATTTAAGCCTAGGCAAGTATCTCAAATAATTACGTAATGGCAACTCCCAATTTCTCCATGTCCATACTGCTCATATCCTAGTCTCCGTAGATTTCTATTTTTCATGCTTCAATGAGCATGACATAGCTCTACGCTTGGGTTTTCATTTCAAAAATCTGATTGACGGATACTTCTAACTTTTCAAAATTTGTTACCCGCTTGTTGATACTTCCTCAACCATCTTGATCAATGCTAATGTTGATTGGTAGGTTGTGCTTTTTCAATCATCTCTCACTATATTACCCGCTAGTTCCTCATAACTGAAGGCAAGGTTACACAATACCTCGATGGGGACCTCAAACTAGGTGTATTTATTATGGTCATCCAATAATTTATTTAACCTCCTTTGTCCCCCTTCTGATATGTGATCTAATTGTTCCTATTTCCATGAATTGATTTAAATGCACTCACTTTAAGATGAGTGCACACTAATTGGACTATCAATTGGAATTGTGTGGTCATGTTTATTCTCCTTTCCTTCAATCAGTTATTGATATTTCCCATCCTTTTTATACAATCCTTGTTCGTACCCTATGTGATATCCTTGTGATGCATCATTGTGCTTTGTTTCCAAGTTTTTTTGTGCCAATTCAACCTCTATGGGCTCATGTAGTTGTGTAGAGCCGTCATCCTTTCTAACCAGTACCAAAACTTGCTTCTCCATATGTGCTAGTATCATCTTCATTGTTCCCCTCATTGCATTCATCTATGATGTGCATCCAACATTCTCTATAACCCTTTCACTTCTTTGTTCCTTATGTCCTCTCAAAAAAGTTTTGGTTTCCTAGCCCCTTAATCATTGGCATTTGCTTCTTTAGAGTGGATGATTCCTTCTTAGGCCATTTTTGCCTTCCTAATATATCCTCAAACACACCTTTATGAACTGCATGGTCCCTTTGCTCAAGTCCTATTAGTGGCTTCCTCATGCTAAGTGGGGTAACCAACTTTAGTTCCTTGGTTCTGTCAGGTCACACATTTGTAAAACTACTAAAATTCCTAGGCTATCCTTCCTCACACAAGTGTTTGTTAAGTTAAATCATATCCCCTTGTTTTTGTAGTTCTCCTTTACCTTCTATACTCTAGGTTTCTCATCAGAAACCACTTTGCTCTTGTGCTCCTCCATCATCTTGTACACAATCTCATCCTTACCAATGTTTATTCCTAACATCTTTGTTGTAAATATTGGGCATTGTTGTGTCAACATCTCCTTGAATGATATATCCATGGCTCATTTAAGTGGTCTCATTCTTGAACTTACCTGATTTTGCCTATCTGCACAACTAGCACGGGGTAAATGTCTAACAAATTCTCGCCTGACTCATCTACATATTTATCCCCTATAGTGGTAGTGAAGGTCCTCATTTTGTTGAGAATATCCTTATCCACTATGTTCACATCTACCTTGGTGCACAATAAGTTTTTTTCTTGATCCAATGTGGCTTCCATGTAGTGTGTGGTTACCATATGAGGTAAATTCCTCCATCTTTTTATTTATCCTAATTCTAATTTTATTGGCCCCAAAGTGTGACACTTAATTATATCCCTGTTGACTTCTAAGTCACCCCCAGCTTGTGCATAGCTCACAAGGATCCTCCAAAAGGTTTGTGCACCTAGGAAGTGTTGAGTTCTTTAAATCAAACCATGCACAGATGCCTCCTGTCTGCCCCTGTGCCTAAGGCAGACAGTGCAGATCTATGCATTGACTGACTGTTGACTTATGCTCACAAGGAGTTCTTAATGCGTGCCCCATGAAGAGATCATCACTCAAGCTAAAATGATGTGTAGGTTCAAGTATGCAAAGCCCCAGTCTTTAGACAGCATAGGAAGAGGTGCACAAGAAGCAATTCCAAATCATGAGAAGTGCACCCAAGGTCTTCCATCTTTGTGTGCATTCGTATTCAAAAGGGCCCCTGCACCTTCACGATGAAGTCTCGCATCAATTCACAGAGTTTCGCTTATGTGCTCTCATAAGTTCTAGACTGCAATCTATGTTGTGCACATACTACTTCGCAGACTAATGTGAACCCTAGGTGTAAAGCGAAGATGTGAGAAGATTATTTAAGGCGGACTTGGCACAAAAAGGTAAAAATTTATGCACCCTCATAGAGGACTTCTATATCTACACTCTTCACCTACTCGTGGCTCACTATGCAATCTAACTATGTAACCCTCAGTGTGTAGATGTTCCCAAAAGGCACAAGGCAACGATTCCCATCACATGTGCAGCAATGATGTGGCAGTTCAAGGGAGACCTGCACAGTGATTGATAGGTAGCGATGAAGTATAAAGAGGTAGTTAGAAAAGTAGTTGAGTAGTGTTCGAGGCCTTGCCAGAACAAGCAAATGCAGAAACAACGGTCAAACATCTGAACATGATCACACACCACCCCTCTAACTTTTCAAGGAATCTTCCACTCTCATACACACACATGGATCCAAAGGAATCCTGCAACCAACTCTCAGATTCAAATCACTCGACAAAATTTAAGAAGCATAGGCGTGATGCCACAATATAATTAAAAGACTGTATTTGCCACTCCAAGTGACGCATTAATTGTAAAATGGCTTGATCCATTATAAAAACCTTGTTCTTCATTGTAAGAAGGGTTGACATTTTTAGGCAACCTCATGCTGCCAAAAAATTTCCCTCCAAAAGCACTTCTATTGATTGGACCTTGCATGTTAATGAGAATTAAGTTCACCTCCCTCTGTTCTTCTTACACTTTGTTATTTGTGTTTGTTGATCTTTGTCTATGGGTAATGTTCACCAATCTCATCGTCGTCCATTCCCATCACCTCTGTGTGGAACTTGAAACTCACTTACAGGGCATAACCTGTGTACATTCAGGTCTGTGTAGACATTATTTGTGGATCATTTGTCATCCCTCTCAGTGTTGCATTGCTTTCCTTCACCTCTATGCGAAATACTTATGCATTTAGATTGTCTTTGGTGGAGTCTGTGTGATAATGTCTTGTTCTCAAGTATTTGTAGTGTGTTCATGGCAGTAGGAGTGTTCGCTCTATTCTCGATGTATCACCATTTTATTTTCCAGCACTCTCTTACCTTCTCCCTCCCTTTTCCCTCAAAAATCTTAGATTTAGATTAGCGATAGATTTACCTTTCTGCGCTTTAGGTCTCCGCATTAGTCCTAAACCAAGTGCACTTAGAATAGAAGGATTTTGGCCTACTCTAGAGGTTCGTCCCAAAGAGCGCAAGGGTCCCACGCCTTAGGGACGTTCCCATCATTACGACGAGACAACCGATGCTCTGCATGCATAGGTGACCGATAATACATCCGTGCCCAACACCGAACACTTTGTGCCCTACGCAAGGCATTCACACTCTGCAACCCACCACAAAATATCCTACGTAGTAGATCATCCACAGGTGCACATTTCAAACGACAACAATGCCCATGAACATTTTTGAATAGGCAACATTTGTTCGGTTCATACTCCTTAAGCCTCTTATTTTGATTTTGTTTTTTTTTATTATTGTTGAGGGAAGCATGAGGTTGGGTATGATTTTGAGTCGCAAGCTAAGGGAAATCAATGGCAATGACAATTGAAGTGGAATTAACCTCTTTTATATTGCTATATTCATTTTTTATTGTTGGAAGTATTTTTTATTTATTCTGGGTTGGGCCAAATCCATGCCAACGTCTCTAATGGCATTATTGTTTCAATTTAGTATTTTAGGGTATTAGTTTAGGAGTGAAAATTTTACCATCATGACCATAATTGTTTCTACCGTTATCAATGACCACCTAATCTATCCTAAGGCATCTTCATAAGACTTGTAGGGGAATTTTGGACCTCTTCTCTTGTATATTTGTTTAATGAATGTAGAAAGAGATCACATAGTTCTCGTGGATCCAAATCAAGAGCACTAGCTGAGGAGTAAAGGAATTGGCACCACCTCGTGCAAGGTGGGCAGCAAACTCATTAGGTTCTTATTTACTGTGAAAAAAATCTCTAATACATCTACATAGTAGTTTATTGATATCAAATGTTTTCACAAACTTTGTAATGAGTTATTTAAAGGAATGGATTGAGCCTTGAAGGAAACGATATTACCAATCAAGAGCAATTCCCTCTAAAGTCTTAGCTTAAAATATTTTAGTGACAACACCCTCCCAAGGGAGGAGCTCCCTTACAACCATAGCATAATCTTTGACATGTGTATCGGGTCATCGTCTCCTTTGTAATTGGGAAGTTCAAACATAGGTTAAGGAAATGTGATACTAAATATGATATGAGCTTAAGGTTCCTTAAGGTACTTTAAATATATTCTCGTCGTGGGATCATCATCCAAGGGTGTATTTGAGTAGCCCAAAGGAGGAGGTTAAGATGGATATCTTTGTGAAAGAGAAGGCCTATAGTGGGTGGTAAATTATGTGGATAGCTAGAAATGTAATTGGTATATTGTGTGGATTTGAAGTAAATGTAATAATGAAGAAGTTGGTTTTGAATGATAAGCATAGAGAGTCATAACCATGGGCATTTTGATTAGAGTAAATATGAGGTTACTAGCCCAAAATAGAGAACGAGAAAATCAGATTTGATGGAAGGATTGTGTTGGTTCAAATGAGGGAAATGTTGAGTTGAAGCAACAAAATGTTGATTAGGAGTGACATGTTGTTGGTTAGTAGTATATGTGATAAGCAAGACTATGTGTGGCCAGTAAATGGGGCATAGCTTGGCTATCCTCAAGATCACAAAAATATGACTCACCAATGTGGAAATAAAGACTATCTTCAATATTTGTTGGATTAGGAAGGAGTGGGTTTCTTTTGATGAGAAGTCCCCACCATGGTTAGTGCAAGTATGTAGAAGTGAATTGTAGAGGTGAATGGGTTAGATGAATATGGTTTTGTACATAAGGTATCGCATTGTGGAGGGCTCGATTTAATCCTCATGTTAGACAACTCTTATCGAGCCTCGTGTTAGACAATTCTTCTTCCATTTTTTTGATCCCTTGATTATAAGCATCCAAGCCAAGCTCATATTCTTGCTCAATGTTTCAAATCTCGATATAAGGTGACCTCAAGACACTAGGACATAAACCACCACCAATCATAGTCATGTCTTTCCAATAATGTTGGTTGTGTGGTGTAAAGGAACATCATTTAGAGGACCTAACAAGGAATTGAGCTCCCCTAAGTGAATCCCAATGGCCTTAGTTGGAAAAAGAAAAAAAGGGCTACTAGAACCAAGAATTTTCAAGAAATGTTCATACTACTTTTCATTTGACGTCCGATTAGCCCAATCACCGAGATGTGGGTTTGAGGTTGACAGTGAATAGAAAAGCTTATGTTGAAGATGAATGTCTCCCAAATACATACATGTTTGGTTAATGAGACACCCAAGAAACAATATAAAAAGATAAATATGGAACAAAAACTGGAAAGGACAAACAAAAAGATAACCATCACATCATGTTTATTAGAGTTTGCATGCACGGAAAATTGCATGTCTCACCTCACACATTCGACTTCCCAATGCCAAGCCAAGACAACCGAAATTAAAAGAACTATAATATTCAAAAATTTGGTTGACAAAGTTGATTAGCTTGTTGAGCTTCTTCTTGTAATTTATCTTTGCTCACAAGTTTGTTGTTCCCAAAAGTCCTCAATTGCCTCATAGTAAACATTGAGGATTTAGAATCGTCAAATTAAGAGGTGAAGATATGTTGTAGATTGAAAGAAATGTTGGTAAAGTTGTTGATAAACATTGTTTTGATTTGAGGTTGCAAGGTCTAGATACATAACACAAGGGATCCTCTAAACTCTTAGTGGTTGACCCTGATCATGTCACATCATCAAATGAAAAGAATCATTGAAGAAAGGAAGAAAGAGGCACACTACAAGGCAATCATGCTAGAGAAAAGCTCGAAAGGGGATAGGCAAGAGTAAATCAAGAAGGAATGGGAAAAGTATCTCATGCTCAAAGTAGTGTATGCCTATTTGAAACTAATTAAAAAGTAAATCCAAAATAATTGTGGGAAAATACACAAGTAGACTCGTACACAAGCAAAACAAAGTTACTAATGAAAAGAAAGCTCCCAAATTCATAATCCATTAACGAAATAGAAACAGACAGACTTTGAGACTAAGTTAACAGTAGGTTCAATCTACACAAGCAACACCTACTACTACTTTCAATTTGGCAAAGAGACTAAGAAACATATTCCTATCATTTTTTTTATTTTTATATAGCAAACCGGAAGTGAAATCATTACAAGTTATCTCAATACAACGCTACTCAAATTAAGGATCTACGGCTTTCACAATCCATGTATATGAGAAATAGACTTTTTTGAAATAATTGTGTAGATTTTTATTGATCAACCCAACTATATAGTCCTCTAAACAATCACTAGACCAAGATAAAGATATGAAAATGAATGTTAGAGATGTTTTAGTTTGAGATTAGTTAACACTAAATTCAATCCACAAAAGCAACACCAACTTCTAGTTTCAAATTGGCAAAGAGAGTAAGAAACGTTGCACCTAGCATTTTTTTTTTTTATGTTCATTTATATAGCAAGCTAGAAGTGAAAGCATGGAAAGTTAGCTCAAAACAACTATATAATACTCTAAACAATCACTAGATCAAGATAAACATATGAAAATGAATGGTAAAAACTTTTTAGTTGAGGATAAAGTGTATATAAACTACCTACAATTCAAAGATGTAAGTCTAACATAGTAGTGACCAACGATATGTGGCAAAGTAAGAGAAAAATGGTGAAAATACAACACCTAATGCATGAGAAGAAAAAGAAAATTGATCAAACGCACCACAAAAAGATGAAAACATACAAGGAACAAGCCAAAGTGACGAGGACACTGAAATTCGCTCAAGAAAACCTCAAAATATCAACTAAATCTATGAAAACACCTCAAATGCACTCAAAATGAATGAAAAATTCCAGAGCAATGTGATATAGAGTGTGAAAGAGCTTAGAGTTGAAACCAACTTCAAATAGTCAAGAAATTCGTTTGAAACACTCAAGCCAACAGGGAATCAACAAACAGTTAAAGTTGTCAAAGTGACCAAATATTGCCAATATTGCTCAAATATATAAGAAGAATGACCAACGATGTAAGAGTAATTATAGTAGGCCGAAACAGTATAGAAATGATGTAAAATGACCAATAAGAATGACAAGAACGGCTGAAAATGAATGCAAAAAAAAAGATATATAAAAGCAAACAAAGCTTGTAAAACTTTGTCAATGTTTTCGAATAGTAAGAAACAAGATGCATGAGATGTGGGGCATCACTGAAATCAGTAATGTGTGAGATAAAATAATCAAAAATAGCAATATGACCAAGTTTTATCAAGAAGATGTGAGAGAGAGAATGTGCAAAGAAAACAGGGTATTCTGAAAACAACTTGGAAAGAAAGAAAATGTGTCAACATGCTTAGAGCAACCATGGAAGAGAAACAGAACAAGATGATAATGAATAGATTATTGTGATGGAAGTTAGAAGAAGAGAAATAGAGCTTAGAATGGCATATTATGTCGAGAACGATGCAATCAAGTAAGAATGTGAAGGGGGAACTTTTGTCAAACAATTGGCAAGCAAGTGATCTAACACTGAAACTCACCCAAACATCAAGCAAGACATTTAAATAAAGTGGTAAATGTCAAATAGTCTAAGGTCACTACAAATTAGGTCACTACAGGGAAGGTTATCCTCTGTGATTGGGGGTAAGGACAAAACAAGTCCCCCGAATCAATCGACCCAAACTCCCATCATGAGAAATCCTGAGAACTAGAGACTAGACCATTCCCCTGGGCGTGACCAAGCTAGAGCAATCAACTAGACTCCGACAGAGTCACCCCATCGAGAGGAGGGCGAGGACCTAACCCCATATATAGATAGAGATAAGCGGGACAGGGAGTTCCCAAATAGATATATAGGCCTCCTCATCTAGGGAGTTTGTTTCCCCCATATCTGTATCCATATATATAAATATATATGGAGAGGGGAAGGGGGGGCAAGGGGAAGGCCAAAAAAGAACTCTATATTGGGGGACAAATGACTACTATATAGAGCTTACCCATATCTAGATAGGGCCTCGGCTATATATAAGGGATTAGGGAGAAGGGGCATGACAACCAAAGTTTGTTGCAGATCGATCTGGTGTGCCCAGATCCAGATCGGTTGTTCCCCCTGACCCAACCAATCGCTCTGAACCATCCAATGCCAGTACTCCCAACAACATTCTCTCCTTCCGGTTACTCTACCCATCCAGCATATGACCCTCTATCCATCCAACACGAAGTGAGGGAGGCTTGAATACACAAAAACTATAAACTAACTTGCTATTGAAGTAGGCGTGACTGCAAGGTAAGAACCCTGAGCTTGAATACAAATCAAGAAGCTTGACTGCGATTGTATGGGTGGGTGTGGGCATACAGGATTAGCCCCACTTGTAGGTCAATGCCCGATCAACCACTGATCAAATAAGACCTATTAAGAACTCTCAAAACACCAAAGAAGACACGTTGAAACAAATTGTAACAAGAAATGCAATAGCATAAACAACTATGTAAGGATTGTAGACAATTTTAAGGTTGAAGCTATGAAGGAGCTTAACCCAAACCTTGCAAAATCCGAATTAAATAAGCAAACGACAAATTGAACAGAAAGTTGGAAATGAAATAAAGTAAATTAATAAATCAATCTACTCTAAACTAATCTAATGCTAAATTAAAAACTGGAAATGAATAAAATTACACCCTCATCTATCAAACTTGAAATGGCAAACAAAATAAAAGTGTAATAGGTGAAGCACAACATCCTCATGGAGGGTTGTGTCATGTATTTGTCATATAGGGCTCACTAAGCAAGAAATCCAAGCTCCAAGTAATTATCTAAATTGTTAAAACCTAGACAGGCACAAAAACAACAAAATTAGAGTTGTATGTCATAAGAGTATAGAGGATGGGTTATAATTTTTCAATTCCTTAAAATATGGAACATGTGTGTATAAATAGACTAAGAATCATTTTGGCTGGTTGTGCAAAAATGAACAGACCTGGAATAGAAAAAGAAGTGCCAAGGACAAGGAAAACATCTCGTGTGCATGTTTTAACCCCCACTGAGACTTTACAAAGGGGAAACCACAATTTTATGCAGTGGCAATTACACAACAACCATAGTAATTTTGTAACTAATGAAGGTAAAACAAAGATAAAAACACAAACATGAAACCAAAAGGGCCAAGACATTGATCAAAGGTAAAAGCAAGCTCAAAAAGGTATTGAATATTGAACAAGGCATGCAAAGTAATTAATGGAGTTGAACAATGAGACGAAACGCATTCTAATAACTAGATGTCTATATGACATCAATGGACTTGAATATTGCACTACCACAACTTTAGGTACTTACAATCTCATATGTCAAATTGAGCATCTTGCTTGGTCATGATCCAAATAACATCATTTACATTAACCTTTTATTCTGAATGATATTTATAGTTTTTTTTCCTTTATGGTGCAATGGTGGTTCGTAAGTTGATCGTATTTGGTTGGCTTATTTGGCATGCAACATTACTAAGTTAAATGTTCATTTGGATAAACAATTCCCCATTGGATTTAATCGCTTGATGATTGGAACAATTAGCACTTATAATATTTGTAAAGGTGATGTGTAAGCCTTCAAAATTTTGTTTCCTTTTTATATGGTGTAGTATTTCAGAAGAGGAAGGAAACATGATTGGGCTTTCTCTTGGAGGTATTATATTCTCCATTTAACATGTAGGAAATTATTCTTCCCAACAATTCACTTATATTTCTTGTTTTTTACATAGAATAAGATTTCATGGGATGAGGAGGCAAACACTTCTTGTTATAAACTTCATCAATGCTGCATGTGTATAGCATTTTTTTGTTAATTTGAGCGATTTTGCTACCATAGTTATTCATGTGAATACTAACCCTTTAGCTTGTTGTAAGAACCTTCTCCACTCTCCTCTCTTTCTGATTTTTCAAATTGGTGTGGGAGTTAGATGAATCTTCCCCCTTTCTGATTTTTCAAATTGATGAGGGAGTGAGTTATTTCATCTAGAGGAGCCTATATGAAAAGCATCCTTTTGTCCGTTGTGAAGATTACATTCACGTTAGTTGTATTCCCTTTGACAGGCGTCTTCTATGTAGATAGCCTTCGCATCAATTGTATTCCCTTGCAATTGTAATATATGGGAGAGGGTGGTGCATATTTATAAAGGCAAGATAATATTAAGGATTTTGTAAGTCTACTCCAGGTTGGTTATATTCGTACACAAATTAATTTCTTCCTTTCTAGTAAATAATATTGCTCAATTTTATTTTATGATTGTTACGTTGTCTTGTAGACCCAGTTTATTGGCATGTAGTTGTCACCACAATAGTAGATGAGAGTACGCAAATTTTAGTGAGAGCCAGATATAAGATATACTCTACAAGATGATATCCGTTATGCTCCATGCAAAGATATACGAGCTCAACTCAACTGTGACATACTAAGAGTCTTTAAAGTGGTTTCCAATGCCTCTTTTGATTTACAATAGTAACATGTGTAGAAAATATGAAGTCACTGAGAGATGCTAGATAGCAGCATCATAAAGATATCATTTGATTATAATCATTGTAATAAAGAAATGTATTCATTATACACGTACATGTACTCTCAGTTGGGTCAGCATATATAAGTTTCACAAGAATGCCACCAATAGCGATTGTGCCAGCATGGTTGATCAAGCATACAAAAAAATAAACCATATTTTTTCAAATAGCCATTGGATACCAACAAAACTCGCATTCAGAATACCTCGCATTTATAAGAAAATGAATCATGGTCGGGACAGACTAAAATAGTTGTCATTTAAGAATTCAAAACAAACGTTAATGAAAAAAGCTTCTCAAGGCTAATTATCGAATACCTGTAACAAAAACAAGACGGAATTATTCATTAACGCATTCCATCCATGCAAGTCCCATGTACATGCATTTTTTTAGATAGATACAATCTTATATCAGTCTTATGGCAACCAAAAATAGTGGCAGATCTACGTTTATCCAAGATGTCGTTACCATCTTCAAAATAAAGGATGGTATATCAAATACTATTTCAAGCAGAGTTTTGGTCTCCTCTCCCATCGTTGGTACACCCCTATCTCTAGAGTCCTGTTCAGTTTTTCACTTTGGCCTCAATTATCCCCAGACAGCTTTCACAAGATCAAATTAAAAATACACACACTCTTGGGGCCAACAGGGTATTCATTATTTAAATATCTTCTTTGTAGCACAAGATTTATAAATAATTGATTATTTTTCTTATACAAATGCTTCGCTGATTTTGTGCAAATTTTGCCAATTGATACTTTTATACAATATATGTAACCTAGTATTGTCAAATTCCATTGCAGAGACCGGTTTTACTAATGTAGGGAGGTTTATTTAAATGTTTTCTCAACAGCACAAGATTCAAAATGATACCACATATGTTCTTCAAGGCGATATGTTGGATTTTGTGCACCTCCCACAGTTTCGCATCTTATATCGTGTACATTACCCTTCTAATTGAGATTGCCAAAAGCACATGAGACACCATCTTCTGCAGATTCTAGATAAAAATCAGTAACAAAACTTGGAAAAGCTTTGTATTGGACACATATAGCATTTAGAAAAGTACGTGTTAACCATTTTCTGCATGACCAGTTTGTGTTTTCCCTTTGGCTCTTTTCGTTTCTCCCTTGCTCGTTTTCTGTGTTTGGTCACTTGCTTTGTTGCTTGTCTTTTCCTTTCGACCTCCCCTGGTTCGGGCTCTTCTCCCTTGTTCTTTGTCTTTTCCCTTTGCCTTGTTTGTCTTAGCCTTTCTTGCTTTGTTTTGTCCCGAAGTGCCATTCGAAAAAGGTTCCAAAGGGCCACTCCCCTTCTAAGTGCCCTTCAGAACGTTTCCGAAGGGCCCTTCTTGCCTTGCCTTCCCCCCAAGTTGTTAGGTTGTGGAGCTAAAAGCTTCAACCTTTGCAAACTAGGAACAGATGGTTGCTGAGTTCTACAGGAACCGGCGTCGGCAGCATGACCGACGTCGGCAGAATCCAGTGCAGAAGGCCACCGGCGACGGCAGGAAGTCGGCCGACGTCGGCAGAACCAGACCAGCAGGGACCGGCGTCGGTCGCCTGTGTGTTCCCGAAGTGTTCGTTTCACGGACAGTTAGTTAAGTGAACGATGAGTTTGCATGTCAAGACCAACCAGAGTCTTGGGCTGCGAGGATAATTGTCTAAATTAAGAGTCTTAGTTATTGTTTGTGTTAGGGATCTATTTATAGACCCATTGGCATGTATTGTTCAAGGCATGAGATAGAAAGGAAGAGTTCCTTCTAGTTGTAAGATCTATGAGTTGCAGGTTGTTGCAAGCTCATTGGAGATCTACATGTAAGTTTGGTCTTTGAATTGCAGGTTGCAGGTTCATGAGAGATCAGCTTGAAGTGCTATAGAGTGCTTGATGTACCGGCAGGGTTATTACTGACTGGTTGGTGAGGTGAACACCAATTCTGTGTGTGAGTTGGTTGTTGGGACCGTTTTTGTGTAGGAGAGTGTGTGAGAAGAATTACTGTACACTTGAGGTGTGGCGAATCTCTGTAAGGTGAAAGAGTGTGGCGGCTCTTTGATGTATTCTTTTCTGTATAGTGTTAATACGAAATAGTGTATTGTCTCTCATATTCTGTGCTATTGGTGAATTCTAGTTACTTGTGTTTCTGGTTATTTCCGCATATTCAATTGCTTATATATTTGGTAATCATACTGTACTCTATCTGAGGAGCAAGATCCTAACGAGTTGAGTCAGAGCATGTTTGTTGTTCTAGATTCCTGACAAGTGGTATCAGAGCAAAGTTGTTAGCTCATAGCTTGATACCACTAACAAGTGGTATCAGAGCTTTTGGTTGGGATACTAACAGATTGGTGTAGATCTGGATAGTGTGTTTTGATTACAGGGTACTCACAGGGTTTCTGTTTGAGTGGGAGTTGAGCAATGACAGAAAGCAGTCAACTACGAATGGAAAAGTTTAATGGCAAGAACTACCAATTATGGAGGATGCAGATTGAGGACTATCTGTATCAGAAAGATTTGTACTTACCGTTGGGTGGAGTTGCTAGCAAACCCTTGGATATGAAAGATGAAGAATGAGAGGTTCTTGATCGGAAGGCTCTGGGATCTGTTAGATTGAGTCTTGATTCATCTGTGATTTCCAGCTTATCACAGTGTAAGACAACGGTGGAGTTGATGAAATCTTTGGCAAATTTATATGAAAAACCCTCGGCTTCAAACAAGGTATTTCTTATGAAGCGTTTATTTAATTTGCAAATGTTGAAAGGTGGATCTATTCATAGCCATCTTAGTGATTTCCATGGTTTGGTAAACCAGTTAAGTTCAGTTAATATTGTATTTGATGATGAACTTAGAGCTCTCTTAATCTTGTGTTCATTACCTGAAAGTTGGGAAGGTTTGGTAATGGCAGTTTCTAATACTGTGTCTCCTTCAAAAGTCTTAAAAGTGGATGATGTTGTGAGTGTAATCTTGAATGAAGAGATACGCAGGAAAAGCACAGGTGAATTATCTGGAAATGCTTTGAGTGTTGAAGGAAGAGGAAGGCCAAGAGAGAGGACAGAGCGTGGGAGATCAAGGTCGAAGACAGGCAAGAGATCCAAGTCCAGGTATGGCAGAATAACCTGCTGGAAATGTGGAAAGCAAGGGCACTTAAAGAGAGATTGCAAATCGGGTGAAGATCATCATGAAGAACATGGAGAAGAAGCAGATGTTGCAGGCTACGTTGCACAGGATGCTCTGGTATGTTCTTTGGATAAAGTAGAATCTTGGGTATTAGATTCTGGTGCCTCTTTTCATGCATCTCCACATAGAGAATTTTTTCATGAGTATGTCCAGGGAGACTTTGGAGAAATTTGTGTAGGGGATGGTAAGTCTTGTCAGATTGTTGGCAAAGGCAAAGTGAAGCTGAAATTGCAGACAGGTGACACATGGGTGTTAAAGGAGGTCATGCATGTCCCAGTTCTGAAGCGGAATCTGATTTCGGTTAGAAATTTGGGTGAAGAGGGTTGCACAGTAACTCTCACAACGGACTCTTGGAAGGTTACCAAGAGTACACTTGTTATAGCTAGAGGTAAGAAAGTAGGTACGCTTTATCTATCTACTTGTTTTACTGATTCTCTTTCTGGGTTATCTACTTCAGCTGTAGATTCAGAGATGTGGCTTGATAGGCTTGGTCACATAGATAAGAAGGAGATGCTGGTTCTTGAGTCAAAGGATATGCTTTCGGATTTGGAAGGCATGGATCGTGGTTTCTGTATGCAGAAGAAGAAAGTGAGGTTTCTTGAGGAATCCGATGTTAGTAACAAGAACGGGAAAGCCTTGGTTTTCAAGGAGAAAGTGACGGACAGAGTTCAGCATAAGGTGCAGAGGAATTCTGAGCAGAGCAAGGGTGATTTGGACAAGGTTTTGATCCAAAAAGAGCTCGCGAGAAAAAGTCAGGTCTCACAAGAAAAACACAGAGACCGACGTCGGCAGGAAAACCGGCGTCGGCGTCCAGACAGGGACCGACGTCGGCTATGTGCAGCCCGACGTCGGTGACTCGGGGCAGACAGAGACCGGCGTCGGCCAGGGAAAACCGACGTCGGCAGAGAGGCAGTCGCAGGAAACCGACATCGGTCGGCTGTAGACTGAGATGTGACCGGCATCGGTTACTGAGACGAATTTTGGGTGGACAGCGAGTTGTCATGGAGTCTCAAGCGCCCATTTGGAGGACTGAAGGTGTAAGTAAGTTCTTAAATTCGTCATTTCCCTTCTTTACACTACTTGTTGCTCACTTATGGCATAGGACCAGGAAGTTATTGAAGAAGCAGAACAGGTAGATCCAGGAAACAGTGGGAGCTTGGCATGGATGAGGATGTGATTCCTTGGAGGAGAACCAAACAGGGGTTTTGGGTAGTGTTGCCAGCTGGAAGTAAGCACTGAGAGACGAATGGATGTTGAGGATGAAGAAGAGCGGAAATAGATACGTGAGATCAGGGTATATGATCTTGTATTAGTTGCAGGGCAATGGAGGTTTGATCATTGTGTTTCTCTTTACCAGGTTGGATAGTATTAGCTACACTATTCTATTTTCTGTATGATGTGCTTGTTGCAGGGTTACATATACAGGTATTTCTGAACTAAAGGTAAAGCTAGTTCAGGGGTTTGTCATGGAGAATCTGGGAGCAGCAAGATTCTTTGGCATGAGTGTGATCTAGAGACATGGAGGTCTTGTTGACTTTGTTTCAGGATGATTGTGTGAAGCCGGTTAGCACACCGATGGTAAGACAGTTCATAGAACAGGTGTCTTGATTCACATAGTGAGGTTGAGTGCATGGTATGTACTAAACCTGAGTTTTCCCAAGGAGTGGGAGTTGTCACAAGTTTGGAGTCAATCCGGGAGAGTAATACTGAAGGGCAGTTCAGTTGGACCAGCAGCAGGTGCACATGCTATGCAGGGTCAAGTTCTTTTTCTACATGGTTGTAGATGCGGATGTGGCAGGTAATTTGGATGACAGATTTTGCACCACGGATTTTGTGGTGGTTGGTCTTCAAGAGTGATCTTGAGGAGGGATACAAAGCCAAGGAAACAAACTAGACGGTGTACAGGTACAGGTACAGGTTGCAGCTGTTTATCTCCAAGTGGGAGATTGTTAGGTTGTGGAGCTAAAAGCTTCAACCTTTGCAAACTAGGAACAGATGGTTGCTGAGTTCTACAGGAACCGGCGTCGGTAGCATGACCGACGTCGGCAGAATCCAGTGCAGAAGGCCACCGGCGACGGCAGGAAGTCGGCCGACGTCGGCAGAACCAGACCAGCAGGGACCGGCGTCGGTCGCCTGTGTGTTCCCGAAGTGTTCGTTTCACGGACAGTTAGTTAAGTGAACGATGAGTTTGCATGTCAAGACCAGCCAGAGTCTTGGGCTGCGAGGATAATTGTCTAAATTAAGAGTCTTAGTTATTGTTTGTGTTAGGGATCTATTTATAGACCCATTGGCATGTATTGTTCAAGGCATGAGATAGAAAGGAAGAGTTCCTTCTAGTTGTAAGATCTATGAGTTGCAGGTTGTTGCAAGCTCATTGGAGATCTACATGTAAGTTTGGTCTTTGAATTGCAGGTTGCAGGTTCATGAGAGATCAGCTTGAAGTGCTATAGAGTGCTTGATGTACCGGCAGGGTTATTACTGACTGGTTGGTGAGGTGAACACCAATTCTGTGTGTGAGTTGGTTGTTGGGACCGTTTTTGTGTAGGAGAGTGTGTGTGAGAAGAATTACTGTACACTTGAGGTGTGGCGAATCTCTGTAAGGTGAAAGAGTGTGGCGGCTCTTTGATGTATTCTTTTCTGTATAGTGTTAATACAAAATAGTGTATTGTCTCTCATATTCTGTGCTATTGGTGAATTCTAGTTACTTGTGTTTCTGGTTATTTCCGCATATTCAATTGCTTATATATTTGGTAATCATACTGTGCTCTATCTGAGGAGCAAGATCCTAACGAGTTGAGTCAGAGCATGTTTGTTGTTCTAGATTCCTGACACAAGTGTCCCTTCAAACTTTTTCGAATGGCACTTATTGTCCAAGTGAAAGTTCAGAAGGGCACTTTTTCGCCCAAGTGACCCTTCGAACTTTTTCGAATGGCACTTTTTTGTCCAAGTGACCCTTCAGAAAAGTTCCGAAGGGCACTTTTTCGTCTAAGTGTCCCTTCGAAACTTTTCCGAAGGGCACTTGCCTTGTCCTTTCCTCCAAAGTGACCCTTCGGAAAAAGTTCCAAAGGGCACTTTTTGCCCAAGTGTCCCTTCAGAGCTTTTCTGAAGGAAAAGTGCCCTTGAGAACTTTTTCGAAGGGCACTTGCCTTGTCCTTTCCTCCAAAGTGACCCTTCGGGAAAAAGTTTCGAAGGACACTTTTTGCCCAAGTGTCCATTCAAAACTTTTCCGAAGGGCACTTTTGCCGGTTTTCTCCAAGGTTACCCTTCGGGATTTTTCCCGAAGGGCCCTTTGTCTTTGGAAATGCCCTTCAAAAAAGTTCTAAAGGGCCATTTCCTTTGGAAATGCCCTTCGGAATTTTCAGAAGGGACCTTGTGCCCTTTCCCAAGTGTCTTTCGGGAAAAGTTCCCAAATGAACTAGCCGTTGCCTAGAAGCCAAAATTTTTGAAGGAATTCCTTTCGGACAAATTGTCTGAAGGAATTACTTCAGAAAAATTGCCCGACCCAAATGAATTCCCATGACGTGCCGCAAGATGTCAAATTTAGGGTGGCCAACTAGCCGTTGGGGTGCAACTTGGTGACGTGTCGCAGGATGTCAAATTTCATGTCCAAAGTCTTCAAGCAAGAAGTGAAGTCACTGAGAAAACCTGAACGACTCTGTAGTGCAAATCGAGTTTCCCAACATGCTTGACTTATGACTTTTATATGTAGAAGCAATCAAAGAACCTGAAGGAGCAAGCAAGGAGGAAAGCCATTCAAAAAACCTGAAAGGGTCTTAAGCAAAGCAAAATCGGGTTTTCAAAAGAGCTTTGCTTATGACTTTTATAAGTAGAAGCAATCAAAAAACCCGAAAGAGCAAGGATAGTGCAAATTGGGTTTCCCAACATGCTTGACTTATAAGTTTTATAAGTAAAGCCATTCAGAAGGCCCGAATGGGTCTGCAATGCAAAACGCGGAAGCTTTCAGGAAGAATCTAAGGTTCGCAGCAGCGATACGAGCCATTTCTTATGGAGGGCCATCTCACCATTGGTTTTGCAACGATCTTGGTCATTTCGAGAGGGGAATCAAAGAAAAGGACAACTCCAACTAAATGAGAGAACAGCTGGAATCAGTTTCACCAAGATGGAGACGACAAACCGTTTTGGAGATTTCTATTTTGGCGCCCAAGAGCTCTCTCTTCTCTCCCTCTTTTGCTATAAATAGGAGCCTTGGGCTCTTGTTTTATCATCCACATAGTATGGCGAAGCCCTGCTGGAATGTTCTCCCATTTTCTTGCCTTTGAGCAAAGAAGCATAAGTTTGTTTTCTTTCTAAGTTTTAGGCATTTGCCTAGGCATGCAAGAGACACAGAATGACAAGTGATGTTTTATCCTTTTGTTCTCTGTCCTTCATGCTTTTGAGCAAAAAGTTGATCCAACAGGTCATGTAGAGTGCATTCTAGTTGTATGAAAGTTTGCACATGTGTAACCCTTTTCTGGAATATACAGGGTGTCTTTCCAGTTACTTACCTTGTGTGATCTCATTCATTTTGTCTCTAAATTGAAATACCTATGTTAGAATCTTCTAGAGCTTGAGGTATAGACTATATTATATTGTATTGTGCATAAGTATAGGGCATACATGTGGATACTAATTCTTGGTGTATCACCATTTTAGACTAGGCTTTTCATTTATGCAAACTTCTAACTCTTTTCACTCATACAAACTGGTTCAACAGTTTTATTGCACAAAAAGCTAATACAGGGAGCTAGCCCTTTCAACCTAGAGGTTCATTTCCACTTATAGGCACACCCACAGACCTAGAAATGTCCCAACGTTGCCCAAATCTGGAAGAGGCCTGAACAGCCCTCTTCTAGGGTGCAAGATTTGGAGACAACAATACGCAAACTGATTGCTTCCTCTTGCTCAAACGATTCTTTTGTAATTTGCTATGCCTTTTGCAAGACAACGCTTTTATCTTTATATTCTTATCATTATGCACCATTTAATTACCCTTCAGTATCTCCTTGTGTGGAAGGAATCGAGTAGGACTCATAACAAGTAAGCACTAACTAAGATTTCAAAAATACTGTTTTAGAGTAGTTTTTGCCAAATTACTTTTTTCTCTCAATCAATCCTAAAAGATAGCACTTTTGATATTTCCAAGCTCCCCCTTAAAATTAAAAAATGGATATAACAGAAGGTTTTATGGGTTCTGGTCGAATTATGATTATGCTACAACAAAACCATTCTCATCTCAATCTGAGCTCCTAATTAAAATTCATGGCCAAACTCATAATATATGAAACTCTCAAATTTTCCTAATATTGCAGTCAAAATGGAAAGAATTACAAGTTCAAAACTTTGTCATCATCCCCCTGAGATTTGGTGTCAATTTAATTTCATCTAAATTAGTTATTCTATATCTAAAAAAATCAAGTTACTCCACCATGGGCCTTGTGTGCTTCTCAAAGGAAATAATATGCACAAAAGCAATAATAGCTGAATTTTCTAACTCATAAATCAACCTCAAGTTAGCTAATTCTTTCCTTAGTGGTATCCAAAACTTTGGGCCCTGTCAACTTCCAACATCAAAACTTCCAAATCCTCACCAAATATTGGGAAAAATTATCTGAAATTTTACTAAATGTCTAGATCCAAATTTCAGAAATATAACTAAATTCTTTGGCAATCTTTAATGTAGTTCAAAAATATTTCCTTTTAGTCAATTTTTCTTTCTTTCACTTAAGCACCTCAACTTCTGAATCCACTGAGTTGTGAAACCTAAAAGAGTCCTAGTGTCAAACTTAGAGCGTTCAGAACTTTTCTTCCCCAACTTAAGTCATTTCAGGCTCTAATTCCACCAAGTTCTGAACTTACAGATGGTCAACTACAGTGATTTTAGGTCCCCAAATGACCCCAGTTCCGTCAGCCATTGGGAACAATGCTTACCATATTGTTCATCTTAAAACTAAATCATCAGGGAAGAACACAACATACATAGCAAAGCACTTCATCTCTAGCTTATGAGACAAATATATAAAAGTTAAAACAAAGAATAAATACCAAACAATAACATGGTTATTCAGGCTCGCCTTTGTACTACCTTTGTATATATGAGGGAGAGCCAAAATTGTTGAGCAATTCGATCACTGTCCAACTCTAAGCAATCCTCCACAGGATCAAGAAGTTGCTATTCATCCTTCCTCAAGATCATCGGCACTTTCTAACCTCACAACGTCACTTAGGCATTGAACTCAAGGATTCGGGTTAGTGGTACCAAGTATCCCATTGGCACTTAGTAATGTTTCTTTACACTTAACAATTTGAATATATTTCCTTCATTCTCATATTGTTGCATCATTGTAGGGAATCAATTGTGTCTCATTCTAGATTGCATCTAGGGTTTCATTTTAATTATGCATCTACATCCATCATGTTATTAATTGGGAATCAAGAAATCTAAAAAGTTGCATTCTTTAACCCTACTCTTTTACTTTTATGAATGAAATATTGAAAAAGGAAATATTACCTAAGTTACTGTTTCTAGATCAGATTGTGATACATTGATATTTTTTTAATATTGCTCTTTACTTTCATCATTTCAAATATAATTGGTAGCATATACTTTTTTTTGGGACCCTACATCTATCCAAACCCTAAAAAACCCCATCTATATCCTAGTTGATGTTTTCTAGTTTTTACCCTAGATTGATTTATAATCCTTAGGATCCGTCCATCACAAGGTATTCCCTCACCATGCCAGTGAAAATGCTCGTCCAAACTTTTGTGATTACAAATAAACATGTCCCATATTCTCATACAATAGTTGATGCTATAATTCCTCAATGAACCCTCAAATACCATTAGCCAACAAAGCACTCCAACCTCAGAAAGATAATATTTAATTTATGGGCAGTGAATTATCATATTGTGATACCCTATATTTATAATCAAGGATGTAGAATACCATAAGATCCTTCTAATATCACAAGATCCTTCTAACTCCTAAAATAACCTAGTGGTTGTAATTATAGTGCAACCACCAAGAAATATATGCTAACAACATGCTAACAATATTGAACAATATCTAACAATGTATCTAATACCCCCCCTTAACTAAATCAGATACAATCTAAACGATTTAGTCATTAGGTCAATAATATGATTAAGTCTAGACATGAACTTAATCAATGTGTAATCCTGTTGCAAATGCAGCAAACAATGCCAAGTGTCCCTATGGTCGCCATTCCATCTCACTATAGTGCGGGTAACTAGCCACTGCAACCATTGAGTAACCTAGGAAGTGTTGAGTTCACTTTGTTGTGACTCCATGTGCAATATATGTTGACCTGTCTTGAACATTTCATTCTTCGCTTATTTGTTGTTAGAGTGATCAATTCTAACACAAACTATATCATCATATTGAGGCAGTGAATCTCAATGTAATTAATAGATTGTAATTTCACGGGTATGCTTGCATCAATCTCTTGAACATCCGATGCTTGACGCTTTCCAA
Organism: Torreya grandis; assembly: GCA_037957365.1. Taxonomy (NCBI): domain Eukaryota; kingdom Viridiplantae; phylum Streptophyta; class Pinopsida; order Cupressales; family Taxaceae; genus Torreya; species Torreya grandis. The sequence continues at coordinate 987,863 of JARHVA010004790.1, forward strand.
CTTTGAAGTCTCCTGGGACATCTACCGCACACCATAACTATGGTGGCCTACTCTCCAACCTTGAAACCTCTGGGAACATCTACTCAAGGAATGTCATACTGCACACCATAACTTTGATGGCCTATATAAATACTTCGAGGTACACATTTAATGACCAGTCTGACCTGGATGGGACAATCTGTACCGAATAGTTCTGCCATTCCCTTCTATAGCATGATCAATCCCTCCAAAAATTTCTGGTGATGGGAACTGACAAGTACCACTTTTTTTTTCCTTTTTTGTAAGTGCCTCTTAAATGTGTCATTTCTCAGACACCCCAGGTCCACATGCATCATTGAACGTGACTAGCCTCTGCTCATCATAGAGTGCACAACATAAAACTATCCTTTAGCAAAGTTCCAATACCATCTTCCTTTCAAGTTGCTTTAAATTCCACCTCCTTCCTGGAATCACTAAAGTTTCTTCCTCACATTGGTCACTTGAACACTTCGTCTGATGCACTTCAGCCTTAGAGTATTCTCTTTGGCCTAGTTCTATCAATCCCCAAAAGATGGAGTACTTTCCTTATTTTTCTACCCTAGGCCAATTCATGATTTTCCAAGCAGTCTATGACATGCTTGCAGGGATAGGACACTGCTTGTCAAGAAAATATGTCCATTAATCCCAACTTTCCTTTTACCTCTACAAATGTGCTAGGTTCAAATCATTGTGAAACAGCAGAAGTAAAAGCAAAATTTACCTACTCATCACCACACCGTTTGTTTCCTTGATCGTGTAGATCACCATTCCATTGCCCATGGCAACTCACCCTCCCAAACATCTTTCACCGTGGTGTAATGCCACTTCGATCTTCGTTGTTGGCTCCCCTGATTTGACTGTGAAGAATGGGTATCCCCCCCAAAACTTGACTCCTCTAATGTTCCCAGATCTAAGCCTCGTTTTATTTTTACACCTGAACTTATTCCAGAAATATTAACAGCAGATACCCATACAATACTATCTATGGATTTACTATTTTTTAGAAGGAATGTATCTTCTCATCTACAACCACATCTCGATGAATAATAATTTTGTTCGTAGAGACATCTAGTAACCTGCATGCTTTTGACTGCTCACTGTAACTAAGAAACATATATCTGGTCTCCATTCTCCAAAAAAGATGCATTCCAATCCAATGGAGCATCGACATGCCTTGATATCATGTTCCAAGAATATCAACTAAGATCAAGCTCCCATAGTTTTCTTATAGCTTCCATTGTCATGTTCTTCTCTCTCACACCATGAGACAAAGCGTGACGAGAAGGCCGCTGCATAAGACACACTGCTCGGACCCCAGTTGCTGCTCCACTCCTCCATTTTCCAGCAAACTCCTTCACAACGCCTCTTTTACGGCTTACATTACAGCTTTAAGGCATTCCACATGCCCTTGTATGTCTTTTCTTCTACTAGAGCATCATATCTAGGATGCCTTTTGAGTCCTTGAACTTGAAATCACTTCTTCACTACATCCAACGGATGTCAAAACAAGGTGCCTTTTATAATACAATTATGAGCAAAAGTTTTCCAATTTTTGCCACCAGACATGAAAAGGATGAAACATCATTTTATGTAATGCCCAAAAGCACAAAAAGCAAAAACATTTGATATGCCAACTCCAACAAAGAAACTAGAACAAAATCAAATGTCTATAGCAACTCAAATGATAAATCAAGGAGATTGTTCTCCATTTGCTTTAGTCTTGTTCAGATAGACTGATTCAATTTTGGTTGCATAGATACAATCTTTTCCTCTGCACTCTCAAATGATAAATCAAGGAGATTGTTTTTCATTTGCTTTAGTCTTGTTCAGATAGACTGATTCAATTTTCTCAAACCTACTGCTACACCTAGAACTGAACCCACTATCACATTTCTAGCACACCAACAGAGGGATCCTTGCAATAAGGGTCTAAAATATTGAAGTGGTTGTAGATCCTGATCCAGCAACATTATATGCATCATTGCATCATAAACATCGTGATATTCTGCAAGAAGTTGTTGTAAGCCACTAAAACTTGTTATAAACAAACCAAGTTTAATTCCAACCAAAATTAAGCCACGTGCCATTCTTATCCATTGCATCTCTCATTCTATGTTGCTCTCTCTAGTCAGGTGTGCTCTCAAATTCAAAAACATTTTTGCTAGCTGATGCAACTGCTTCTCTACCATCCTCATATAGCAAGGTAGCAAGAGCACCTATTACTGTTGTGGCACCGAAGTATATATTCACCATTTTCCTTGTTGTCACTGCTATTAATCAAGCCATCATCAATGAATATATTTATAAAATCTAACTTGTGATGTTTACATATAGCAAAATCGTTTGCATAATAAGCTGGAGTTATCTTAATAGGAACAGTTCCAAAGTCTCGACAAAAAGCACTTTCACATTCCACAAGTATGGCAATCTCCCAACGCCAGGCTGCTGAACTCTTCCACAGGGGCGCTCGCTTGCCCAGACTTGTTCCTCCCCCAGCTGAACATAAAACCGTCATCCTTCATATATTCTAGATCATGGGCACACAAGTTGTCTGAATCCGGATGCCCACCGCAAGGACATTACGACATCCCACACAGCCCTGACAACACTTGCAGTAGTGACAACAGAGTCTCTATTGGCACAAATTTATGTCGTGATTCTTCTGGTTGTTTAAATGACTCGCCCAACATAAAATGGCATAACATGCAACAGATGCAAGAAAATGACCATAGAACAGGTGATTTCTCTCTGGGTTTGAAAAGGGCAGCTCCCTTGTATGATAGGATTTTGGGGGATTTTTGTGTACTTTTAACCTGTAGCACAAAAGAAACATAAAGGAATCGAAAGAAGAAAAAAAAAGGAGAAACCCGCTGCAGACTAATTTAAGAGGACTAGTCAAATTATTCAAGAATGGTAAAAAAATGGATGGAAAACTTTCCTCTCACATGTAAATGGGACTGATAGAGTATATGTAACGAGAATAAAGAAACTTCTTGGAAGCATAAAATCTTCTCTCAAAATTGGTTGTATGTGACACAAAATCCACTTCTTAAAATTCACAATTCAAAGTTTACAAAATCTAAAGGGTTCACATACAATCAGATAAATGCAAGAATTTGATGTATTTCTCCATTTATGGGCAGCAAAATTAATTTCATAAATGAAGACGACAAAATACCCATAAAAGCAATATTATCTTCTCATACAATAAAATCAGATTCCATTATCAATCTTTGGAAAGAACATACAACACAGTAAACACCTATTTTTGGTAAAAGGCTTATTCTTGCAATCTTTTTTGTATTGTTTTGTGCATATGGATCATTGATTTAAGTTGGTCACTATCGGCACTTGTATGTGTAATCTTCCTCTTTCTCTTAGTCTTTGTGTGGTCTTGTTTCCTCTCATTCCTCTGTTTCTGTATTTTCTTTATTTTTGTTTGTGCTTGGAAGCCTCCTCTCTCTATCTTCTTCGTCCTCAATTATTTTCTCTGCCAGGACAGATTCGTCAATCTCACCAAATGTGCCTCCAAATTCACCCTTTTTGTTTTTTGGATCCTTTTGCCCTCTCATTCTTCTTTGGTGTTTGGACCCATGATTGTCGCTTGTTGCATGTTTACTTGGTCGGCTTGAGCACCATTAAATTTCTAATTCAAGTTAGGGATGTCTACATATACAAATCGTCTAAAAGCATTTATAAAACAAGCATCGAGGATAATTTTATTGAGATAAAAATCTAGGCATACTTCCTATTGCTCAATTTATGCTTAAGAACTCACTTCAAGGTTTTCAAACTATATCTTGTACCAAAAGAGGACTAGGTGAATGTCATGTAGTTGCATGACACTTAGAGAGAGAAAACAGAGCTTTTCTCTCACAGTGCACAAGAACTACATGGGCTCTGATTCTAACATGCAAAACATGTAGCTGCAACTCCCCTGGAGTTGCCCGACCCAACTACTTCTTCCCTTTCTCTTGCAAATGTTTTGTAGCAAATTAGGTCAACAAATCTAAGGAGATCAAATCAGACATATTCTACACGTAAAACCACGAAACGAAAAAATATAGATATGTATGGCATTTGATGGCGCACAGTTTCAAAAAAATGGCAAAACCTGAAAGATAGAGCAATACAGATTTGGTGGCAGGAAATAAATTTGTTGACAGCAGGGGGACCTATTCAGGGGTCTACCGAATCTGCCCTGCACATATTAGGCAGTTCACAAGTAGGCACCGAATCTGTTATGGACAGTTAGCTTTCCAGATTTTACAAAAAGTTCTATCATCCCTTGCAAACCATTGTTACGCTCTCGAGATCCCAATATTCTGGCAAGGTGTGACAATCTAAACACCATCACTTTTCTTAGTCATTAATTGTTCAATCATCTCATATATGCATCTTTATTATCTTCAACACTTAGGGCAGATCTGATTTACAGTTTTATATTGCTATATTCTAGATACGGTCGTGTCATATTTGTATTGTGTATATCCCATTGTGCCCAGTTTAAGTCAAAACAAATTGGTGAACCCCTACGTTCTTCAAATGTATATGTCTTTTGAGGATTACATGACCGATTTCTGATTTTTTTGACCTGATTTTAGATCTGCATCTTATAGCACATATTTTGATCAACCCCTAGCTTCTACTCACTTCTTTCCGCTTTTGGATTACATCCATCTTTCAGAATTTGGTGCATACAACTTCATTCTTTGAGCGCCTATCTATTTTCAGTCTTCTCTAGGGTTTGATCCTCCATTTTCAGAACTGATCTAAATTCTGATTTTTTAATGCTTATTTGTCTTAGGGTTTCATAGAAAACCTCTCCTTGCCTTCACCTTGTTACTAGGATTCTATTAATTCGAATCATGATGGCTATATTTAGCCTTGGCTTACTTTCCCTTAGTGGCTCATGCTTATTCTTCTCTTATCTCACAAGTAGACAAGATTTACATTCTATATTCAATTCTGAAAAGGCATGGGGGGTATTTTACTTTTGCACATTCGTAGGCTTGCTTATATGATTGTTATACATATGTTTATCATTGTTTACATGTTTCTTTCCTAGCATCTATCATAGAATATTAGCTTGTGGATTGAGATATGATAGGGTTGCTTGCAATGCTTTATGTGATGATATACCCTATACCTTGATACCTTTGCTTTCCCTCCTCTTAGTAAAGGGCCTACTATTGTTGATTGTATGATGATTCGCTATGAGGTAGATGTTGTAACAACCCGTAGAGGTGCGACACGCAATGTCATTATCCCTCCTCTTGATTCTCAATGGAGTCAACCAAAATACCCTTCCTCAAACCTCTAATCTCCCCCCTGCTCCTCCTAAGATTCGGATTCAGACACCCAAACCTTGTGATCTTCTGGACAAATTGCAAAACACACAATCCAAGATTTTCATCCAAAAATGGCTTAAGCAATCCACTATTTTTAAAGATATATTGTGTGATGCTTTACATGCTGTTACTCTACCAAGTAATATTAAGCCTACTTATTTTGCTTCTCTTGTTAAAAGTTTACAAAATAGTGATCATCTTATCTCCTTTGATTTAGAGGATATGCCCTCTAAAGGCAATAATGTTGATCAATACCTTCCTTTGTACATTCAAGTTAGAACCAATCGTTTGGAAATTAAGAGGGTCCTCGTAGATAATGATTCAAGATTGGACATATGTAGTGAGGTCTTCCTTAAAGCACTTAGAATTGATCGTAATCTCTTACACCATTAAATATGATCATCAAAAGATTTGATAATCAAGAACAAAACCCCTTAGGAACAATTGAAATGGATATAACTGTTGGGCCTAAGATTTTGGCTATGAAATGCCAAGTAATATCTAACGAGCTTAGCTACAATATTTTTCTTGGTAGATCTTGGATCCATGCTATGATTGTTGTCTCCTTTACATTACATAGATGCTTAAAAAATTTACATAAGGGTTACATGTAAACTTGTCCTATGAACGATATCCCTTTTCGATGATGCAAAAAATTGGAACCCATAGAAATTATTATCCCAAATCTTAACATACCTCAACCAAAGATCATAGCACCTCAATCTTCTATTCCTAAAGATCGAATGCACACATATGATGTAAGTCAATATACTAAGACCATTGATAATACTCATGCTCAGGCTAATATTGAAGATGATGATTACAAACCTAATTGCAAAGATGAACATTTATCAAAGATTAATTTTAAACCATATGGTCTTGACGAATATAGAGATGGAATGCATACATTCAGTGTTGGCCAACTATATTGTAATCCTCAAGATTATGGGCGATCTTTCCTTTCTTTTGTACTCAACGACACACCACCTCTCACAAATTAGGGTAAACAATTAACCAACCTCTAATTGATAATTATCTCTAGACCAATCCACCCACCCATTCTAGTGGTCCACCAAAATAATACTTTAGAGCAATATGGAAAAGGTTACACTTATGCAGAGAATATGGGATACAAAGAAAGTGGGTTATGGTGAAATGAAAAAGGCATTACTAAGCCAATGGTACCCACTCCTCATCAATTTAAACTAGGGCTCAGATACAGTGCAAACACTATAGCTAAAGAGAACTCTCTCTGATCAGCATTACTTAACGAAGAGAAGTGATTTCAACTATGGTACTAAAGAAGATCTTGAGGTTGTATTACTTAGCTCATCATTAACACCAAAAGAAGATAAATATCACAGAGATTTTGACAGATTTTCCTGAATTATTTACTTGGGCTTATTCTAATAAGCTCGGTATCAATCCATCCATTGTGATTCATAGTCTAGCAGTCAATCTAGATGAAAAACATTTAAGCAAAAGATTCAAAAGATGCATCCTGGAGTTGCTTTATTGGTTAAAAAGTTTATTTCATGTATAGATCTGGTATTAAGTTGTGTGGATCTATAGAAGGGGGTTGTGGTATTTGGTGTAGCAGTTTCATCTTTTCTCAGTGTGCAGATCTACATCTATTGGAATAAAAAAATAATTTTATGGTGTGTGGAATAATGATAATATTTGTTGCAACCAGATTTTCAGATGATTGCATAGGTGAACAAAACCATGGTTTGTTGGGGAGGATTCAAACACGAGGTACCATGGGGCTGAGTTGTTTGAGGCAATTGTTGGTGGCAATAACTATACATACAAATTGGTAGTAATGAATTTCTTGTTCGTAGGGGAGATTGTGGGTTTGTGTTTGGGAGTGTTATCCACAATTTTGAAATTCTGGGATAACTCCTCCAATTGTGCTTTCTACAGCAACTGGAGGAAAATTGTTGTCAAAATATTTACAATTTGCAATTTGTAACACCTATATGCATGGGTACTTCCTTCATCGTTGACAACCTCTCCAAATGGACCCATTGTTTAGTCATCATTTTGGTCAAAGATAACGTATACAGGCTAGTTTCAAGTATAAATAAGCGGTATACGCTCCATGATTCAAAGGTCAAGTGCTTCGTGGGATGACAATTAGGTGATCATCATGTGAATTTGCCGACTCTATTTCATAATGAACAAGGCTTGGTGGGCCTGCTCAGTGTGCTATGTGTCATTCTGAAGGCGCCATGTGTCGTGGGACATCTTATTATTCCATGAATTTGTAATAGTAAAAAAGGATCTTATTTAAAGTGTTATGGAATGGGTCTTGTCAATCCATCATCAATGTCAATCAAAGGCGCACACGTGCCTTCAGTGCGTCGAACAACTTAGTGTTGTGTGAGTCCAAGTCAAGCAACAAGTGACTTTGTAATAGGATTAAATTAGTTCTTTCTAGAATTAATTGATATTATCTATATTCAAAGTCATAAAAAACATGTAATAGTGCTATCATGTATTAATCCTTGGAAAGTGCCTTGAATATGTAAATAATGGAAAGTGGTCTAAGGAAGGTTAAGTTAAAGTGAGGTCGAAGGGCTAGTACATAAGACATGTTTTTCGTTCTATGAGGGTTCTTTTTTCTCTTTGCCCTAATTGAGGATTTGCTGCAATTTTAAGTGTTTGTTTTAACTAAATTGCGCACAATGGGAAATAAACTATGCAAAATAGATAAAACTATGACATAGGGTCAGATCTAGAATATAGCACTATAAAACAACAAATCAGATATGTGCTAAGTGTTGAAGATAATAAAGAAGCGCAAATGAGACAATTGAACAAGCAATGACAAAAAAAAGTGACAAATAGTGATGAAACGGTCACACTTCGAGAGATGATCAAGTATTATGTCCAATAAAATCAAGATAGATAACATCGTATAAAGCTCAAAATGTGCGTGTGCATCCTCATATGAGGATGAGGTGGCATGGGTTCCCTGAATGCCCTAGTATGGAGAAGTGCTCGAATATAGAAAGATATAACAATGTATGTGTCATGTGTGAAAACCAACCATGTGTCAAGGTGTGTGTAATATAATGTTATATCCTAATATGTAAAATAGTGTAAAAATCGCAAGACACAAGGGTGTGAGATGTATATGTAAGAGATGTATCAGTAAATCTCATGGAGAAATATATGTCGACACGATGCCCCCATAGGCAATGTATTGTTCTAGGTCATGGAGAGGTATGTGGGTTTGTTGCCCTCAAATAGCAAGGTAAAGATAGATGTCGTCAATGAAGCTTACAAAATAATTGTGGGTACAATGCCCCCATAAGCATTAACACAGAGAGGATGTCCTTGTCGGTGTAAGATATCATAAATGAATAACTCATGAGGAACCTACATGTATGATTTCCACCATGGGTAGAGCCGAAGCTCATGTATAAAAATGACGTAAGTGCATAATGTTCATCGAATTCTTCAAGGTTTTTCCTTCTAGTGTACCTGGCAATAGACCTTGAACCAAGTGTGTCTGTAATAACAAAGGGACCTAGCCAGTTTGGTTTGGATTTGCCTTTATGTTCTTTATCCTCATTTGTTTCTTTTGATTTTATTTTAGTACCAAATCACCAAAGTGATTATCTTGATTTAATCTTTTTGTTGTAAGATTTCTTTAGGTGATTTTGACAAACTCTTCAGTGTTTGAGGGCATGTATGCATGACTCATTGAGCATTTCTAATCGATATAATTGCTTTTCTCTATATTTGCTCATCATTGATTATATCTTTAAAAGATACATGCAGAGAAGGAATCTCATGCTCAAGGGGAAGAACTGTTTTCTACACCATATTCTAGAGAATGAAGGGTTGTCCCCATGCTGTTCAGATACTCGTACGATAAGCCCATAAGGTGTAGATAATGTGATTTTACTAATCTTCACCATGTTTTGTTATAGTCTTACTTAAGATATTCACAATTGTCTAGTTTCTAACCCTAGATTGACCATTTCCCTGGGCGTAGAAAGTAGTGAATGTATGTTGAATCTTATACTTAGCACTTTTTTTTTTTAAAATTTTTGAATGACTACTCATTGTCTGTAACGATCGTAGATGGGATGCCAAAATCTAGAAACAATGTGTTATTAGAAATCTATAGATGTCCTCACCCATGGCAGATTCTAAAGGAATGGCCTCAACCCATTTGGTAAAATACTTGGTAGTTGTAATAATAAACTTGTGGCCCTCTAATGATGTTGGATTTACTTTGCTCACTAAATTGAAAACCCAAAGAGAAAATTGCCAAGGTGATACAATTGGTTGTAATTCTTGAGGAGTGTTGTATGAGTTTTACACACCAGAAAACATATACGAGACAACCTCTAACGTTTTGGGATCTCTGTGAAGGTTAACCTCACTCTAGGGCACGAGTTGCAAGTATTGGGTCTTGTAGTGACCAATGGTGAAATAGCTATGAGCAATGCAATTGCTAACCTGGTCGGTTCAGATAGGGATATGGTTCCTAGATCTACTTGAATGGAATGGGGTGATGATGGATTTATTCTAAAGTGGATAGGACTCAAAGAAACTACAAATAGAGGGTAAGGTAAAGCAGAAAAGGGGATCTGCAAATAGAGAGCATGAATTCTTTCTAATCAGTTCCAGGACAAGGACAAACGCCAAAGAGCTAATGATTGTAGATTGCTATTTTAGCACACAAAACTAACAAACATAGTAAAAAGATCTGAGAGATATGATGTAGTTAGCTCTGAGTTATTAACTAAAGTTTGTTTGTTATCAAGATTGTTGTAACATATCTTAACTTCAAGATTATAGCTAATACCAAAAAGCATCTTTGACTAGCTATGGCTCAGTTTAGGAAGTTGTACCAAACGGTGTTTCTACACAATTTCCAAAGAGTAACTCAGCTAGCTTGCTACTAAAAAACAAGATATATCAACCTAAATTGCTACTGGACATTTCAATTGATAAAAATGTACTAATTGATTACAAGCTACTTGAAATTGCTATCATATATATCAAGAAAGACTAAGTTGTTGGTTAGATCAAAAACATATGCTCAATATAACACATAAATGAAAGAGACAGCCATACAACACAGACTTGCAGAACAACCCAAAGGATTTCTTATCTATATTGAAATGTCAAAATTTCTCCTCCTTTTGGAATGCGGGAGATGCATGTATATATAGGCTTGGGATGGGGATGCCTCATTGCTCAAGCCGTTCTCAAAGTTTACATCTGTTTCAGAAAATATTCCCCGAAGGAGTACACATGGGACACTTGGCAAAGGATGCTGCCAACAAACAAAACTTGTTACAACAACTTCGATACCACTAACTAACATCATTTCGAAGGGAATTTCCTATGATGAAGAAGTTGCAATGGTGGACCCCTGTACTCTCGTGGTGGTTGTTGTTGAAACTGAAGTTGTTGTAATGGTGGGTCCAACGATTGAAGATGCTATGTAGTCGAGACGGCCGGTGGGGATGATATGCCCTGAGAAGCATACTTGCCAGAATTTGCGAGCAGAGAGCATGGCTCCCCTGAAAATCATTCTTGACCATCCTGAAGTCTAACAGAGGCCTCTTGAAGAACTGTGGAAGCTTGTCCATTAATTTTTTGTGTGCTTTCTTTGGGGCCCACTATATCAATTGTTAGTTTCCCTTTTCCAATTGGGTGGAGGGTTGGGGAGGAGTGACTGGGGAAGCAATGAAGGTGGAGGAGACTAGATTCTCAAAGTGCCCTTGTTTATTTAGTCCATAGGACTAAGGGCTGGAGACAACAAAGAATGAATAAGTAGGAGGGGTTTTGAGCAAGTTTTGCAAATAATCAGTTACGGATGTATAAGTAGCCCCAATAGGACCTGAAGTTTGGTTGGGGGGTGTGCCAAACTTGAATTATGGGGGTTGGGGATGGTATTTGCAAAATTGGCCTGGTAGTTGTCTAGGCCTTATTTTTTTGGGCCAAAGAATCCAAAGCATAAGAAACAACTGTTGTAGAACTAATTGGGACAGAAGCAGTTATTGCGATAGATGAGGAATGAAAAGCTTGTGTGCTCACCCTTTGTGTAGCAACAATTTGGGAAGTTGTTGAGGTAGATACCACTGTTGTGCTAGGAGGCATTGAGGCTGGAGATATACTCACTGACTACCCTTGTGTTGACGCTAGAGGTTTGAACTACGTTTCATCTCCATTGTCTCCACCTTGGTCCTGAAGCAATTCAGTTGAGCCTGAATTGGTCTTCAAAATCACAGTTTCCTCGGACTGAGCTTCTTTTGGCAACCATTCATCCTCTAGGTCAATCTCTGTGGTCTCACTAATGGTTTCAGACAAGGAGGTTTCAGTCTTGTCTTCCCATTCTTCTTCTATGAACCACTCTCCCTCTACAAGCTTCTCTTTATCATCTTCACCATTATCCGAGATTTCCAGGGGTTCTACTTCCTTAGAGCCTTTTCTTTTATCCCTTTCTTCTCCTGACTTCTCCTCTGAGGTTCCCTTTGTTGGAGTGCCCTGGGGGGAAACAAAAGGGGCCTTCACCTTTCTTTGGTACACAAGAGGTGGTCCAATGGGAGTAGTAGTTGTTGTTGATGACAGAAAAGCCATAGCAAGTGAATCTGAAGGGATGGGGGGTGGTGATGAAGTGGTGGCAATAATGGTTGATGGAGGTGATGATGTAATGGTTTGGGCTGAGGATGGAAATGGAGCCAAACCAAAAACTGGGAGGAAAGATGGGAGACTCACCTGTTGTGTTAACGTGAGTGGAGGAAAAGGCAACATAGAAAACGGTCCACCAGCTGAGCTATGCTTGCAATACTTGATGTAGTGGCAGTCGGGTGAGGAGTGGACACTACAGTGGTTGCTACTATAGTGGCCACTGGGATGGGATGTTGACAAGGCCCTTGAGTGGTTTTTTGTTCACTCCCCATAGAAGCATGCCCAGATGGTCCAGTCTACTCCTGTCCATGAATTTCAGCCCGTGAAAGAGGTGCAGGAGGGGGCTTTGAATCCCAATGCTCTTTCTCAATTCTTCGAGCATCCTCCTTAGTGGTATTCGGATTGTATCGAATATGCCTAGACACCACCATCGACATATTTACCTTGTTCATCTTGTCTTGAACTTTTGTATCATTCATATTATCCAAGAACACCTCATCATGTGGATATGACACATGGCCATAATCAATTTTCGCCCTGGCTTTGAGTCTGTCTAGATGGTTCTTGACTCTTTTCCTTGGATCCCATTTGCCTATAGGGTGCCCGTTTAAAATCATAGGATGTTCTAATTCTACCCATTAGATGGAAATGTTCCCATTTGGTGTATTAAATTCGGCCAACGCTAATAGGCATTGGGTGAACTACTCCTTGTGTCGCACTCCTTAGATTGGCATTTACGGAATCTGCCAATTGAGTTGCAGTTTCTTGTTCCGCCACCTTATCTGTACCAATCATGGAAGATACATGGGAAGGGCCTTCATTCTCTTTATTCTGATGATTGTGCAGTCTGGGTAGAGCCAATAGCTACCAATCCTTCCAAGAGTCTTTATGATGTGATCAAACAATTTGGGCGTATCCTTGCCATGAATGCCCTGGTACGCCATTGGATAGGTCTCTGTTAATCTCGTCATGTTCTTGAATCTGTGGATGTGGATGAGATTGAACTCATCACAAATTATGTTCTTGGGATATTCAAGGGAGGGTTCCCAGGGTTCTTCGAAGTCCGAGTGGATTGTTCTAGTTATGGCATCCACTAAATAAGACATCATATAAAAATTGCCATCCGAACGGTTGTCTGTGCCCCTAACTTCGTGGATCAAGTTAGCACTGATGATCTCCCTTATGGCAATAACCTAAGTTGCCGATACGGATACGGGTACGGATACAGGTACGAGTATCGGATACGGGGATACGTCGATTTTTTTTTTTTGGTTTGGATACGGCTGGATACGGCCGTACAAAAATATATATAAAAAATTAAAAATATAAAAATATAGCCATATAAGCAAAATTAACCACATAATATGCATAGAGGAAACAAAATAACTTCAAATAAGTTATATAACCACAAAATATATACTCATAATTCAATGCCAAATATCATAATATAAATATAATTTAATTATAAATATAAATTTTAAATTTTTAAACTAATTAATATTTAATAATTTAAAATTTAATACTATATATTGAAAAATTTAAATAAATGAATAATTTAAAATTTAATAGTATATACTTTATATTTAAAAATTAAAATTTTAAACTAATTAATAATTTAAAAAATTAAAATTAAAATTTAATATTTAATATAATTAAGTATTTAATGTAATAATATTATAATAAAAATTAAAACGTTAAAATAAATTTAAAAAAATTAAAAAAATAAACATAAACTATAACTTAATTTTCAAAAGAAAAGAAAAAAACTTAAAAATGAAATGTAAAATTTTAAAAACAAATAAAACATTGAAAAATACCTGAGGCCCGCATGGAGTCGCGCAAGCGAGCAAGCGCGGAGGCGCGCAGGCCGCGGGGAGGCGCCGAGGTCACAAGTCGCGGGGAGGCGCGGAGAACAGTCACGGAGTATCCAGCCGTATCCAAACCACAGTGAAAAAAATTAAAAAAATAGTATTTTATTTGGTCGATACGCCGGGATACGGCCAGGGTTCGGCGTGTCCCCTGCGGATACAGCCGAATACGTCCATGGACATATCCGGCCGTATCCGCAGGGGGCACGCCGTACCCTGGCCGTATCCCCCGCGGATCCCCGCGCTCCTGTACCGGACCGCCGTATCCCCACGCTCCCAGGGCCTGCTAGGGGCGAATCCGGTAACGTAGGCAATAACCTTGGTGGAGGTGAGGATGTTGTCCAACAGGAGAATCCAAACCTCATTGACGTGAGTATGCTCAAGAAACCATAGATTCTATTTAATAGGGCCATGGCAATCCTGATTCCTAGCCTAAAAGTGGCAATTGGGATGACAGAGATGAGTCCTTTAACCCTGAAGGTTGTTGGATCGTGTGTCCACTCCTGCAACTTACTGGTAACATTGTTGGTCGTCATTCATTGGTCAATTAAGGCTTGGTTATAGGTCGCCTCTGGGTTAGGAAGTCAGTAATACTTCTCAAAGGCACGCCCACTAACATAGGCCACAGGTGTGTTGTTATGACGAACATGAAGAATTTTGCTAGAAAATTGATCATTTGTAAACAAACCATAAACTAGGTCAATGAAGGGATTACCTATGGTTTTGTCATTGCGTCGTGTAGGCCTATTGATTTTATCGCCACCAGGTCTTGCCTGTACCTTCGTGTAAAGGTCGAGAGTTGCTCCTTAGGGTCACAGGGCTTTGTTGCCTCAACTTCCTCCCAGATAGCTGAGTAGTGTTTGAAGTCGCAATTGAGAGCCACTTCATCAAACTTTGTATCAGTATATAGATCAAACCCTACAATGGAATATGCAGAGGGGGGAGGTGGCAACTTTGAAGTGGAAGCCATTGATGTACACTCAAGCTCTAGTAAAAGTGAATACTCTTTGATTAGGCCAGAGCTCGATATTCGCTTTTGCAACGGTTAATTTGATGGCGATGTGATTGCAATTGACTTGGCCGATTACACATATATTGCCCCTTGGATTCACTTGCTTTGTTGAATTGAAAGTAGTCGACTAATGCATGCAAATTAATGGCTCCAACAGCTTTGAATCCTTTTTGCTTTTATCTATTTTCATATTTTTAATTTGTTTTGTGGTGCATCATCCTTTTGCGAATCCCGCTACCAAGTGGCTTTTCCTTCTTGGCTCTGCGTGCTTCGTCATTCTTCCTTCAACACTTGTTGACTTCCCGCTTCTCCCAGAAGCATTGCCTTGTCATGGCCAAATCCTTAAATAGTTTTGGGGACATGTGGCAAAATTTTGCCTCCCCGCTACCTCATGGTTTGTTTTCTGCCGTGTTCTATGTTTATTACTGCCTTGGGCCCTCAGGATGGTGACACTTGGCAAAATCCCACGCTCTCACTTTCCCCGAGGGTATCATACTATCTTTCATATTTGCACAGGCTCTGAGTGAATGGGATTGTGACACCTGGCAACATCTCGATGCTTTGCTTCCCCAAAAGTGTCGTACTCCTTTTGTTGTGCAGACTCTGGGTGAGCAGGATAATGACATGTGTCATTATTTTGACACTCCGCTAACCCGAAAGACTTAGAAACTTTTTAGAATGGTTTGATAGCAGCGGGCCCACAGGATTGCGACACGTGGACGGTTGTCACTGCTTCGCTTGCCAGGAACTTCCGTATACTAAAACTTTGATTATGTCAGTGGTCGAGTGAGCGAGATTGCGACACTTGGCTACATCCTGGTGCTCCACTTACCTGGAAGTCTTAGATAAGTTTCTAAGTATTCAAATAGCCACAAAATAGCGGGTTGTCGCCACGTGGCACTAATTTCTCTGAAGATTGAAGTGTAAAATTCGCCAAGTGAAAAAAGAAAAGACTATGAAGCTCCAGGATGTCTGAGTTTGTGTAGAATGCCCGACAAACAAAAGTTCTGAGGAACTTGTGTGCCAAACAGAAATGTCGAACAAAAGAGCCAAACATAGGAATGTCAAGCGTAATCTTGGAGAACCTGCACACTTAGGAAACTTCCTAAAACCATCAATAGGTTACCCTGAGTAAAATAAACAATGAAAACCTGAATAGCTAGGGCAATGGCAAATCTTATTAGCATTAAGGCAACTATTCTTAACCAAAAACTCAAGCATAAGAATGCTTGGGAAACCCTATCATTGTTATGCACACAATAAACATCAATAAATGATTTGCCCACCATATCGAATTCCTTTCAAGCTCAAATGGGCCCCTACTCGATTTTTTTTTAGAGTCGGGTATGTTGGAAACAACAAGGTGCATGTGTTAAATTACTATGTTGTTGACCTTGCTCACAAAATTTTGCATATTCTTAACACTCTTGTTCCATTGAAGGCCAATAGTAACCCATTCGTAATAATTTATGTGACATTGCTTTTCTATTGAAATGGCCACCACACTGTCTATCGTGAACCTCTTGTAAGGCAATTTAGCTTCTGCAACCCCAAGGCATCTATGTAATTGACTATCAAGACCTATTAAAAGGAGCGTCACTAATGATAACATATCAAATAGAATCACTTCTTAATTTTTTGTTGTTTCTTGAAAAATGTTCAAGAATGGTATCATCTAATAAGTATGAGTATTGGCATACCACTTTGGAATATCAATGTCACTATCAATGGCAAATACATCTAGCTTATCCAATGTTGGTAGTGAAACAATTGATTGTTGTAATCTCTTAAGAATAAGTAAAGTATGATCATCTATAATGTCAATAGGAACAAGTGAAGCATCAATAGCCATAGCGTCAACATGACGATTATTTCTTCTCGAAATGTTACCAACTATTTAACCCTAAAATCTAGATGTGGGGAATCTAGGGTTAAAGGGGTAAGAGATAGCCTAGGGCACAAGGATGGTAAACTATCTCTAAAGCAAGCCAATTGTTTGTAAAACTTAGATCAAACATATATTGCATTTATAATACTAAGATGTTAAGGATAGAAAACACAACTATGTTAGATATTGCAATAACAATGAAAACAAGAGACTGAATTGGTTTTGATGCTAATGCAGATTTGTATCTGGAACAGGCAAAAAATGGATTGGAAATGGATTCTGGAACAGTCATCTGATTCTAAAAATTTGAACTTTGTAGATGCAGACATTTGCGTTGACCTGTGACATGTCGACGCTATTATCTAAATCAGACACAGGTGTCCAATACGGAATCCCTGTTGAAACTCGATGTGACCACCTAGATGCTTTTGGGTTCTGTGTCGTCTTTGCTCCGGTGCATTTAGATCTGGGTCATGGAATGTCGCTCCTTGTTAAATGGCAAACCCTAGTTCTTCATTTTCATATTGGTTATGAAAAAAATGGGTTAGTGGGCACACGATGTCGAACTGCCTCAAAGACCCCTATGTCAATGAGCATTTATCTACATAGCCAATACTCTTAAGAGGGCCTTAGACTTTATGTAATTTTCCCCTACGTGTTGGCATGTGTGTGAATCATGCAATGTGTGATAAGCAAGTACAACAATGACCCCAACTTATCACTTGGCAAATATAGCTCTTGCGCTGCTCCTTTAATACTTCAGCCTTGTAGATGTGTTGTCCCTATGCTATGGAAATAGGAGAAAATAGGGAAGCTTTGTTCACTTGAGTGCTTGATAGAATGCTTTTGGTAAGTTGCCTTGGTCTCTCTAGGTCTTTTCTATGTTAGAAATGAATGAGGGTTGATCTTATATTTATACCAATCCCTTTAAAGAATATATCGCATTAAATCACTTAGACTGACCATAGGAATACATTTCATTTGCAAATTAGATGATTTTAGGGCACTAGACACTTGCGTCAACGTAGGCATTTGACTAAGATGCAAGTGTCCGGGCAACTAGAAAACAAGGACAGGTCCAAAACTTACAGAGATGGAAGATAAGTTGGTTTATAACATTCGAGTCAAGATAGAAGGTCTGAGTCATTAGAATAACATAAGTCGGACTAAGGGATAAGCAATTAGGCACTAAGAGATAGTGTATGCGAGCCTTTTGGCAGTGGGAAAGGCCTAGAAGATGAAGGTATATATATGATATGTATTTGTCAAGTGTACAAGACTGAGGTGCTATATAATTCAGAAATAATGTCTACACTAACCTCAAAGTCACTAAAGTAAGCAATCAATCTATGGACCAAATTTTGATATGGAGTTAATTTATTTTCCTTAGTTTGGTAAGCACCTACGATTTGATTGATAACAAGTTGAGAATCACTATAAACTTTTATGGATTTTATCTTTAAAGCACGATTGGCGTGTAAACTTAGAAGCAAAGTCTCGCATCCACCATATTATTGGTACATTGGAAGCTTAAATGATATGCTAATGGCATAGTCTTACCCTAGTGTGTCACTAATACATTACAGATCCCAATACCTAGAACACATTTGGAACCGTCAAAGTACATGCTCCACGTCTTTTTCTCATTGGTACACATACAAAACTCATCTCGAAAAGTGTCATTTATTGGGATCGTCTTACCTTAGGGTGTCACTAATACAATACTGACCTCAGTGCTTGAAGCACATTTGGATCCATCAAAGTACATACTCCATGTATCTTTCTCATTGGTACACATACAAAATTCATCTTGAAAAGTGCCACTAATGGGGGTGTGATCCATTAAAGGTGCCGCGGGGAGCTGATAAACAATAACTTGCCACTTTACCGACTTTTGTTGTATAAACTTAAGATCAAACTCCATGAGTAGCATAGCCCACTTAGCTATGCATCTGGGCAGGTAAGGCTTTGCCATGATGTATCTCAAAGGATCAATATTTGTAATAACACGAATCTTGGTATTAAGCATATAGTGTATGAGTTTTTGTGTAGTGAATACGATAGCTAAGCATAACTTTTCCATTGAGTTATAGTTTCACTCATAATCAACCATTGTGCAGCTAATTAAATTAATAGCCCTCTCTTGGTGCTCATTATCACATTGTGCTAACAAATTACCTAAGGCATGCTTGGTGGCAAATATGTATAGTAATAAAGGCCTATTGGGAATAACTGGCATTATGACTAATGGGTTGGTTAGTTATTCTTCAATTTCATCAAAAGCCCATTGACAATGTTCGTCCCATTCAAATTTGGTGCCTTTGCATAATAATTTAGAAAATGGTTGGCTTTTGTTTGCTAATTGAGCTATAAATTGCCCAATGGCTTGAATTTTACCTTGCAAACTTCTCCGTTGTTTCAATCCTGTAGGTGGAGGCATGTAAGCAATAGCGTTTACTTCCTTAGGATCAACCTCGATATCATGTTGGCAAATAATAAAACTCTGAAACATTGTAGATGTGACACCAAAGATTCACTTCTTAGGATTTATTCAAACGCATTTTCACAATCCTTCAAATATTTTTTGTAAGGATTTCACATGTTCTTTATTTTTTATTTTTTTTCCCAAAATATCATCAATGCAATCCTCAACAATGTCATGCATGTAATCATGAAAGATGCGTGTCATAGCCCTTTGATAAGTGGCACTAGGTTTTAAAGTCCAAAAAACATGACAACAAAACAAAATGTGTCCCATGGGGTAGTGAAAGCAATCTTGTATTGATCAGCAGGGTTGATCTTAGTCTGATTGCAGCCGACAAAACCATCCATGAAGGAGAGCATTTTATACTCAAAAGTAGAATCAACGATCATATTAATATTGGGTAGAGGAAAGTCATCCTTGGAACAAGCTTTTTCAAATCTCATAAATCATTGTAGATGCGTATGCGCTCATTAGGTTTTGTAATCTGGACAATGTTGGACATCCAAGGTGAATAATTGATAGGTCAGATGAATTCTACATTTAATAGACGATGGATTTCATCTTTAAGTTTCAAGGCATTGAGGCTCAATTTTTTTTAAATTAATTAATCAAAAAAGATTTCATGCCCTTGCACTTCCAATAGGATCTGTTACACTAACCCATAGTTTACCTCTATGGCATGTGATAGCTCCCATTGTTCCAAAGCACCACTAGCACTCCTGAGCCAATTTATGGACATTTACAATTTTTACATTTTTGCTTTGGCCCCATCCCATCAACATAATAAACAACTATCAAAAATTCACAACAAAGCACAAATAATCTTAATTCTGCTACATTATACTTGTTAAATGGCCTTCACTTGTGATCCCACTTAAATATTTTGGATGTCACAAATATTATTTTACATAGGAAAATATACACAACATTTACGAAGGTGCTTAAAAAGGGAACTACAATATTGATATTGGCAAGGGGTAATTGCTTTTAAAGATAGAGCCAAACAGTTTGAAGTTTTTAGTTCATCCTTCACATCACTTTATGAACAACTCAAACAAAGAAACTCGGCAAAAAAATTCAATGAAAATAAAAAGAATACAGACTTACTGCTAAAGATGAGAATCAAAAAGTCAAAAGCCTGTTCTAGTTGTAGCCCATTTCAAGAAACAAGTTTAAGGAGTCAGAGAATAGGACTTTTTCAACATTTTAGCCATCCACATGTCAAAAGGTCTCTTTGTCAATAAGTCGCATGTCCATCTCAATAAGAAGAACTTGCGGATGATCCTGTAGATGTCATCAAAGTGTTGTTATGAGGAATTATCAATTCACTTACCAAGTTAAGACATAAAGTTGGCTTGTAAGTTTTTCACTGCCTCCGTATCTATATATATAATATTTTCTCAAATTAAGAAGGCGATAAAAGTTGTATTTGCGATTTCACTGAACATCTTTCATCGTGTCTAATAAAAATTGCCCCCGTGTTCTTATTACATATCTTTTGGACTACTTACTCTGTGGTTTATTTTAGTATTCTAACCTGTTTTGAAGGCTACATACGGTAAGCTAAGGAGGATTGAAAAGGTAACCCTTATCATAAATCCATATCCAAGTATATTTCACAACCTGCAAGTGTTGAGAATAAGAGTCATTTGTAATCTATGGTTGTTATGTTATTTTCTTCTAGTGGGAATAGTTGTGAATCCTAACCAAGTACTGTTGAATACTCTTGGTGAATGGTTAGGATATGATATATCCAACCCCCTATGTTGTCCAATATCAAAAATTATTTCACGCTATGCTTTCAGAATTGATCTATGCTTAAAAACAGCGGGCTTTATGGAATCCAACAGCATGACTTTAGATAGCCAAATGAGGCCAACATACAACCACCTTATGGAATGAATAACAAAATTGTAAATAACGATCATCCAATAAAATTGTAAATTTCCATGATCAATGAACCTTGACAGACAGCAATGGTATTAGGGTGCAAAAATTTCTTATAAGGAAATATTTAGGCACTCAACAACGATCAAAGCACCAAGATTTATTATTAATCATTCTGTTGTAATTTAACAGTTGTTCTGGTACAAGCAAATTTGATCAATGTCACCACTACAGGCAATTTCTGAGAGAATTAAACCAGATACTTTTCCACCTCTGCTCTGAGTGTCAGCCCATAAAAATGAAGCACAAGCAAGGAACACCAACTTGCTTACCTCTGGTAAGGATGTCACCAATGGTTTAAACTCCTACATGGGTAACTAAGAACATGCTCTAAAATAAGGATTCTCCTCCTCACAACATATGTATGAAGTTACAGCCGAATAAATGCAACGCCTTTGTCAATGCTTGCTTGCAACTCCTTTTTCAACTTCTCTAAGCCAGATCTGCTAAGCGAAATACATTACAAAGGCAAATGAGACCCGAAATACATGTAGAAATACTGACATAAAAATTCATTCCCATAGTCACTACTCACTGACCTTTCATATGAAGTCAATGGTCCTAAAGGGAACACTTCTTCAACACCAGCACGACCCAGCCTTACTTTGGAAGCAAAGAATGGTAGTTCAGTTACCTGTTTTGGTAAGAATTGTACTTGTTATTTTCATAAGCATCATATGGAAAAGCAAATTAAGATTAACAAGTCTTGAAACAAGTTTTATGATTGCAATTCTTCCACAAATATCATATACCTCAGATGCAACAAAAGCACAGTACACAACACCAGCATCACCCCTCAAACCACGTAAGCAAGCATCAGCAAATTTAGCTGCTGCAAATGCCTACAGTTGACAGTTCAATTCATGAATTGTTAATCTTACCCAAGTTAAAAAATGTAGAACAGATAATTTATGAAATCATAAATGAATGTAACAATAGATGTTTTATAGTACGCAGATATGCCTACCATTGACAGAGTTGCAGAGCCTGTTCCAGCTTTTGCCTGAAGTCATCATTAAGCAATGGTTATAGTGAAATAGCAACACCATGCATGAAAATTGAAGAATGGTTGCATGTTTAAAACATAAATCACCATATTTGGAAACTTGATATCAACAGATAGAAATAGAGCTCCATTCTGGCACTTAATAATAAAATGTTTACCTCAACAACCTCAGTGCCTCCATTTTGGATGCGATTAGTCAAAAATTCGGTCTCTTCTTTGGTAAATGAAATTTTAGGGTTAACCTGTATGCAGATATTAGAGAGTAGTAACTTGGTTTCAATTATATAAACATTTTAACCAGGTAACATAGGAGTGAAAGCTGTGTAGGCACAAATTATATGAACATTTTAGCCCGATAAAGTAGTGGCAAAAGCCATGTAAGCCCAAACCATGTAGGTCCAAAGATCTTCTCACATGTGAGGAAACCATTTTGAAACAGCACACTATAGTGCACGTGGCAGTGGAGAAAAAAGCAGCCATTCAAGTTAAGGGATGGAAAATGTTTTACAACTTGGTGAATATTTCAATTTCAAAAAATACAAAATACGTGTGACTTAGAAAACAAATAGAATTTACTCTTAATACTTGTAAATTCGAAGAATTTATATACATCAAATTAAAAAATTGGATGACGTTTTTTGATGTTTTACTAATTGGCAGTTCTAATGCTTGAAAAAAAAATAAGGCCACTTGACTATAAATGACCTGTTCCAGACCTGAGACAGAAGGGGGAGAATGGTTATTCCTGCGTGCCCACCGACTACTGGAACATCAACCTCCTTCGGATCAACACCAACAACTTCAGCCTGTTCAATTAGATAAAATTGGTGAATCAATTCTTATAGGCATTTAACTTGCCAGAAATGCCCTAAGGTCAAAAATAAAATAAAATAAAAATATATATGCTATCGTGACCAATGAAGGAGGAGGAAGCAACTGCTGAAATAGAGATATAAGGGCTAATTAGTCTCAAGGCTGAAACCCTAATAAGCCTAGCGCGCATTCACTGTAAAAGAGAATAAATACGAAGCATATACATACCACAAAAGTATTTGCTCTGACAACATCTAATGTCGTGACGCCCATCAAGCGGTTAGGGTTATAAGTCCCTGCCTTTTTGAACACCTCCGCTGCAATTGGCACAGTGGAGTTCACCGGATTGCTGATTATATTTATCACCGCATTTGGGCAGCACTTGGCCACTCCCTCACACAGAGTCCGCACAATCCCCGCATTGATATTAAACAGGTTATCCCTTGTCATTCCGGGCTTACGTGGAATTCCAGCAGGGATGATGACTAGGTCCATTCCCACCAGCGCATTTTCCAGCTGCTCTTTCCCCAAAAACCCACGCACCTGTACAGCAGTTCAATTCGGTAAAAATCTAAAACCTATGAGGAAGAGACTGGGTATAATCTTATTTCAAAAATTGAGACGGGTGTTTACAACTGCAGAGGTGTCCATATGGCTGATGTCCGCGGTGACGCCCGGAGTGTTGACCACGTCATAGAGGTGGAGCACTGAAACCAGAGGGTTTATTTTCATCAAGAGGGAAAGGGGTTGTCCAATGCCACCAGACGCTCCCAGTATGGCAACCTTGAATCCCGAGGCCCCTCCTTTTGCCCTGCAATTAACCCGCTCCACTGCATTCTCGATCTGCCCAATACATACTTTTCAAAGCAAATTCAATTGGAATTCATCAAAACAAGATTTAGATCCGCTCATTACAGCATATAATCTAATGCTTTTGAACAATAAAAGAAACATACATTACTATTTTGCGGAAGAGCAATAAGGTGAGAAGAAAGTGTTGCGATGCGAGCGCTTGTTCGATCATCCATATTTCTCTGCGCAGATTGATTTGGTGTGTTAGAAAATGGAAGAGATGCATGCGTATATAACAATTGAGGGAGGGGAAGTTGTGTAAATCATGGTTTTCTATATATGGTAAGGCAGCGCTTATCTGCTTTCTCCTCTGCTATGTCCCACCCGAGACCAATGGTTCTGAACGGACCCGCTCTCCCCCTCTTCAACACGTGGCGCTGCCTCACTTCGCTTCCCGATTAAGTTTGAAGAGTGATGAGCAATGCATCTGGATGGATAGGGTGGGGTTTAAACACCCTCTTCGGTCCATATAAAACCATTAATTGTGACAATAATATTAGTGTGTATGAGATAATGTTTTAATGTTCACGGAAGGTGGAAATTGGTCGAGACTTGAGGATAGCGGAAAAGAGTTGCCTTGAAGGTGTAAGAAAAAGTTGGAGGAATTGTACTTTTGTTTTTGCGATTGTATTTAGTAAGTGTTTGCGATGATGATGAGGGGTAATGATAGGGTATTTCAAGGGATATAATACATTAGAGGGTCCATATCATACACACATCCCAACATCAAGGTAGTTATTGGATTTATTGTGAATTGCACCCATTACAAAGGGGTTTATAACTTGTAGAGTGGTGGCATATTTTATTCACTATTTTCTATTTTATTATGTAAGAACTTCATGTTCGATGTGAGAATTGAATCATCAATGCAATGTCGCTAATGTGGAAAATGCATTGAGGTTATGAAGTCTATCTTCTTGCTTTCATTGCGATTGAAGTGAGAACCAAAGCTTTTACAAAGTGCATGTCATGTTGCTGGGGCATAATGCACAACTTGTTTCCAGAAAGGATAATGGAACCTAAAAATCAAACTAC
This sequence comes from Torreya grandis, assembly GCA_037957365.1. Lineage (NCBI taxonomy): Eukaryota > Viridiplantae > Streptophyta > Pinopsida > Cupressales > Taxaceae > Torreya > Torreya grandis. The sequence continues at coordinate 1,012,798 of JARHVA010004790.1, forward strand.
TATAGTCTCTACTTCAACGAGGACAACTATCTTGCCATCATTTATCAAGGTTCTGATCTCTCTAGTAAATATTAGCCTAAACCTTGGTTGAATGCATTTGATAACAACATATTTATTTGATTTAGTCTTCTTGTTTTGAATATCATGTCGATTATTGATCCACTAGCATGTAATTGGCAAAGGGTAGCGAAGGGTATTGAGGTGTTTGCGGCATAGATTGGACACAAATAGAGGCAATGCTAGAATCTTGTATGGGCATTATGGATTGAACAATAATACAAGTGTTGTTAACCCAGGTTGGGGTATGACCCTTCCCATGGGACCATATGCTTCACAACTTATGTCAATTTTGCCCTCAAAATGGTAACAAATTTATCTAAGTTTTGGCTTTCTCCTGGGTGAATTAGATTATGAGATTGAGTTTGACTAATATTCAATACATATTGGTTCAAAGATTTAAATTTGATCTAAATTGAGTCCTTGGGTTTAATTCATATTCAAAGTGGGTCTGTGAGATTAAATGAGATGATGATGCCCTTTAAGCCAAATTGATCTGCAGGGCCTATTCATTTAGGATATTTTTTTATGGGTATCTTGAATTCTCCAAGTTTCGTTTAGGATATTTTTTGGGGGTATATTGAATTTCCTAAGTTTCACTTAGGATATTTTTTTTTTGGGTATCTTGAATTCTCCAAATTTTGCTCTGTGTTATATGTTAACCCAATCACTAATAGTTTTATCGAGGGATACCAATTTTATCCTAATTTGAGCTACTTAAAGTCCAAGGAATTATAGTTATTAAATTTTCTCCTGTATGATTGAAGTTGTTAGTTCTTGGACTGGGTGCATCACATGGCATTGAAGTGTATCCAGTTTGGAATTATCTCGCTTGGGAATATAAAATAAGCGTTATATACTTGATTGGGTTCGTCTATGCTTCATTTGCAATAATATCCCTTTTTGCTAGAAGGGCTTCTATTATGGGATCGGCGCAGGGAAAGTGATAAATATGAAAGGCAATATAGAGATATCAATGAAATAAATGCTATTCAACATATGGTTGAAGGCAACTAGGAAAATTGCATATAGAACCATGCCAAGGTGATGCTAACTGCTCAAGTAAGAAAGGCCTTGTCAATATAGAGAAGTCGATAACTTAAGTGCTCATATTGAAATGTATTTGGTTGTGCAAATTATATATAAAATTTTACATTAAAATTTAGAAAAGAAAAAACAACTGATTTATTATCTTGGTAATACAAGATTATAAAAGTCCAAGTCATTCACATGAAAACCACAACAATCTTAACTAAACATGAACCCTACTATAAATATGCTACCATATAACAAGCTTGTTCTAGATTAATTTTATTGACTATATTTTAATTTTTTACTAGATGAGAACCTATGTATAGACATAACGAGTTATTTATTTAATTTGACTATATTTTCATTATCGGGGAATCCTTCATTATTCAATGCATTAATGATTTTTTAAAAATATTATCTTATTTCCTTTGCACAAATTGTATGTTAAATTCTACACTCAATTTTAAAAAATTACTGATCTTTTATCTTATCATTACAAGAATATAAAATCCCAAAGTTGACCACATGAATATCTTAGCACACCTACCCCAATATGAATCCTATTATAATACACTACCATGAAAAAATTTACTTCTAAATGCCTATGAATTTTCAAAACATGTTATTTTATTTCCTTTTCACAAATTGTATGTTAAATTTTACAGTCAATTTTTAAAAAATTGTTGATCTTTCATCTTATCATTACAATAATATAAAAGCCCAAGTTGACCACATGAATATCTTAGTAGACCTACCCCAATATGAATCCTATTATAAATACACTATCATTAAAAAATTTACTTCTAAATGCATTTGATAGACTATATTTTAAGTGTTTACTAATTGAAGAACCTATGTTAAAATGTAGCAAGTTCTTTATTTGATGTTATCAAGTGCTCATTGCTAGAAAATCCTTATTTTTTCAACTTGTGAATGAATTTACAGAACATGTTATTCTATTTCATTCATTTTATACATTGAATAAAACATCATTTTTATGTCATTACTAGCAACAACATTGATTTTCACAACTTACCCAATATAGTTGCTTTGGACATATTTTCATAACATTGGGCTCTTCAACTTATTGCTCAAATTTTCATCTTATGTTCCCTTGTAAAGCTTCAGTTTCTTATTAACGACATCAAGGAAGTCAATTTTTTTCATAAGACCAAATATATTGACTCTTTTCTGCCTAAATTCAATGCAAAGAATTCACCTAGGTGCTGTTTACCAAGGTTATATACAACCAATATGAAAATGAACATATCCTAAACACTAAATATCTGATTCCCAAGAGGCAGTGCTTTGACATTTTCCAAAAAGGAAAAAAAAAAAGGATTTTAGCTTGCCAAAAAATAAAATTCATTATCTAACTTCTTTTCCACCTCCTTGATGATTCAAAGCTCTAAAATGAATTTATACAGGCATAGAAGAAATCATCTCTTTAAAACAATAATAAAATTCACTAAATACGACCAAATACGTGTAAATGCACCTCAAATTGATCCAAAACTCAAAATTTTTGATTGATAGATATTTCAAGAACACAAAAATAACACATTAACGATGAATTCTCTGAGAAGAGATATTTTATTACTCACAATTGCAATACAACTATATGCTTATCTCTGGGAAGAGATCTCTGATTTATATTTTGGGTTACATCTTCATTTATACACATTTTGAAAGCAAGAGTAGGATATGAAAGGTCACCAATCTCGAGGGAGATTAAGTGGTTTGACTTCCATGATTTAAAACAATACAAAATTTGAGGAATTACTATTTTTAGACTGCACTACTAAAATTGAAATTTGGGGCACTTCCATTGGGTTTTTAAGGGTAAAAAAATATTGAGAAAATCTCTATGAAATATCATCATGTTCTCCTCGTTCTTAGCTTTCCAACGGTTCAAACGGGGAGTCAATTGGAGCTACAGTGCAAAAGTTATGGCTCCCAAAAGTTTCATCATCAATTGGGGTAGAACCGTCACCCGAATTGTCACCTGAACTATTGCCTGGATCACAAATTCATGCAAATAATCCCATAATGCATTCCCATTCTAATAATAGTTAGGTGAATAGGGTGAAATGCATAGTGGAACTTAGAATGTCCTTTTCTTTCTTCTCCAACTACTGTATGTAGCTCTTGTGCACTTAATAAAGGCTAAAACACCATTACAAAGCATTAGGAGTAACCTCTAGCTTTAAATCATATTTGAGACATGTAGATGCCCAACGCCAAATAATGCTTAGAGAAATGGTTGATAGAAAAGGTAATAACAAAACTTTAGAATTTTTTTTACCTTAAATAAAATATATTAGGCAAGATAGTCCCTTTTGTGTTTTGTTACTGTAATTATGCCACCTATTCTAGTTGATAAGAAAAATAAAGGGCTTACAACATGATTTAAGGCCATTTTTTAACCACATGTCAGTAAGTAATCCACATTGAAGCCAAGAGCAAACAGATATTTTTTCTAAGTTTGGGAAAAAATGTTTCTTTTTCTTCTTGCAACTGCACATAGCGATTGATTGAAGCGCCAAAAATGTAGAGCATTATAAATTGTATGGATTTAATCTTTTCTTAAATTGATTTATATATATTATAAAGATGGATATTTTATGCATGAACAAAATAATTGGGTCTCTAGTTGATGCATTTATTTTGAGCTCCGCTAATCATCTAATATATTACATTAGATTTGATAAATTGGGTATTCAAAAATTTGGCTCAAAATATAGGCTAATTTACATGAAATGTGCGCTAATGGAAAAATAGGAATTGCCCTCCATGTTCACCTATGCATGCATTGAAAGCATTTTCTCCTGGGAAAACATAACAATGGTAATTGCAAATGATGCCACATCTCTTACCCATGGCATGTGTTATCAAGAATAACTATCAGGTACATTGTTAGAACACTGAAGATGAATATTAGGGTTTTCGTAGATTGTAGGAGTCTATGATAGCCATGTGATGAATTGAGTGGCATAATATTTTAGCTTTAGCCATCAACTATTACTTTAGAATCATTATCATCGATTGAACCTCTCTATTGGAAAGTTATCAGTGATGTCATGGTGATGTCATGGAGGTGTCCTGATGAGTGGATGAAGTGCCTTGATAGCCTAAGTGACAATGATAAAGTGTGCAATGTGTTTGTCCTAGTTTGCTTAAAGAAGGCATGGTTGATCTTTAGTTTTGGCTTGGTTAGAGATGTGCAGGGTTGAGTTTCAAGTATTGAGCATGTGCAGGGGGTCCTATTAGAGGTCAAAGGTGATTAGAGAGCTTGTGTGTATAAGTGGTATTCATCCAGTTCTGCATTATGGTCATCTTGGTAGATTGGTCTAGTGGAAAAAAATCTAAGTAAGCAGATTGATGCCATCATAATTGCCACATGTGGATGAGTCTAGAGGAGTTGGTCATATGGTTGTGATCACATTAGTCCCTAGTTATTATGTACCAGATCTCAAGTCATACGGTGAAGCATGGTCGAAGATATGAGGATGCAAAGTTGGCTTCTCAGATAAAATTCACTATGTTCCCATACTTAGCCAAATTTACAAAAGGGCTCAAGCAAAGTTGAGCAAGCATGTTGATGAAGTCAGCATTCACATGAGTGGAGGTGCCAAAATAGAATGATCATATGGGTTTATTCAATTATGTGCCTAGTTTTTATGCACTAATTCTTATATCATGTGACTAAGCATGATAAAAGATATGCATGTGCAAAGTTGGGCTCCCAAGTAGTTTGACTATGTTTTCCCATACTTAAATAAATTTACATGCGGCAAGAAAATCTAAGTAGGCATTTTAATGTAGATATATTTCACATGTGTAGCAGTTTTAAGAGAAGTTGATCATATGGGTTTGTTCAATTTTGAGCTTAGTTGATCTGCGCTATATTTTAGATCATGCAATGAAGCGCATCAAAAGATATGCATGAGCAAAGTTGGCCTTCCAGGTAGGTCTAGGCATACTTGGCTCTGTGGAAGAAAATTTTGAGTGAGCATGTTGATGATGGCATATCTCACACATGTGTGGGTTCCAAGACTAGATTGTTATATGGATGGATTCTCTTATGTAAGGAGATCATATGGTCCAAATTTGAGATCATGCATCTAAGTGTAGTAAAAGTTATTGACGTTAAAAATTGGCTTCTTAGATAGATTGCAATGGTCCCCATAGTCAATTATGCAAGAGGTAAAGTTCAAGCAAGTCTCAAGGAGATCGACAGAGTGCATTATTTATAAGATATCAAGAAGTAGCAAGATGGTAAGAAGTACACGTTATTTAATGATTGAGCAAAGGTAAAGGATAAAGATCAATGGTGAGCGTGTGATCATATAATTAAAGATCTATGGTATGTGGTAAGAGTTGACTAAATTTGACTTTTAGGTCAAATTGGGGCACCCCCTAGTAAAAAACTTGATTTTCAAGCCCATAAGGAGTATAATGTATTGTCATGAGATGTTTTATAGGTCATTTGATGTCAATTAATATTTTATTATCTTTGGTCAATTAGTTTCTAGGTCCATTTATCATATTGAGTCATTTTAAGGGTCAAAAATAGTGCATTTAATGATTTTTAAAGGTTTCTTGGAAAATGTGCAAGCGTCAAAGATTTATATCATGTGCTATGTGTCTTAGGAGGTATGTAGTAATTGTCACTAACTAAAAATTGTTGAGTTACTCAGAAAAAGGTAATTTTCTTAAAGAAAAGAGTGAGTTTAGCACTTGTACAACCTCTTTGGGAAGTGGTCCACATGGTATAAGCTCATGGAACATCATTTCATCTTCCCCATACCAATATTAGTGATTTACATGCTCTGGAAGTGCCATTTTCTTCTAAAAATTGTTCTGCTCTATTTTGGCTTTCCTAGACATACAGAAGTGACTTGCAGGTTTTTGCTTGGTACATGTAGCTCATGTGGTTTAGGTAAAATGATATTAAAAGGTTATTTTATACTCAGAGACCTTCATTTTAATATAAGTATCTTGAATATTGGTGGCTTGAGCTTTATGAATCATTCATTTGAAGTTGATTGTATAAATATGGCTATTAATTTGTGCACCCTTTAGGTTTTGGTCATGTTTAGGAAATTTCATATAATATAGATACTAATATTGCTTCCAGAACATGTTGAATTCCTTATCCAATTCTCCCCACATGTGGTTTCATTTTTAATGAGGTTTTGATATGCTAATCAACTCACCTTGCAAGATGAGGTCACTATGTGCAGTTTTAGTCATTTCCACTACTTTTAGAAAATTGTATTCTCTGCATAGGTTTCATTTGAATGGGAAATGGTGCATTCTATGTTGAAATTCCATGAAGGTCACATCCTTATAGGTTTTGGTCTCACACCTTCCATAGTTGATCAAAAGCCCATGCCTTCCCCATGCTAAAATAGTCATTCAACAGTCTGTCTGCCTTGTTCCAAGAGATTTCAAGTGAATTTCACATTGAAATAAAGATGTTTGAACTTGTTTCAAGGTGATACAATAGAAATCATGAATTTGAAGAGTTTTGACAATGAGTTTGAACTATGTATGAGGCCCTTTATCTACCTTGTTGTTCTACTTCATGCTCATTGCCATGCATACAACTAATATACACATACAAGAGCTCTACTGATGTCATTGATGATAGGTGGGAGGTTTGATATGGTTTTCAATCTCTTAAGACTGCTAAAATGAATTGAAGTTCTTGGTGAAGGCATAAAAGTGTTACAAACTTGTACACTTTGTATATTGTCTCAGGATTTTTTCAATGCCTGCGTATGGAAAACATCCACCTATAGGTGGCATTGATAGAGTTTTGAAGATATTTGTATGAAGCATTGAAGCATGATAATCCCCTTTTTCAAGCCATAACATGTAGGAAGCTTGAGGCAGGCCTAATAGGATCATCAAGTAGTCAGATATAGGTGAGACTATATTAAAAGGATCTAAAGATTGGTTACAGGGACATTTTCCCTAAAGTGAGCAAATAGAATCCAAGGGGTGTTTTGTCAATATTCTCTAACATGTTTGCAAAGAGTTTAAAACATCTAGATGAGTGATCCTTAATGCCTCTAGCATGAATAATGAACTTAAAAAGTTTGAAGAGATAATAAGTAGTGGAGAGGGGTAATATTGAGGCCTAAATTTGCTTAGAAAACACTGCAATGAGATAGTGAAATCTATAGTCAAGGGTTCCAAATGGACCTCCTCTACCCAAAATTGAAAAATAGGCCTTGCCCTATAGTTGAAGGTCCCAAGTTATTAGAAGTGACCTATTGTGACCTAAAGGATCATCAATAGAGGATGGAACTTTATGTTAAGATTTTTCAAACATTATCTATAGTCCGGACACTGTAGAAACACTCATCTACAGCAGGGTTCCACGTTCAAGATTGGGAAAACTCAGTTGGATCAATTTCAAGTGCATATAAGGGGTAAAAGTAGATGGTAATGATGAATGAACCTATGAAAAATTCCATAAAGATAATTATGACCTTTACATTCCCTTGGGAATGTGGAATAAGCCATTGTAAGACTCTACATGCACCTACAACAAAGTGAAGTTCAGGCAAAACATCTCAGTCTCACTAGTGACTAGAAATAGATGCTAAAGTGGTGTTTGAAAGCCATAAAGGAGAATAATAGTTCAAAAACATGTTGTGGGATCTCAAGTTATATTCAAGGAGTCCTTTTCACATCAGAACCAAGGCTAAAGAGTCCACATACACCTACAACAAAGTTAAATATGGATTGTCTCAGTCAGCTTTTAGAGGGTTTAAGTGTGACCAAAGGTGTAAGTTTGAAAGCCAAGTGGATGTTAAACTTATTAAATTTTAATGTGACCACCTTAGTGAAGACTTTGATGAATTTATAAGCTATAAAAATGATGGAGGTAATCTTCCATAGGGCTCTCAAATCCCTATATTGATCTACAGTAGGGGGCAGTCTTGATGAAGCAAGGGTGAAAGATAAACTTGATTAGGAAGAGTTGAGGTGATGAACAGAGTAAAAGAACACTCATCATAATATACATGACATAAAGGGGTCCTCATAGTGTGGAAAACAAGAAAAAGTGGCTCTAAATATACAGTTCATAGTCCTCAACAAACCTTGCACACAATGTTATTTTCACATTCTGCCTTAAAGATTGATGAGGTTTGAGGGTATATGCATGTCACCATGAGCTGAAATTTTTTAGAGAGGGTAATAATAACTTATATAATCTCATTCAATGAATTTTTTTCCTATAAAAATAGGGGAAGTACCCACTATTTTGTCTCAGACAGGGGTTACTTTCCCCATACAAAACCCTATCAGTTTACTGAATAAAGGTGATGAGGGGAGGTAAGGAGATGATTGAACCTTGTAGGAGGGTATTTAAAGATAGAAAATATATATTAAAATGTTGAGAACACCTCACATAGGGGTGAAACCAAACAAAGTAGTCCAAACCATCAAAGGTTATAGTCAGGGTTATAAGCCTTGAAGGGACCTAAAGCCTAATGAGAGGTCATTTTCCATTCTTAGCATGATATATACATTATAACTTATTGAATAGTGTTTATAGGCTTTAATTTGATGTGTTAGAGCTAATAGAATGTAGGGATACTCTCAACAAGGTCATTTTGTGCTTCGAGTTGTAAACAAGCCTATTGAGCAACATTAGGCCTAATGCCCAAATAGGGGGTCTTTTACATTTTTCACATAAATTGAGCATTATAGCCTATGGAAACACATTTATAGGGTTTATAAATATGTATTAAAGATAATAAATGTAGATTAAACCATCAATAAGGTCACTTTTGGCTCAGGAATCAACTTAAGCATGCAAAAGGGGTAAGAACAAGCTCGATAGGATAACTTTCAATGCTTATATATTTCATGAGGCATTGCATGGGTGATAAAGGAGATAAAGGAGTTAGGGGAGGTTAATAGGGTCTCTGAAGATCATATTTTTAGAATTTATTGGTAGGTCAGATGTTGGATCTTTATGAACCAACCTTAAGACCAAAAATAGGCCTAAAACCCTACTAAACCCTTACAGAGACCAATTTGAGAAAGTGCACCTGGAAAACTAATCAAATGGAATAGTTTGAATAGAATGGATATTGGATGTTGAATAGGACTCTCTTAGGCTCCCTCAAATTATAACTAGTTGTATAGACTTAAACGGATGGAGGCATAAATAGGCTTTTCTTCACTCTTTTGTGTGTTGTGCAGGCTACAAGAGGAGTCTAAGGATGAAATCAAGTTTGGATGGAAGATTTGGACTTTTTATAACTCCATATGGTCATTTAATTCCATGAGAAAAATCTTAAGTGTCCAAACAAACTACTTCATTTTAGCCAGTCAAAATTGGCCTATTAGACAAGCTAGTGAGAAGGGTGAAGATCTTCAAGTGGAGTGATTTTAAAGTGTCCTTGATGCTTCTAAGGAAATGGAGGGACTTAAAAATTGTCATTATCTTCGTAAAATGGATTTTCATGGAAAAATAATGCTAATTTTGAGGCCAAGTGTGCAGCGTGAATGAAAGGGTAATTTTATGGACAACAAATGATGATGGCTCACTTTCAGAGGTTTTCAGAGGATCAAGAATGCAACCAATGCATGGATAGGCATGTATAAGAGTATTCCCTTCCATTATAATCATTAGACCTGCTCCTCATTAGTTATGGGATGTAAAAATAGGTCCAATCATGTAGGCAAATTTTCTAATCTAAATTTTTGCTACTTTACAAGGTTTTGATGACTTGGATTGACATTTGTACTTCATGAGCTTACGTGGTTTGACCCATATCCTCTTATCATGCATGGATAACTAATTTTATCAGCTTGAAAAGTGTCCTTGTGACCCTTGGACTTCTCTTCTTCTCTCTCTCTCTCTCTCAAGCTCTATAAGAGTTAGCCATTTTGGCTATTGTATGAGATGCTCCACCTAAGTATGGTGAAGCCCTACTCATTTGTATACCTTTTGATCAATAAAATTATTAAGTGTTACCTCTTATATGACTATTCATAATTTGTTTCATTTGAATGATTGATTTTGCTTAAGTGACATTCTTGTTTCCTTAGCATGTTAGCTCATTCTTGCAACCTATTTGTAGTTGGAAAACTTCTTCTTGTAGGGCATGTGAAGTGTTTTGAGATATGTCAAGGATTAAGTGAGTTTGTCTCTTTATCATGTGCCATTCAAGGCCTCTTGTCCAGTCCTCCTTATCATAGATGTTCATCTTGACCTCACAATGTAACATTGATGTGAGAAGTTGTAGATTGGAAGAGTGCATTTTGGTTTTTTGCTTGGTCTTAAGTGTAATATGCATATGGTTGGATGTCATCAGTCAATTTGGTGTATCACATCCATTAGTTTAGCTTTTCTTTTAGTCTCTTTCTCCCCTTTCACCCCAAAAAGTTTAGTTGTAGTTTAATCCATAGTGGTACATCAATAGAGATAACCCTATCTAGAGATTCACCTCATTCCTTGGGCTGCCCACAAGCCTAGAGGTGATTCCATTGTGCCACTTAGATGAGGAGATCCTTGTCATCTCCTCAAAGGGTGAAAATCCAAGTGACAATAGTAAGTCAAATTGGTCAACATGTTTGATGTTTAATGACTTGTGTAGAAGTTAAAGAGTGAGAAAATTCAAAGAAGATTGATGGTACATGATTGGCCAAGCTGAGTGAGATAACAATATGAAGGCAAGTGGTCAAGGTTTAATTGTGACCATTGACATTTAAACATTTGAATTTTATAAAGGGAAAAACTAGTATGCGGTATTTTGCCCATAACTTTTGATTCAAGATGAATTCGCTCATGCTGTAAAAAGAAAAGATGGAGAGGACTTCATGGTACATCTAATAAATCTAATTTTAAGATATTTAATTTTGTATATTCAAATATATTAAGGTTCAAAGTTGACTATGTGTTCATGCTTGTTCGGCAAGTGACCTGAGAAGAGTAATTGAGCTTGTTTTTATATTATTTTGATATCTCTTAATGCATTATCTATTGAGAAGTGTTGTAGATTTCATGAGGATGATCTATGTGCATTGTGAAGGTTTGACCAATTGTATGTAGTATAAACAAAGGTTTACAAGTCAATTATGTTTTCATTCATGGAGATTGTGTGCATAGAATATTGTTGAAGCATTTTGTGCTTAAGTAAAAGGGTATTAAGATGGATATGGACACTTAATGAGGACCTATAGATCATGTGGACTAGGTTAATATTTTGGAAAATGTTCCTATATTCTTTATTTTCTCAAAGAAGTGTCAAGGAGATGAATGGGTCTCCATAGGACTTAAAAGTGACTTAGGCCTATTTAAAAGTGGATTGTGCTTATGTGTGACCTATATAAGATGCCTTAAGGGTGAAGGCATGTATGGTGGCCAACCAAATTGATTGATAATTCATGATTACTATATATATAGTGAAACTAAATGTGTTGGTTTTTTGACTTGGATTTGAGATTTTATGAGACTTTTGAGAAGCTTTGGTGAGCATAGATAGCGTTGGTGCAAAGGAAAAAAAGAGGGTTGAAGATGAGAGAAAAGGATTATGTGAGTGGATTAGAGTGAAGAGTTGAGGATCAAAGAGAGGAAGTGTGCCTAGTGGGTGGGTTGATGCGTAGAGATGCTTCATGATTGTGTGTATGACCTGTAGGTCATATTTCTATGTCACAACAAGTGCTCTTGTAGGTTTGATGCTTTGAAGTGTGAGCTAAGAATAGATGATGTTTGTGTGATCTTGGTGGTTGATCTGAGAGGCAGATCAGAGTATGGTCTGTGTGGATGACCCCATGGTCATATTTATATTATTGTGATATAGATGTTGTAGTTTTGGTGTTTTTATATGCATTGAGGATTGAAATGATCCAAAAGGTGGTTTTGGATGCATTGTAAGTGTGTGAAGAATATTGTGTTATCAGAGCTCCATCATCAGGTGTTGAAGACATCAGTTCAAAGGTGGAGGATTTTAAAGGAGGGTCTAAAGGACTTGGTATTCCTTAGGGGAAGTTGCTCCTTATGAAATAGGTGTTTCTCTAAAGGATCTAAAGGAGTTGATCATCTTAGGGGTAGGTGCTCCTTGTGGAACATGCATTTCACTAAATCCTAGTTAGGAGGATTCAACCAATCTCTAGTTTGTAATAACTTATATGACAAGTAGTCCAAGTGTTTATAGGCTTGAGACTGGGTTTTATTCCCCAAGAGGGTTTTCCACATAGATGATGTGTTGATATGTTATATACTCTTGTTCATGCTTTGGATAAATGTACTTTTATGTTTATGTTGCTAAGATCAAGTTGATGTATGATGGAATGGTTTTGGAATTTAATGTGTATCATTGTATACTGATTCACCCCCCCCTCTCAGTAGCTAATTCCAATAATTGGTATCAGAGCAGGTCCTTTGGAGGAAGCTTAACATCTTGAAGGTGATCCTAAGTAGCACAAGATGGCTAAGCAATTGAAGAAATAAAATCTTGAATTGAGATCAATAATCAAAAGTCTTGAAGAACATATTAGTTATATTAAAGAGAAAACATGTAGAATGACTTGGTTAAATAAGTTAAGAGGGATAAGGAGACTATCCAAGTTATCAAAAATTCAGTTAGAGGATGCATGTTCAGGCATGAGAGCTAAAGGAGATGAATATGTTCGAATGAAGACTGATCTAGTTTCCCTAAAATATGAGTATGAAAAAATCATAGTCAAGATAGGTAAGCCTAAAAAAGAACAAAAGGAATCATAATAGGCTAAAGGGGATGAAGAGAAGATCAGATTCTTGAGGATCAATTAAGGACTAAAAATACAAATCTAAAAGCAAAAAAAGATAAGTACACTTAGCTAAAGATTGAAATGGGGTCCTTGAAGGGTGAGCATAAGCTACTCATATACAAGTTGAACAAACTAAGAAATGAGCATGAGAAGTCTGAGCAAGTTAAGAAGAATGCAAGCTCTGAAAGCAATACAAGTAGGTATGTTAAACAACCAAATGCTTCAAGGTATGCTAGTTTATTTCATGGTCATTGTTATACATGTAAAAAGTATGGTCATAGAGCTAAGGACTGTATAAGGAAGTCAGTCAAGTATGGACATTCATGGAGATATGATAGAAGGAGTTTTTGGCCAAAGATTGATCACAGTTCAAAACTGTCAAAAGGTACGAATGATGTTTTAGTTATCATAAGAGTGGACATATTGCTAGATTCTATCCAAATGGTGTAAATATGTCTTCAATGTATGTCAAAGGATATAGAACTCCTAGAAGGTTTGAAAAAGGATAAACTCAGGTATGGAAACCAAAGGTAATAATTGCCAATTCTTCTAGTCATAAAGTTGATAAGAAAGTTGATATAGAAGGTTATGTTGCAAATTAGGATAAGCTTAAGGATCAAGTAGGTAAGATGGCTGCAGAAGACAAGAAGAGTCAAACTATGGTATGGAGACCTGAGGTAGTAAAGACTAAGGGGACTAACCTTGTTGAGCCCAAGAGTCTTGATGGATTATTTTCCAAGGTGGAAAAAGGATTAAAAAATGAAGAAAAATAAATAATTTATGTTGTCAACATTTATTGACAAATCTAAAGAAAAGAATGAAGTCAAGGATTCATTCAAAGTCAAGAAGGACTGTAAGTCAATGAAAGGTATGGAGATATGGGAGTCTCCTAGGTTTTGGGACTTTTAGTCTCACTATGTCAAAGGGTTGTCTATATCTAGGCTTCAAAGAGACACTGGTCAGTTTGAGGAAGCTTGGTGGATGTCATATATTGTTTGATGAGAAGGTATAAAAATAAGGTATGTTTGTGCATTCCTTTTATATATATCTTTTGTTGGAAAAAAGAGGCTTGTGAAGAATCTCAGTGGTCCTATCTTGAGAAGGAGTTGGCTTGTCATTCATGGTTTGGATGCTCTGGTATAAAGGTGAGTTTTAAATATCTATTTGCATATTAGTTTGTGGTAGATCCAAATGAGCCTATAAGTTGAAGGCCTCCTTCTAGGCCTAGTCCTACATCTTGCTAAGCTTGTTAAGGCTTGTTGAGTAATTGTGTATGCCATAGAAGTTAAGTGGCTTGAATACGTGCATTATATGAGGGGGAGTATATGTGAAGTGTCTTTGTCTATGCTTCTTAAGAGACTCTTTTTAGTAGAGAAGTATTGTTGTGATGTTCTTCTGAAGGTCCTAGAAGGCTAAAGATGAGTATTTTTAGTTGGAGCAATTTGTAGAGTCAGATTGAAGGTTTTTAGGTGGCAAAGGAGGATTTGTGATTTGTCAAGATAATATTTTTGCATAGAAAGGTATGTTGACCTTATTCTAGCATGTTTTGGGTGGTTTTATGATTTGAAGGTATGTTGAAGTCAATTTGGATTATTTTTTTAGCTCTCAGGTTTCCCAGCTTGTGCTTAAGAGCTTACAAGTCCTAAAATAGGTTATAGGAACTCAAGGTTCCCAATGGTGTGGAAGCTCAAATTTTGGTCTAGAAGTATGTGATGGTTGTCTCCAAGTGTGCAAGAAGTTTCAAAAGTGGGTATTTACCAGAAGGAGGTTTGTTGACTCTATTTGTTTTGAGATTCTAAGGCTTTAGGCTTTGCTAGAATAGTGGGTTGCCTTATGAGTTGAGGTTTGAGGCTTATTAATAGGTTGAATGGGCCAAATGGGTTGTCAAATCAAGCTTCACAAATATTTGAAGGCTTGTGGTTTTCAAGTTATTCTTGTTTTTGTCAAGATAGAGGCCTAATTGCCTAGTAGGTTTCTAAAAGAAGTATGTTTCAAAAGATGATCTAGGTGATGAAAATTGGTATGCTTTAGGGGGCATATGAGAGTGCTCTAGATATGAAGTTTCATGTCTTGAAGATGTGTCTATTGAAGGTTATGGGCTATACAACTTCCAAGTAGGGTTACAAGAATTTTAAACAAGCCTAGTGTGAAGATTTGATATTTTTCTCAGTTTCTATAAAAGGGCAAGGCTTGGGTATTTCAAAGTGATTTCTCAGATTGGTTTAGATTATGTTTATTATTTGGTGAGTGGCATGAAGTTCTGTTGATGATTCTTGTGGTTACTTGAGAAAGAAGGCTTGTAAGCCAATGTAGTGGTTCTTCATGATGTGTGGAGATTTGAAGATGCTCAAGAGGTGCAATGGCTCAAATATCTTAGAAGGAGTCCCTATCTAATGTTTTATTGGTGAGTTATATCATATTTTAGTATTTTTTTGTGTTCTTTATTCTTTTGTTGTAGTGCTTGGTTGAAGAGAGTGTTGGCATGGAACAAGAGAAAGTTGCCAAGGTAAGAAGAAGTTGGCTCAAGGTAAGGGGGAGTTTGTACTATCTTTACAAGATGGTCTTCTCCTGATGGTAGTATTTTTAGGTCCTCAAGATCAGTTGGTGCCCACTTTTTCATTGTGTCAAAGGAGGAGAAAGTCCTTGTTGTGAGAGTGATTGAAGAGAGAGAGAAAGAAGGTGAGCTGAATGATGTTTGTTGACATCAATGATAAAGGGGGATATTATTAGAGAGTTGTCAGTGATGTCATGGAGGTGTTATGGTGAGTGGATGAAATTAGTTGAAAGCCTAAGTGAAAATGACAAAGTGTGTAATGTGCTTGTCCTAGTTTGCTTAAAGAAGGCCTAGTTGATCTTTAATTTTGACATGGTTAGAGATGTTTAGGGTTGAGTTTAAAATATTGAGCATGTGTAAGGGGTCCTATTAGAGGTCAAGGGTGATTAAAGAGCTTGTGTGCATAATTGTTATTCATTCGGTTCTGCATTATGGTCATCTTGGTAGATTGGTATAGTGGTATAAAATTTGAGTAAGCATATTGATGGCATCATAATTACCACATGTGGATGAGTCTAGGGGAGTTGGTGATATGGTTGTGATCACATTAGTCCCTAGTTATTATGCACCATATCTTAAGTCATGTGATGAATTGCAGTAGAAGATATGAGGATGCAAAGTTGGCTACTTAGACAAAATTCACTATGTTCCCATACTTAGCCAAATTTGCAAAAGGGCTCAAACAAAGCCAAGTAAACATGTTGATGAGGTCAGAATTCACATAGGTGGAGGTGTCAAGACAAAATGATCATATGGGTTTATTCATTTTTGTGCCTAGTTTCTATGAACTAATTCTTAGATCATGCGACTAAGCATGACAAAATATATGTATGTGCAAAGTTGGGCTCCCAAGCAGTTTGACTGTGTTTTCCCATAGCTAAATTTGCATGAGACAAGAAAATCTGGGTAAGTATTTTGATGTAGATATATTTTTCACGTGTGGAAGTTTTAAGAGAATTTTATCATATGGGTTTGTTTAGTTTTGAGCCTAGTTTATTTTTGCTAAATTTCAAATCATGCGATAAAGCATGTTAAAAGATATGCATGAGCAAAGTTGGCCTTCCAGGTAGGTCTAGACATAGTTGGCTCTGTGAAAGAAATTTTTGAGTGAGCATGTTGATGATGGCATATCTCACACATGTGTGGGTTCTAGGAGTATATTTTTATATGGATGGATTCTCCTATGTAAGGAGATCATATGGTCTAAATTTGAGATCATGCATCTAAGCACAGTAAAATTTATTAAGGTTCAAAATTGGCTTCTCAGCTAGATTGTAATGGTCCCTATATTTAGTCAAATATGCAAGAGGTAAAGTTTGAGCAAGTATCAAAGAAATAGATGGAACACATTTTATCAAAAATATTAGGAAGAAATAGATGGAACACATTTTCTCCAAAATATCAAAGGTAACATATAAAGATCAACGGTGAGTGTGTGATTGTACAGTTAAAGATCTACGGTGTGTGGTAAGTCAAAGTGGTCAACATGTTCAATGTTTAATGACTCATGTCAAAGTTAAAGAGTGATAAAATTTTAAGAAGATAAATGATGTGTGATTGGCCAAGCTGAGTGAGAACATGAGATGAAGGCAAGTGGTCAAGGTTTAACTGTGACTGTTGACATTTATATATTTGAATTTTACAAAGGGAAAAACTAGTCTATGGTAGTTTACCCATAACTTTTGATCCAGGATGAATTTTCTCATGATGTAAAAATAAAATATGAATATAACTCCATGGTGCATATAATGAACCTAATTTAAAGATGTGGAAGTGTGTAAAATTAAATATATTAGGGTTCAAAGTTCACTGTGTGTTTGTGCTTGTTTTATAAGTGACCCAAGAAGAGTAATTGAGATTGTTTTGATATTGTTTCAATATCTCTTGATGAATTGGATATTGGGGAGTGTTGTAGAATTAATGAGGATACTTTGTGTGAATTATGAAGGTTTGAACAATCATATGTAGTATGAACAAAGGTTTACGTGTCGATTGTGTATTCATTCATGGTGATTGTGTGCACAAAATATTGTTTAAGCATTTTGTGCTTAAGCAGAAGGGTATTGTGATGGATATGGGCACTTAAGGAGGACCTATAGATCATGTGTCATGGGTTCATATTTTTGAAAATGTTCCTATATTCTTTATTTGCTTGAATAAGTGTTAAAGAGCTGAATGGGTCTCCATAGGACCTAAAAGTGACTTAGGCCTATTTGAAAGTGGATTATGTCTAAGTGTGACCTATGTAAGATGCCTGAAGGGTGAAGACATGTATTGTGGCTGACCAAGTTTATTGATAATTCATGATTGATCTATATATATTAAAACCAAATGTGTTGGTTTCTTGACTTGGATGTGATATTTTATGAGACTTGTGAGAGGCTTTAGTGAGCATCGATAGCGTTGGTGTGAAGGAAAGAAAATAGGGTTGAAGATGAGTGAAAAGGCTTATATGAGTGGAGTAGAGTGAAGAGTTGAGGATAAAAGAGAGGAAGTGTACCTAGTGGATGAGTTGATGAGTAGAGCTGATTCATGGTTATGTGTATGACTTGTAGGTCATATTTCTATGTCATAATAAGTGCTCTTGCAGGGTTTGATGCTTTGAAGTGTGAACGAAGGACAAATGATATTTGTGTGAGCTTGGTGGTTGATTTGAGAGGCATATCAGAGTATGGTATGTGTGGATGACCCATGGTCATATTACTATTGTTGTGACAAAGTTGTTGTAGGTTTGGTAGTTGTATATGAGCTAAGGAGGAGTTGAGGAGTTGAATGATACAAAAGGTGGTTTTGGATGCATTATAAGTGTGTGAAGAAGATTGTGTTATCAGAGGTCTATCATTAGGTGTTGAAGACATCAATTCAAAGGTGGAAGATTTCAAAGGAGGTTCTAAAGGAATTGGTCTTCCTTAGGGGCAGTTGCTCCTTATGAAACAAGTGTTTCACTAAAGGCAGGTGGTGTAAAGGAGTCGATCATCTTAGGGGCAGGTGCTCCTTATGGAACAAGCATTTCACTAAATCCTGGTCAAGAAGATTTGACTAGTCTTTGGTTTGTAATAACTTATAGGATAAGTAGTCCAAGTGTTTACAGGCTTTAGAGTCAATTTTATTCCCTAAGAGGGTTTCCCATGTAGATGATGTGTTGTATGCTCTTGTTCATGCTTTGGATAAATGTACTTTCATGTTTATGTTACTAAGATTAAGTTGACCTATGATGGAATGTTTTTGGAATTGAATGTGCAGTGTTGTATACCGATTCACCCCCCCTCAGTAGCTACTTCTAACACTCTACCTGTTACCATTCACATATTCCTTTGGATTTTTTTTAGGATTAATTGTTTGACTAAAAATCAATTATTTTGGATCAAAAATCATGTAATGCAAAAAAATAATACAATTTTATAATATCTAAAAATATTAAAAAAATGTAAATATTTATTTTTTAAATAATATTTGCATAAATTATTATTGGTTTATGTATAGTAATATTTATTAATAAATATAATTTTTAAGAACTATAAATGGGAAAATTTGAAATAACTAATTATAACTTTCAAATACCTGTTTCCTATTATGATTACAATTTGCAATGGAGGTGAGTAGACCTACACTCTTTTTTTGGGGTGCATATAGGGTCACCTTAAGGAAAATTTTCAAGTATTTATAATATCATATCAACAATAATCACTCCTAATATCAATTTTTAGTAAAAAAAATAGTACAATATTTGATATTCGTCATTTTTATTCTCAAACTTTGATCGACCCATTGATTTTCTATAATTAAATACTGAAAGGAAATTTAAACAAAAAAAATGCAACATCAAAAATTCTAACCAACTAAAAATTGAAATTAAAAGTTAAATTTTAAAAATGAAAAAAATATATTGAGTTGAAATATGACAATCATAAATATTTGAAAAAACATATTAAATAAATAACATACAATTTTATTTGAATATATTTTAAAATTAATTACAATTTTATATTATAAATACAAAGAAAAATTGTATTTTCTCATTTTAAAATTATTAGGATGTAATATGTGTACAATAAATATTAAAATATGGCTTAGTAAATAAAAATCTTGAGGGGGTTTGGCCAGCAACTGGTTAACAACAATTTAGTTTGATTAGATTATTAAAAAAAAAATTAATTTTTTTTAGGAAAAGTTTGTTTCTTAAAAAAAAATTTAATTTTTTTTAGGAAAAGTTTGTTTCTAAATT
This sequence comes from Torreya grandis, assembly GCA_037957365.1. Classification (NCBI taxonomy): domain Eukaryota; kingdom Viridiplantae; phylum Streptophyta; class Pinopsida; order Cupressales; family Taxaceae; genus Torreya; species Torreya grandis. The sequence goes on from JARHVA010004790.1 coordinate 1,032,450, forward strand.
ACGATCATATACATATGTTACATCTTTTACATATATATTTGGGAGTTATAACTAGATTTTAATCTTAATTGTGATCACATACATATGTTACATATGTGCTTTATTTCGCAGAGACTATTCTAGTTTAAGCATGGTTCTCACTAACTCTAGACCTAATTAAGTGGTTTGCTCTTTGCCTGCTAAATTGAGTGAGACTACGAAGAACTCGCTAGTGGCTGACCATGAGGTGGTTAAACTCCTGAGGCATGAAAGACCTAGGCATGTAAGATATAGCATTAAACTTACCACTAATGTAGGGTTGTCAGACAAAAATTATTGCCAAGACCAAAACTACACTTGTCCTAAACATAGAGTAAAAGAAACATATATAGTTAGTGGGGTCTTTGGCATGGGTCTCCTGCCTTTTTTTGTTGACACCTAAGCAATTTTACCTATAGTTTATTAATTTTCTAAAATATGCTTTGTTGCACATTTTTCATTCAACATTTTATGGCCTTGTTGTTGCTTATATTCGGGTATAATAAATTATAGAGTATTCATATACATGTAATGATTTCTAATTTTAATCTGAATTTACTCTCTTTCCTTAAGATTTATGCATGTTTGTTTTATTTAATTCAACATGGTAGATTCTTGATCATGAAAGTCATTTTTTTAAATTTATTATCATTTTTTATTAAATCTTCATTTAGAGATAATCATATCTTTTTTTAAAGTAGTTATTTAATATTTAAATGCATTCACCCCATCATCACCCCCACATTGGCATATTGGGGGCTCACATCAAAACATGTACAAGGGGTAATGCTTTTTGTAATGTAATTTTTTTTTGCGTTGGAAAATATATATCTAATGTTATTAGTCCTGAAGGGAGGGACTATAAGCTTCATTTACATTCAACTATTTATTAATCCACTTAATCTACACCAATCAAAATTTATTAATTCATATGCTGTTAATATGCAAATATTTAACCTAACTAAATTACACACTATTTACCTAGCAACATTAAATAATATTATCTATTGTATTTTGATCGGATGCAAGAATTTCATGTTATGGGTAGCTTCACATAGACCAAGGTAGACACAGGGTCATTTACTAATGTTTTGTCAGAATGAAACACTTCACTTCAATTGAAGCAGTGAGTGTAGAGGCAAGTCAAAACAATAATGGTTTTTAATGCTAATAAAGTTTTTGTAGTGAAGATTAGCCCATTTGCTCCCAACTATTCACCAATTCACATTATGTACTAAAATTAAGAATAGCTACTGAATGAGGCAAGGGAAATCTATCACTAATTCAAGGCAGTCTGGACTAGAGTCATCTCCTCATCTTTCAAGCTGTGCCACACCAAGCCCTCTCTACAGCTACCTCTTTTGCATCACATTGTTGATCTTCACCTTTTTTTGCCTTCATGCAATCCTTATTATCACCACATCCAGGGTTCGAACCTCCCAAAGTAGCCTTTTCATCCAACAACATTAATGTGGTTACCATATCAAGTTTTGTTCTTTTCTTTTCTTTAACTCAACACAAGAGCAACACTGCCACCATTCTTTTTTTCTTAGCTATTTCAACTCAAGTGAAACCACATTCCATTTCAGTCAAGGATTTTAATGGACATAGAAATCCCCTCTACGCTCTCAACAGACTACAAATATGCATTTATCTCCATATCTAGGTATAAATTAGCATGGTTTTAGACTTCATTCTTATGGACACCTCTGGGGTTTTTCTCTTTAGAGCAGAGGACTTAGGTTCTTTTTGGTTATTAGGTTCAGGCCTACTCTATGATATGCTATAGAATACCATGAAACTCATAATGTCATGAGGGGGAATAAGCTCTTATGAATATTAACTAAGAGGCACATATGAGCTATTTTATTGGGTAGGCATCTTTAGCAGTTATAGCTCCTATGTTCTGTCAAGTTAGGCATATACTACATAACTATATTAGGCATATAATCTATTGACAGTGTTTTATCTTTTCTACCAATAAACATTTTGAATAGAATTATAAGCATATTCTTCCATCACTTACTTCACTTCTTAGTGATGCAACTATTTATTCTATCATTGTGTTACAAAGAAAGTTATAACTTCCTTGGCATACCTTAACCACATTGAAAAACTACCTTCCGTCATGGGTAATTCTCATCCAACCTAACTCAATTTAGGTGTTAATAATGGGAAACATTTTTAACAATATCTATGAGATGACAATACTTTTCGGTACATGATAAATTGTAGATACAAGTGTAGGTTTGCCAAGGTAAAATGTCACTTCAATATCCCCATGATATCATCTCAGGGTAATAATATGCTATTATGTACACAACCTTCAATAATACTAAGTTTGGGTTGTAAGGAAAGATATCTTTATTAGTCAGTTTACATAAGTACAAGACCTTCAAGCTTTAATTCTCATCTCGTATTTATGGGATCAGATTTGGTTAAGGATCTTGACATTTGGAGAATGATGAATTGGGTGCTTGTTTTGGGTTTTTTAGTACTATCATGGGGAGTTTAGGTGTAGGCAGGTTACTCTGATCACAAATATAGTAATAGTGATCATGTGCCTCTCTATGCAAACAAAGTCAGTCCTTTTCAGAATCCAAGGTACTTACTTTTCTTTACATCTATAAATTTTAGAGCCCTTTTTTATGGATTTCTCTTTTCAAGTTTTATTTGTGGGTTTCTTTGCTTTTGTACTTTAGCATCATAAAAAAGATAAGTTCCACTGCCCCTTTTCTGGTTTTGCACCTTTGAAGATGAAAAGACTATGGAGGGCTTTTTTCAATAGTAACGGGTACCACCAAGATATCTACCTGGGCTTTTTTATGGTATTGTTGGAAGGAGTGTTGTTAATTAGTGTTCAGTGAAGACCCAAATAGATTTGGATGACAAATTTGAGATCTAGTTTTGGGCATTCTAGACTTTTCTAAATCCTGAGTGTTCTGCTAGAGTTGTGGGCTGTGTTGTTGTGGTAAGTGTAGCTAAGCTCAAAATGTTATCTTTATGTCCCTTGTTATAGGTAATTATTTTCTTGAAGACTAGGATTACAAGTTTTATGAAGATTCTTATTTTTAAGCCTTTTTTTAGGTCTAAAATATAGAATGTGTTATATAATTTTATGGGTTTGATAATGTTTTACAAAATTTCAATGATAACATTTAGCCTTTTGGTGATGTAACTTGTCTGAGTTTTTTGGGCTTTTGAATGATTATTTACTTTCATTCACTACAATATAAGCTCTTCATATAATATCAGTTATCTTTACTAATCAGTTGTGTGATCATTGACTCAGTGTTTATAACATAGTGATGAGTGGTGGTTCACAAGAATCATCTCTCTTGAGTAATGGGTTATTTGGTATTTGTTGTCATGGAAAACCTTTCAAATTGTTAGTACCTGTTTAACCATTTAATGTAGAGTTTTATAGCTCTTGTTATTTTACAATTTTCATGCCTGCTATAATATCTATAAGTAAAGTTTTGTAACTTTTTTGATTGAATTTTATAAATAAAGTTTTGTATATTTCCTTTATTGAATTTTTAAATAAAAATGTGTAGCTTTTTTTATTAAAAAGAAACATCTCCTGGTATTTTACAATTTTCATGCCTTATACATAATATTTGTAAAAAATAATCTACAATTTTTTTGATTGAAGAATAGATGGAAAAACACTTATCATTATCCTCATCAATTAGATAACAATCCTTTTGACAAAATTTTGCAGCCTAACTTTTGTAACTTTTTATATTTTACAATCTTCATATTTTTACATAAAATATGTGTAATACAATATTCATTTTAAAATACATAATACTTCCATCTTGTCTGATTAGTTAGAAGACATTACACCCCTTAGATTCTGCACACAAACACTTAACCCTGATTTATGATTAGGTATGTTTTTGTGTTTAATTTCTAATATTATATTAGTGCATGTTTTCAATAAAAATAAGTTACAAGCAGATGACTTATAATTAGGGAGAGCATAATCTAGGAAGTTAAATCCCAAAAAAGGAAAAACAATATTTTCTATTTTTTATTTACCTATTGAACAAATTATATATATATATATATATATATATATATATATATATATATATATATATATATATATTCCAATTTTTGGATTTTAAATAAACAAGAAATAGTTGATAAACAAAAAATAGTATACAAACTTAAATAGGAAATGGTATATAAACATAAAATAGTATACAAGTACTATGACTTTTATTATCATGTTGCCTATAGGCTATGGTTTTTTTGCCTGCTCAGAACACACTATCCACACTATTAATGAAATTTCTCATCTCTTATCATGCTCTAAAATATAGTTTTGTTCAACTACAACTATTATTGTGTTTAACTATAGTCAAATTGAAGTGTACTAAATTTCTCTTTTATAAGTGATAATATAACTAAATTATGTTTTCATGGAAAGTGATTGAATCTATGGTCTTTGTAGATGATGGTCTAAAAAACTATTTTGTTCAACTGCAACTATTGTTGTGTTTAACTACAATCAAATTTGAAGTGTGCTAAATTTCTCTTTTACAAGTGATAATTGCACTAAATTCCATTTTCATCAAAAGTGATTGAATCTATGGCCTTTGTAGATGATTTTATCTTTATAGGGGATTTGGTTTTTGGAAGCCCATGCGTCATCCATTCATCCTCCTTGGGCTATAAAAATTATCGATCTATCCTCCCTAGGTTTTAAAAGTTAAGCATCCTTGGGTTCAAGATCAATCCCTTAACCTACATGTCTTAAACGTCATAGTTGAGCATCAACATATCTTTTTTGAATATTTTGCCCATTTAAGTTGCTCTAGCTTTTCTGAGGAAGTTGTTACATCTCTTTTTAGCAAAGGCTTTTACATCTCATATTCTGAATCTTGTATGTTATATCACTTGAAACAATAAAAGTAGGTCTTGATGTTGGTTTCAGTTTCCATTCGGTAGCCTTTTTCAAAATTGTAGAGCCCATTTCAGGCTGACCTAGTATCCCCCTTTATCTAATCAAGATTCTTCAAATTTGTCCTGCACTTCCCACAAGGACTTGGCACTCTGTGCGCTTGTTAATATATATTTCTCATTGTAGGGCAAGCATTGGGGGTGACAAACATGTGTTTGCACTTAAATTATCTTATTTAAATTTTAGCAAATAAAGATAAAAAAATTAAAATAAAGATGTCATAATAGTTTCTAAATAAACAATACAGTGTAGTACAAAAAAATACTCCCCCTTTACTGCAAAAATAGGTAAATGATAATTTCCCATATTAAGCATCCATTGCATATAGACTTGTTGATAGGAATTAAATTTCATAGATGGCTCTCACGGTCAGGGTTTTTTTAGTGATGATGATTTATTGAACATTTCCCTTTGAATGCTAGTACAATAAGTAGGACAAGAAAAAGATATTAAAGATAATCTATATATTCGTTACAAATCTTTAGAGTTTTTTATGTGTGTTCAAATTTTTACTTGAAGCTCATACAAATTCCTTGATAATTTTGATTTTATTTTAAAATTAGAAAAAATGATTGTATTTTATAGTAAAAAATATAAATACATTCATACAACAATAAATTTTAGGCAATTTAAAAACTAAGTAGATGAAAATTTTGATTTTTTAAACTACAGAAAGCCTAATTACATGTCTCTAAAATGAATTAGAACAAAAATTGGAAAATGCTTCTTTAATGAAAGCTAACTTGTATATAATATTATTGATCGACATAAGATTCTAGATGCAATTAGATATGGATACATATACTTACAATATTTTTCCATTCTCATTTTCAGAGACACTAACATCAATTGTTGTATTTGTAATAATAGTGCGCATTTATCTTTATTTGGTGAGTGCAGGGAAAGTAAAATTGTGACCAAGGTTATAAACGATGTCATTTTTTGAGTCGTATGTTGGGTCAACATTTGATTTTAGATTAGGATCTTCAAGGTTTACATTTATGCATACTTGACTTGTCTACGCTTCACCAAATTTACAAAACAAAAGTATTTTATCCATATAACTTTTAATATTCTTCTTAAAAGGAGGTACTAAGCCACATCAAGACTCTTGTTTAGTTCGGTAAGGAATTTCATTTTCTCAAGTAATTTTTTAAAATAGCTATAATTTTAATTTAAAAATCATTCTCCAAAAAAAATAGTTTATAATTTTTTAATAAATAATTCAAAATTGTTTGAGTAATAATAGTTGGAGTATTTATGAATTTTATATGTTAAATTTAATTTATGAAATGGTATGTATTAGTTGAGTAATTTTTACTTTGATTTATGAATGTTGTGTTAAATTTTGTATGAATGATACATATTGACCTAAACATTTAATTTTATAATTTTAAGTAAAAAATGCATGATAGAAGTCTTAGTTTTTCTAATATTTTTTGATTCAAGTATTTAGAGATGAGAACAACGTATGGTTGATGTGGAGGGAATCTGCCATGGGAAAGTAGAAAGTCTATATAGACTATTTATTTTTTCAAGTAAGGGTGTAATTGTTAATATAAAAAAATTAGCATGTTGAGAATAACTTAAATGAAAGAGAGGCAAAATATTTATTCATCGAATGAAAGAATATGTAAGGCGATGAAACATGTGAGCTCTGCACCTAGTCATTCCACATCATGATCTATAACACAAGGGCTTAATATATTGTTTTGATTGTTTGTAGTTTTAAGATGATTATTGAATACACAAACAATTAAAAGGGTGACACAAACTAGATCTAAGATATGATAGTAAACTACAATAATCATATCTATCTTAGGCATAAAAGTAGTAACTAAAATTAAAATAAATGATTGAACAAGTAATGAAATTGAAAGGTAAATGAAGAGTGATAAAAACATATACACCTAATCATTTTTCTATAAATCAAAGTTAATGTAGTTTTCTTGTGCATGTGAGTGAAACTGTGAGTAAGGGATTTGCCTTCTCTCTCTAAGTGAACTACAACTACATTAATATTCATATGTCTTTATTTTGGTACAAAATACAACCAAACTTTGTTGCAAGTCTTTAAGAGCAAAAATATAGCAATAAAATGTGTGCCTAGACTTTAATCCTCTCAAATGCTTGATGATGCCTCATGATACTTGTTATTCAATTACCTCTAGAAGGATTTGTATATATAAATGTCTTAAGTTTGAATTTGGAACCTATTAGTGTGTGACCCAACCACAAGAAATAAAAATAACCAATGCACATGGAACCATACACCAAAAAGGAGTGAAGGAGGGTCAAAGGGCCCACAAAACCAAAAGGGACATAATCAACAAGCTGCTAATTGTATATGGCACATAATCGACATGCCTCCAATTTTGACCCAATAAAAGAAAAGGTAGAGGCCAAACATAAATAAATATATGAATCCTACATGCACAAAAAAAACATAAAAGATAGAGAAAACAAGAGAATGAAAGGACATGGGATTGCACAAGGAAGAGAGAGAATGATGAAACCACACGTAAAATCACTAATAAGATCTTAATTCAAATCAATGATCTACATGCATAAAACAACATTAAAAACATTCCAATAATAAGCTTTGTACTAAAATTTAGTATCTACATAATTCTCCTACTTTGATGTGTGTATGTGATGTGATTGCATATGTGCATCAAATTAAAATAATAATAACCTGAAGTCACATGCTTTCACTTACCTAGGGAATGAAGGATGAAACAATCACAACTTAGGTATAAACTTCACCCACATGCATTGATAATTCTTGGTAAATCCAGATGATTCCAGCAATCAAGTGCAAGAAGTCAATATTGTAACAAATTATTGTAATTGAAAAATAAAAATTATAAAATAAATTAAGCATAGAAAGGAATACCCCTAATGGTACATGAGCCATGTTTCCATAATTGAAAATAAAATCTACTCGTGCTTTCTTGAGTTATAAACTTTCAGAGTAAGTTCTGACAATTCAACTCTACTTCTTAATTAGGAAATAGACACTTGTCATTTGGCCATTCTTGGCACCTTCTTTTCAGTCAATTTTTCTCAATATTTTTCTTATTACTTGAAAAAATTGTACATAAAATATACAAATATATATATGCCCTTTTTTTGAGATGAGAGATTGTAAAAACCCACTTTTATAATCACTCATCTAAAAAAAAGAGTTGTGTACATCATTAGTTATCAAGTAATATGGTCAAAACTATAAGAATATTTGAAAAATCACTATAAACACATGTATATAACTATCATAAAATATCAACATGCACATTCAATAATATGATACGACTCAAGGGAGTACAAATATGTGAGAGTGAGGGCTGTTTAATTTATTTTAATTGAATGAACTCAAATTAATATATATTACACTATTGATATTTGAAATGTTGGTATATACATATTTGATAATGAAATAAAATATGATACAAAATTTTACAGTATTAGAAACTTTATAAAAATAGTAAATGATCCTACGAATATGTAAACCTCCCTAAAACAGATCTTATGCTAACTATATAGGTTGATCGTGACTAGAAACTCCCTGAAAGGACCTATGTACCATGTCATGACTAAATGCTAGAATTTAAACTATGATTCGACATGTTTGCAAAAAGAGGACAAGGTCACCTTTCAGCTAGATCTTGTTAACCTGTGTAACTAATATCTCAATCTAGGTTTGTGAGACTACCTATGAGGGTTGACTGATTAATTTTATGTGTCGAGTTGATGCACTTGGAAGACCTACAAAACATAAACCCTTACTCCTACATAATAAACACAATAGAGATAAAATGTAAGAGGGGGAATGGGGTTAGGTGAATATCCAAGCTACCCTAAAAAACCCTAGGTAATCTAAGTGTTGCCTACATAACCTAAATAGGCCTCAAGATAATGTAGTTCTCCCTCTTAGGGTGATTGTGTGATCCATGATTGTGAAACTATATGACCATAGCTAGAATATTAATTAAAATTATTGATAATGGATGCCTTTAACCTATAAGAAACAATATTGAAACTTTGCCTATGATTGTTAGAATGTAGTAGAATTGAAATTGGAATAAATAGTGCTCTTTTACTCAGTGTGCAATAAGAATGCCAAGTGATTGCTACATGTATTTAGAGAAGCCTTGATGTGCTTATATAGGGGAATATTTTAAATATTTTTGTTAATCAACCATATAAAAGGTACATGAGAGTTTTTATAAGATGTCTTAATTTGAAAAAATAAATGTTCAAGTGCAAGGATCAAGGTCACATTGGTGGACAAGGCCACAATGCAACACCATCTGACCTAGCGTGGACTTGTCTCATAAGGACAAAGACTTATAAAAAAATGTATGATAGGAACCTTTAGGATAAATAGGGATGAAACTGGATGAAATATGGATTTTTGTATGATATTTGTAGTGTTTACAAGATAGTGAAGGCTCTCTCATAGATTATGAGTTAGCGAAGTGGAAAATATACCAAGAAAAGAAAGGATGTCAAGAAATAACTTTGTCAAACACTTAATGATTAAATTTATGTGTCTACAATGATAAATCATATTCCCACTATAAATAATAGGATATAAATAGACAAGTAATATGTCAATGTGAAACCATGTAAAATAGATAGTATTGTGTAAGCTCAATAGGCATGTGTATCCTCTTGTGATGAGATAGTGAGGGATAAACAATATGCCCAAATTTAGCAATGCCATGAGGAATAAAATTATACCCCAATATAAATGGATTCCCAAATATGGCAAGTTATAATAGTATATGTATCATTGGTGAAACCACCATGTGATTAGATGTATGTAGGATTAATTTTATGTCATTATATATGCAATATAAGATCAATGTACATGCGGATGTGATAGGACATATATAAATAAGATATATATCAATAATGATCATGTAAAATATGTGGGAATGATTTCCCCAAATGCAATATATGGGTACTAATAATCAAAAGATGTGTGGTTTTGATGCCTTTAGATAACATGACAATTATTAATATAATTAAAGAGGCTCATAAAATAAATGGGTATGATGTTACCCAATGGAAAATAAGGATATAGATATAATAGATGAATCCCACAAAATTTGTGTGGGTATAATGCTTCCAAAGGCATTGAGTAGAATCCCTAGGAAGGAGAGTATAGTGATAGTTATATGCCCTCATTGACATAAGATATAGTAAGTGAGTCACTTGTGAGGGGTGGCCTATATGAGGCCTCAAATGGAAATATGCCCTTAGGAGGGAAAGATATGACAATGATGCATACACACATAGCTGGAGTGACATGGATGAGATGACACCAATTCATTAAATAGGTAAGTAAAAGATCACAAGGCATGTAAGAGAATCGATAATGTATATGTGTAATAGTCATATGTAATAACATAAATGTAGACATCCACGTAACACATAAGATGTAGATAATAGTCAAATATGAGTAATCAATAGAAGTAGCTATATATGATGAATGGAAATTAGGAAGGATGTCACCATTAAATATTTTGTATAGATATACCCTTAGTATAGAGAATACCAACAATGTGACAATGCCCCCAAGGGGGTGGGCATGAAATAAGCCACATAGCATCTAAAATTCCATGATCACATAAAGCATGTGTATCCTACATCTCACCCACTTAAAAAATACCATGATAAGCACATGTGTAAACATGTCTATTAAAAACATCTAGCATAGGAATATAAAACTGAAATATATCCATCGACAAAGATAAAAAAAAAATCAAATTTTTTATTTTGATGTTTTTTATTATGTTTGCTATTTTGTAATTATGTACAAGAAGTACTTAGATCATGTAAATACAAATCTAATGGACATAAACAAGAATAATAAAAGTAATTTGATTAAGCAAAAATAGAAACCAATGACAATAATCCAATAAGCTAAGGAAGGTAATCAATCAAGCCAAAGTGATAAAAATGCTAGAGAAAGCATAAGAGAAGGATTGTGAATAACCTAAAACTTCCCTTATAACCTAGTGCATGTTAGGATCGAAGATCTCAATATACATATCTATCATCATTATCAGGAAGCTTACAAAAGTGTTTGAAATGGGATCAAAAATCAAGGGGAAAGGGTTAGTATAAAATTAAAAAAAAGGAGCTAGAAGAAAGGTGATGCAAGAGAAGGCAAGTGATAAGATGTCAAATTTAGAAAAAAATGAGGCATGCAACAAACTTTAGGGAGAAAGGCATGTCAAAGGAACACCATAGAGAAGAAAAAATATATGTAAAATAAGAAACTATAGTACAATAAGGATATATTTATGAATCATGAGAGATAGGCTAGCATGACTAACTAATAATCTCATCTATAATGTGAAATACTAAACTATTGGAGTCAAATACACTACTAAATAATTATGGTAACTTTGGCTACATAGGATACATTATGGGAGTCAAATACACTACTAGAGAGATACTCAGATTTCATCACTTCCATTTCTAAGTTGAAAATAAAATGACTTTATGTAACAATGCTCAAATAAATGAACCAAATATCATTTTTATCAAGAGTCATCCCTAATTATCCCTAATTAGGTCAATGTACTACATCATATTATTAGGTTCATCAATCACATCCTGAATCATAACATTGCTTTGTAAATGTAGTTCTAGATCAATTAAGTTGAATAATTTTTCAATCTAAGACACTACATAAATCATCATAAATTTGAGCAAAAATTAATTAGCTAACTAATCAAATTATTTAGCTAATCTAATCTATGCACATTTTCTATTTATGCATTTTCAAGAAATACATTTTAATACTCACATCATGGGGGGCTAGGGCAAACAAACATGCTCTCCCAAATCTCAGTGGTGAACATTCTCTATCAAGACACATGCACCTCCCAAATCTAAGTGGGGAATATTCTCTAACCAAATCCATTCAACCCAATCCCAAGGAGGTAGAGGACATAATCATCCCAAACCCATACCTCATCATATGGTCCTCTAATCCTCCTCCATTGATCTTCCATTGAGATCAATGGACTTCATTCAATCACTAGGTCTATAAATGGAAGGGATCTCACTCTCATTCCACAAAGATTTTGGACTTAGACTTACTATGCATAATTTCATCACAAGTGTCAATTATTCCAAGACATGCCAAGCCAAAACATCAAGTATACAAGGAGAAGTGTTTCCCACATGTAGAGTCATCATTGTTAAAGACCACTGGTCTACAAACTAAGCTCGAGCCTCCTTTCATATTGATTACTAAATGAAGCCTTCAAGGTAAAATTACTTTGATTGTCTTCTATTTGATTCTTTGTTTAGTAATATTATCTCACCCTAGTGAATAGGATTAGTTTATTAGTTATTTAAGTTGTTTTTAGATTTCATTCACTAACTATTGACTAAAACCCTTTGGATTCTTATTCTACATAATGGGATGTCCGATGGGACTTACACCCAACAACACCCTCATTCCTCATTCCTTCTCTTTTAGTAAAAAAAAAAAAAAACAAGGTTGTTAAAATGGCTGTAGTTTTTAATTTGCTTAAGGTGGTTCATATTTTTCTTATAAAAAACCTATAATAATTTCATAGCAATTTTATTTATAGTTTAAACATTATTGTTTTAGTCACTGCCACTTTTTATGATAAAAACAACTATAGTTTCTAATTTGTTTAATATTTATTTCTATTTTTTTGTAGGGTGGTTTGTATTTGTCTTAGCAAAAACTTGTATAAAATTTATCAAAAAAAGATTCATAGTTTAGAAGATATCATTAAATTATTAGATTGTAGTTTTTATGTATTTTATTCTTTTATTTATAATTTTTTCTAACTTTTAAGTTTGCAATTTTCCACACACACACACACACACACACACACATGTATGTATGTACATATGTATGTGTGTGTGTGTGTGTGTGTGTGTGTGTGTGTGTGTGTGTGTGTGTGTGTGTGTGTGTGTGTGTGTGTGTGTGTGTGTGTGTGTGTGTGTGTGTATGTATGTGTGCGTGTATGTGTGTGTATATATATATATACATACGTACACACACACACATGTGTGTGTGTGTGTGTATACATACATACATATATATATATATATATATATATATATATATATATATATATATATATATATATATCTACATATACATATTTATGTATATACATATATACATATATAGATATATACATCTGCATCTACATCTATATATATGTATATACATATACATACATACATATATATATATGTACATATATGTGTGTATGTATATATACATATATGTATGTGTGTGTGAATACATATACATATATACATACATACATACATACATACACATATATATCATATTGATTGAGGATAGAGTGATCAAAGCTTTCCACGAGTAGGTCATCATAAAATTATTCAAAGGCACACGTGACCAGGTTTAAGGTGGCTGAGTAGGTACATGTGGAGGTCAAGAAGGAGTAAACAAACTAGTATACACCTATATCAAAGGATTTAAAGGAAATAGAAGTAGGTAAAGGTACATTTTAGGATAAAACACCATGTTTTTTGAAGCATTAATAACCTATTTTATTGAAAGGAAGGTCAAATTGAAACACAGGGGAGTTGATAAATACTAACTACGCTCCATTGCCAACAGAGGAGAAAAACACAACAAAGGGAAAGATTGCAGCCTAGGGGTACCATGTAAAAGGGATGGAGGAATGGACACATACCAAGTATGATCCTGATATGTTTGACAAAATGTGAATGTTAGGAAACACTTTGGAGTAGAGGGGAAGATACTATATTTTTCTTTGATCCATCAAGGGAAATACACTATGTTATTCGGTAAATTAGACTAATAGTGTACATGATCTCAAAGATCAGATTATAATAACCACTGGGATCTAAATTACCCATTAATGTCTCATATACAATGGCAAATCTCTAAATAATCAAAACTTGTGAATGTGTATGGTATTACAAAAGGATCCCTTTTGTCTCTTGCTATGCGCATGCATGGTGGTGCTATTGGCACAGGAGTTCATCATCATTATCATACAAAGAAGAAACAAAATCTTCTAGACCAGGGGGAACATTTAAAGATGATGTCAAGAATTATGCTGCTAAATTAGGCAACCATATACACCCCTTCATCCAATGCTTACATTATGGAACATGCAAAGGAGGTGCCATAGGTGGAAATCGTAAAGGAAGAAGTGTTAGAGTGTAGATAAAATCTAAAAAAGGAGGCTATCATTTGTAGATTCAATGGATTTTGGCCAACTCTAGAGGCTTTATTCTAGTGGGTACACACTACCTACTCAAAATAATGTGAAATATCCCTCTACTCTAAGGGGTTATTCATTGTACATTTTTTTGATGACAATGCATACCAAAGAGTATTATCAGAAGGTCCATGGTTATGGTCAACAATAGGCCTTTACCTCACACCATGGTTTCTAGAATTTGATTCAATCTCCCATTCAGTCATTGTTATGCCTGTATGGGTAAGGCTTCCAAAGCTCCCTTTCTATCTCATCACTACTTTTAAAAAATTAGGGGATAGTCTTGATAAGTACATCAAAGCTGATTAAGTGAATGGAGGAAGGAATTTGCACATACACTCAAATTTGTGTGTAAATATACCTACATAACGGTCTACCAGAGAAAATGACTATCAAATATGGAGAACTCTAGCATATAGTGATTGAACTTTGAGAATACTACTTTTTGTTGTTACATTTGCAAGCTTACAGGGCATCTTAAGGCTACTTGTCCTTAGGCTCAGAACTATCCACCAAAAAATAAAGGGATGAAATCAACCTCCAAACGATGGTCTATACTGATAAAATAGGAAGATGTGGAAGAATAACATGAACAAGAGGAAGAAGGCCAAAATAAAAAAGAACCAAAAGAGAAAAAAATAAGGGAGTCAAACACATAGGATCAAGACATTGAACTCACTAAGGAAGGAAAAGGAAAGGGGATCCCAATAATGAAATTGAAAATGGTTGGGACTACTCCAGGAGGTGTGAAATGAGTCCATGAAACAAAATTCTCTAATTCAGATAAAGAATTATTAACCTACATAAACCCAAATCAGCTGGGTATCAACTCACTTCCAAAGACTCTGAATATAGATATGAAAATTATCACAGTGGAACCAATTAAAGATGTATGGTAGGAGGTAAAATGGAAAAAGGGCAAAAAGGGCAGGTTAGAAGACTAATTTGTTTCTTCCTCCTTACAATGTTTTGGCCTTTTATTTTCAAATGCTAGTGCTTTTATTCTCATTACTTATGTTTAGATTAGCTATCCACTTTTAATGTATTCCCCTCTAGATCAAGGCTTTGTCTCTATGTTCATCATTTGAGGCCCTCATATCAATCTCACTTTACCATCTTCTGTTGACATTATGGATGTATCTCTTCACCATTTTTTAGAATAAAAGATACCGACACTTTTCTTTTTGAATATATATATATATTCTAATTTTTAGTTTATTGGTGTTTGGGAGATTTTTAATTTTTTTATTTTACAGGTTCACTTATTGAAGGCTCCCACTTTAAATTTCTAACTTTTTCTTTGCAAGACTTTGACCGTAGAAGGGGTGTTTAAACAAATAAAAAAACATTTCATTTTTTTAGTACTTAAAATGAACCAACACATTAAATTTAGGCTCTAAAACACTTAGTTGTTTAAGTCTTTTCCTTTGTTTGTTATATTTGCTTCTTACAATTTTCTTATGAGGCATTAGCACATATGTTCTCTCTTTTTTGGGTAACCCATAAAAATGCAAAGTGCCAAGTCATTTTATCTTGAAGATTTTTTTAGTACAAAAATACCATCCATATTTTTATTTCATACTATGTGATTGGGATTTAATCACCTTATCTAAATTCCTTATGGTGCACTGATCAATATTTCATCACCAAACATTTTTACCAACCTTGCTTATCGAACAAGGTATATAAATCAAGGTTACATTCAATCAGTCTTTAATTGAAATGTCCCTTAGAGCTTGATAATCTTAGGTAACACTTCACTAAAATCTTATGGATGAAGTGATTGTGAAAGGAAAAGACCCTCCCAAAAATATCTAGTTAAGCCTCAATGTCCAATTGATGGATTTTTATGCCCACGTATCGAAAGGTATATTAGGACCATCTAGTAAGCCATGAAAACTTTAGAATAAGACATTTCAGCCACAAAACATTCATCGGTATAGCGTTGCAAAGGGAATATCACTCAAATATACCTTTCACGTATAAATATTTTAAGATAAAGGTGGGATTAAAATGCCATCAATAACTATAATAATTATTTAATAAATCTTAAACTTTTAATCTTCTCTCAAGGAGAGTATATCGAAGGAATTGGTGAATGTGGAGTACTCCCATGTCAGTCACTAAAATAAGAGCATGTAATTAGATATTTTTTAATTGTATGTTGAGTCAAAAATCATTTTTTAAAATCGAGTCTTAAACATATCCCATTCATACCTTCACAAAGAAGCATTACTCTGTGCATTTTCTAAGTTAAAAATCACTCCTAGATGAAATGTCAAAACTAGGCCAAACACATACCCTTCTTTGTCTAAATCATGTTGTTAGGCTATCTATTTTGATCTACCTCTAATAAAAATTATAAATTACAATTCAATTTCAATTTGAAACCAATTCTAGTTATCATTTCATAACCATTTCAAAAGACCAATTCCAATTATCAGTTCAAGACTAAAGCTAGTTCCAATACCAAGTTCCAATTCTAGTTTTGTTCCAAGTTCCAATTCAAAGTCAACCTTATTTAGTCACATGTCAACACTCTTTTGAAGTCCTATATTATTCCAAAGTTAAATTTACAAAATCAAATCAAACATTAATACAAGTCTTCCAATGTCTGACAAACCTTTCTCAAATGAACTTGTTCAAAGCTTAAGTTAGCATTTTAAAAATCAAACTACTTAAGATTAGCTTTCCAAATTGACACATTATAAACAAGTCAAGTTTCCAAGTTAATTAGTTTTAATCAAAATCAATATTTGAACAATTAAAATTCCCACACATTGAACACTTGCATCCTTTGTGAGACACAAACATTCAAAACATTTGGTAGGCTTAGACTTGCATACACCTATGGAAATGAGTTTGATTCACACTTTACCATTTTCATTGACATACTTTGATTAGACCATTCCCTCTAGACATTTACCTTGGTGTAAATGAATTAAAGTTAATTTTAACATTCACATTGTCAATAAATTTCAATCTTCTACTTTGATCACAAAGCTCATCCCAAATCAAGACAAATATCAAACATTCCAAAAATTTCCAACATGAAGATCAAATCCAAACATGACGAAGTATACATGCAATGGGGCTATTTATGACCCCTATTTTTATGAACAAGTCACTTACAATCCATTTGGATATGAACACTTTGATGATAATACTGAGTACAAGGTAGATCCATACCTCACAAATGTACCCTCTAGTACATATCTTGAATAAATTCAATTTACACAATGCCTCATGAACATACCATCTAGTGTAGAATTAGGAAAAAATCAACCATACCTCATGAATGTGACTTATAATATTTAATATGGAAAAAAATAAATTCACATGACATCTTTTGGATAACAAGGATGAAATCTTTGTCAGATTAATCAAGGTTGGTGCTAATTTTTTACATAATTTTCCAATAGAGAACTTACACTATTTGGCTAGAGCTCATAAAGGGACACTCCTTGCACTACCATATGATAAAGATAATTCTATCCAACATTAAAATTTTATACCAAATTTTATTCAAAACCTTACAATGTCTAACAAGGGAAAAGGTCAACTTGTTAACCCACTTTCACAGAGCTATTTCATTAGTTCTCAAGTACAATAGGCTACTCAGGTATTGGCTACTCTAGCTAATTCCTTAGATTCTATGGATATTCCAAGTACCCCAATTATAAATACAAATCCACCACTTGAAAATCAACTTGAATCACTAGTCCATTCTACATCTAACACTGATCCTTTTACCCAAAAAACATTTGTGGCATATTTGTTTAATGTTATCACTCAGAAGTGCACCTTGCAAAGAACATGTGCCTATTCTCACTTATGTTGATACAATGGAAACTCTCCAAAGTGTGGGACCTTATATTTTGAGAGAATTTCTAGATGAATGGATGGTTCCCTTTAGTAAATTCACCTACTTCTCTCTAAACTGTCTCAGATAGTGCTTTCTTGTCTAGGACAAGGAGTAAAAGAGTAATGCTAAAACTAAAAATGAAAAAAAAAACTAAAATTTGGGGTGATACACCAATGTTGGGATAAATTATGTAGATACCTAACACAATTTAGAATCCAAATAAACTTAACACACTCACTTAATTCTCATACAATTACTCTTGCATCATTATTTCACACAAAGGTCTTAACAAACACTCACACTAGCTAAGAAGGAATGAATAATGGTTGAATTCACTTCCATATTAGGTAGTAAATAGAATTAAAAACTTTATATAACCTAAAATATTTACCATTTTATTCATAAATGTGATGTATTCAGACATAAACCTATGAAAGAGAGTAATTTAATAAGTTCTATAAATAAATAATAAATACACACTTCATGAAAGCTTGAGAATGGAGGAAAATTTAGCTCTTTATTTCTTCAAAGATGATGTAGTAAAAATTTTTGGTAGAGTTTATGTAATCCAAAAGCATAATATGATCATAATCATTAAAAAATTAATGTACATATAGAAAATAATAATAGAGAGAGAGAAGACAAGAAAATCCATATGAGTCTACATACAAGTTCTAGTTCACTCTTGCTTCAACTGAAAATTCAACTCAAACTTGAACTCCATCTTGAACTCCACTTTTCTTACCTAAAATATAAAATATAATTTTATTTTAAACATTATTTCATGGTAGGATAGAGGGAGGCTATTATTTCATGTTTGAAAAGTCAAAGGGCTCTTCATGCATTTTGAATCTTGAGTTAATTCGCTGTGATCTTGCATGCAACTTTTGATCTTATTTAGTTAAATATTTTTTGTCTTTAGTTAAATACTATTGGTATTGAATTAATATTAAATTTATAATTTATTTAACTCCACTTTCATCTTTATTTGACTGGAATTTACTTGACTTCACACCTGGAGTTCAACTTCACTTATCTTGACTTGTAACTTGCATGCAACTTGACTTTTTTGACTTTTATAAATTTAACCCAAAGGGTGGAATAATAAGAGAGGGATTGTATGATAATGTTATAATTATTATTTTTAATGAAAATTGGGCCTCAAATATTGACCAAAACTTGAACTCAACTTCTTCATATTTGCATGTTTTAAACTCCACTTTTCTAGGGCTAACTGAAGATTCTTACTGTTGACTTGAACTTGCTAAATTTAGCCCAAATGGAGGAGAAATAATTAGATAAAGGGGAAAGTATGGATGTTTATTAATCTATTAAATATTTTTTATAATGTTTCACTTGATTATGACCATATCATCTCTTCAAACTGGTTCTTCTATATGCCTATCTTGTGCAATTTTGACAAGCTTCTTGAATACACTATGAGAGCCATAAAATTATGGATATTAATAATTAAAATATAAAAGGAGAAAAAATATGATTTTAACATAATATACATTGTATAATAGACCTTCAAACAAAATTTCAGCACCAAACTCCATGTATAACTCCAAAAAACACCATTTTATGCTCTCATATGCTCTCTTATTCTCAGGGAACCCTGATTTGGATTGGGGGTCTAAAATGAGTTCCAAGCCTGACCAAACAATCATAATATGATTTTTTTGATAGGTATAAATTTTTTAGACTTGTAAAATTTTGAAAATCTCCAATATTCTTTACCAAACTCTCTAGGAAAAATTCACAAAAAGTGCCTACTTGCTACCCGAGGGATGACCTGGAGATGTTTTTCAATGAGATGAGCCTATTTTGAATTAGTTTTAATTGATTTATCATTTATTTATAAATTTAAAATAATAATTCACACTCTCAAATCAAAATTTTCCATTTAAGGGACCTAAAACACCCATTTCCAACTCCATTTGTGAGTAAAAAAGTGAAAAAACCTTCATTCCCTTCATGATCAAACATATATATTGGAAGTATAGTAAAAAATTGAAAACAATTGTAAAAATTTAATTATAATAAAATATACCTACATATAAAATTTAGGATTTTTCAATCAAAAATCTCAAAATATGCACTTTTTGGTGTTGACTAGCTTGCCCAATTTCATTTTTGAACGTTTACAGGTCTATTTTTTACCATTTTATTGAGTTTTAAAAGGTATAAATACCTCATTATTTTTTAATTAAGACATGGAATAACACATATTATTATTCCAATAATTTTATGTGCTCAAACAATCACTCAAACCTCTCAAAAATATATTTTTTGACTGTCTCTCTTGCTTGCTTAAAACCCTAATACTTGATCCTTTGCTTGCATTCATTATTTTACATGAAATTTTGATTTATGAAGGTGTAAAAATATCATATATTAATCATAATTTCTCACACACCATTTATTCTAAACAAATAACTCAAAAATGCAAACACACTACTTAAAAACTGAGCAAATGAGGGGTTAAGAAGTGTTTTAGAGTACCTGTTCTTATTAACAATACTTCATAAAGTTAAGACACTATAATCTAAAACCAATGAATTTAATATTGAGGGAATAGGGTCCCTAAAATATCCATAATAATATTTTATCCAACTCTTCTTCACTTTCATGTACTGAGCATATGAAAAATACCTTCACTAGCTTGCAAATAGCTAGTTAGAGGAATAAAAGAAACCTTTGTCAAAATTTGGACTTGTGAGTTGTTCCTGAGTATGATTTTGGCCTAATTAATATTTTATGATGATTTTAATACATTTTTTACCTTTAATCCATGAATTTAGTATTCTTGAAAACTTACACATAAGCAACTTTGACCAATGGTGGCAAAATTATCAAAATTCTTGGTGACTTTGCTGGGATGTTTTCTTGCTAAACACTCAAGACCAGTATATATATTCATTAGGTTATTGATTCATGAACATGTAAACAAAATTGAAACTAAAAATGTCTTCCTTATTGAATTGAAACTAAGAATTTATTGAATTGAAAACTAAAAATTGAAACTAAGCACTTATTGAATTGAAAACTAAAACAAATATCAACCAAAAGATGTGTAAGATAAAAATTAGAGGAATTGAAAAATAAATATACTAATAAAAAATGTGCATAAAAATAGTTATTGAATGAAATATAACATTACTATATACAAAGAGGAATCCATCTTTAGCAATAATGCTTAATATGAATCCCATTTACTAGGATTGGGAGTTTTTCACCATCCATCTTGGCTAGGTGGAAGGCTTTGTGAAGATGTAGCTTGAGATAATATAAGGACCACTCCAAAGTGAGTCAAAATTTGTGTGTCTTCCTAGTTTTTCTTGATACTCATCCCATTTGAGAACTAATTCACCTTATTTGAAGCTTTTTGAAGATGTTTTTCTATCAAATGTTTTCTTTACCTGTGCTTGATGCATCACCATAGATAACATGGAATGATTTATAAGTACTTTAAACTCCACAAGTTCAACATATCTCACCTCCATGGGCTCACTCTAAAATAATTCTAGATGATGCATTAGATCCAAAGAAGGTAGCTCAAGTGAGATTGGCAATTTAGCTTCTCCCATCTACTAGCTCATAGGGTGAATTAACAATAGATATATTTAAGGTAATAATATTAACCCATAAATATGATTTTAATTTCAAATACCAAATATTTTGATTGTATTCAATGGTTCTCCTAATTATCTTCAACAAGTTCTTGTTATTAGACTCAACAAGGCCATTGCCTTGTGGATAATAATTTGAAGAAGTATTGAGATACACACCATTTTTAACAACCCATTGACTAATTTTATCTCCTAAAAATGTCATAGAATTATTTGAAATGATAGTAGAATGAACACCAAACCTTGTGAACAAACCTTCATAGTAGTCCAAGACACTAGGCTCATTTGCTTCTTTCAAATCCACTGCTTCTGTCCATCTACTAAAGTAATATGTGGATGTAAGCATCCACTTATGGCCCATGCTATAAGGTGGATTTATGAGACTAATAAAGTCAAAACCCCATTGGACAAAGGGATCATCCATTGAAATGGGTTGAAGAGGTAGGACAACAAGCTTCTCTTTTCCTACAAACAATGCACACTTTTTGCACTTCGTTACCCATGCATGAGAATCTCTTACTATGTTTGGCCAATAATATCCAACCCTTGTTATTTTAAGGGCCATTTTTCTTGCTGAAAAGTGGCCTCCACCTTATCTATCATGAAAATTTTAAAGTAAACTTTCAACTTGACTTGACTCTATGCATCTCAACAACATGCCATTAACATATTTTTGAACAATACACCATCAACAAGTAGAAAAGGAATAGATTGTAGCCTAAATTACCTCCTCTTTGAACCATTTAAATTTGGAGGATACATACCACTTTGAAGGTACCTTACCATACTTTGAAACCAGCTTTGTGAAGGTGTATGATTGGCTGCAATATCTTCATCATTCAATACCAAAATTGTCTCTTTGCTTTCCTATAAATATTGATCCAAGTGCTCACACAACCCTTTAGCTATAATCATTTTGGTTACCTTTATTTCCACATCATATTTCATGACCCTTGTTATCATCTTACTCTCTTTTCACTTATGTCCTTGTTCAACAATAACTCTTTGATGTTAAGATGGGAAACCATCACATGGATCTTGTTGTTATATAACAAGTTCCTAAGATTTTTGAGACATATGATAATGGAAAGTACATGCTTCTCAGCAAATGTGTACCTTATTTCATACTCTTTCAAACCTTGGCTAAAAAATGCTATTGGATGCTCCAAGCCTTGTGAATTTTGTTGTGTCAATATGCCTGAAACTGTATCAACATTAGCATATGCATACAACACAAAATCTTTTGAAAAATCAGGACTGAGGAGAGTGGGAACGCTAATAATGGCTTGATTGATGTCTTAAAAACTTTTTATACCTTCTTTGGTCCAAATAAAATTTTGATTTTTCTTGAGCATAGTTGTAAGAGACTTTGACAAAATTGAAAAATCAAATATATACCTTCTTATAAAGTTAATCTTGCCAAAGAAACTTTGCAACACTTTTTTATGCTTAGGAAAGGATAATACAAGAATAACATCTATTCTTTTTGGATCAATACTCAAACCATGCTTAGAAACAATATGACCAAGGAGTTTACCTTCATGCACTGAAAACACACACTTCTTTGGATTAAGTGACACCCCATATTGTCTACATCTCTCAAATACCTCTCTAAGATGCCACATGTGATCGTTTGCATCCTTTGAAAAAATTGTGACATCATCCAAATACACAAAAACAAACCTATTAATCAAACCTTGATATACCATAACTATGGCTCTTTGGAATGTTATTCCTACATTAAACAACCCAAATGATATTTTTTAGTATGCAAAGGTGCCCCACTTTATGGTGAAGGCTGTTTTGAATTGATCCTCCTCCTTCACAAGTAATTGGTTATATCCACTATAACCATATATCAATGAAAACCTTTTTGAACCAACCACTAACTATAATATGTGTTCTATTAATGGCAATGGATAATGGTCTTTGAGTGAGGCCTTGTTTAAGTCATGAAAATCCACACACAATATGATTTATCCATTCTTATTCCTCACAAAAAAAAATTATGAACCTAAATGGAATGCTTGATAGGAAAGATGATAGTTGATTCAATCAACTTATGAAGCTTTATTCTCATGAAAGGTTCTAACTTTGGATTAATTGGCCTTTGTTTTTGCCTAACCGGTTTTGTGCCTTATTTTAATTAAATGGTGTGTTGAGACAAAATAGGATCAAAGTATTTTAAATTAGTGTAATCCCATGCAAACACATCAAAAAAATCTTTACATAAATAAACAAAATATTCTTTTTTAGATTGAGAGCATACTTTACCAAGTTTTAAAGCTTTCCTATTGACTATGTCAACACTTACATAATATTCTTCTTTGGTAGATAAAGAAGCTTTCTCCCTTCTTACCTCATCATCCCTAATAAAAATATTCACAAGTGTGACAAGACCCTTGGGTAAATTTTTAGACTTGAGTTGAACTATTTGATCAGCTTATTGCTGCAAAAGTTTTGACTGATTTCTAGAAGATAATTTAATCTCTTTTTGTAGGAAACAAATAACTTGATCATCATCTTCAAAGACTTTCCAATTTAAATTATTATTAGGAATAAATTGTCTTACCACAATCTTGATGTATGGATTTGTTTTATCTTTTTTTACATCAGCTAAAATGTCAAACTGTGTCCCTATTGCAACCAACCTATCTGCATGCTTATTGTTTTCTCTAGGCACTGCTTGTATGTCAAATGCATGAAGGTATTCTAAAAGATACCATACCCTATGTTTGTATGATTTTATCAATGTATTATTAAATATATTTATCCCTCTTACTTAATGTAACTCAATCTCACTATCTCTAAATGCCTGTAAAATATTAGCTCCCATCTTTCTAGCCCATTGCAAACTATGAACCAAAGCCTCATATTCTACCACATTGTTAGAGCATACAAACTAAATTTTTATAGAAAAAAATTACCTTTGTTTGGAGGGATAAATGATAATCATACCAACCCTTTTACCATGTTTATTCTATGAACCATCAAAATAGAGTTTCCATAAACCATCATTTAGCTCACCTTCTTTGTATAGAGCTAGAATTTGTGCACCATCCTATGCAAATAGTAAACTCCAAATCCTTCTTCCTCTATCATATTGTAAGGATCATGGTCATGGATATTAGTATCCCATTCATTAAGAAAAAAATCAGGTATACTATCAAGATATGAGTTTGCTTTAACTTCACTAGTTTGCTCTACCTCATCCGAGATGACACAATTAGCATTAACAATACTAGGCATATATGTTTCTAGATGAAAATAAGCAATATGATCTAAATGAATTATAAATTTTGTCCCATACCTTATTCTAAATAAAAGGTATGTCTAATTATATTAAATATACCCACCTATTTTTGAAGTGAAGTCATGTGATAAGTGTAGACATTGAAAATCTACACACTACAGTTCTGAATGTCAAAACACCTCTGGACCACCTTAGGACCCCCTTGGGACCAATTTGACCCTTTGAACCCCAATTGAGCCTAACCATGATCAGTTTGAAAAATTGACTAAGCCCACCCTTTAACCACCTTTTTACCTTGGCTCTTGACCATCGATGGTCAGGATGATCGACGACTGTCACCTTGATCATCGACGATCAGGGTTGCACCACCTAACCAAATAAATAACCATATCAAATCTACCTTGATTTTATAAAAATAACTCATCTAAATTCATGTGCAAGCCATTACATACATGAGTTATAATTATAGATCCTAGTTAATGTCTTGTTGCACTTCTCCTTCCTTTTCTATAAGAATAGAGGAGTAGGAGGTAAGATCCATTGACAACTATCAAGAGCTTTTACATCTAGAGCTTCTTTTGCAAGTGTTCTTATAACAATCTAGAAATCCAGCCATTATAATAGAGAGTCAACTTTCCACCACCCTTTGATCGATATTTAAGTACCGTTACTCTATTGGAATCACATCATATTCCATCAATAAGCCAACCACTTGAACCATTCATTTGATCAACCTCTGACAAGTTAAGTATTTGTTTCCCATTATTCAATTACTTTGTATTTCACAATTATCCCAACACAAATGAACCTCTTAGAATTGCCTTCTATGATCCTGTTAATTTGAATTTCATCAACCCAAACCCAATACATAGTAACCACTGATAGTCATCTTGACCACTGATGGTCTGTCCAACCACCGACGATTGCCTCAATCATCGATGGTCACTTTAACCACTGATGATCACATCAACCACTAATGGTTACTGTAGTAGAAAATAACAAGTTAATTTCACCCTCTTACCCTCAACCAACCCAGATTTATTTATCCTTGCCTGTTCACAAACCTCTATCTTATTTTATGAAGCACACTTGATCGGTTTAACATTAATATTGACTTGTTTATTGCTATATTAGTCATTTTAGTCTATTTTCTTTATCAAGCATTTCTTGTGTTCAATTTTAGTAGCTTTTTATTATTGATGCAAGTAACTTATATTCTATTTTCTAAACTTAATTATTTAAAATATGTGGATTGACAGCCCTCAAGGAAGCTCCCACTTTTAGGATCTAGCTAGTGCTAGGCAATCCACCTAGCTATCTATCTAACCGACCATTTACTTTAGTGTTGTATTATTCATAGGTCATCCTCCCAATCCAAAGGGGAGATATTTATAATCATCTGATTCAATGCATTCACAATTGAATATATTTTCAACCATACCCTTATTTAATTTCTTCTTCTTCATTTCTTAAAATATAAGCTGAAATTCACTGAAACATTCTGGCATGCCCGATGGGACCCTTGAGTCTCTACTTGGGTTTATCTTATTTGCATCTATATGGTCTTCTCTCTATTCTGTGCTCATAAATGACAACAAAGTTTTTTTTAGGCTTAAAATTGATTGCATACATTGATTGCTTGCAAGTTTAGCTAACATAGTTTAAATTAAAGAAAATTAATCCAATCGTAGCATCACTTGTATCACATACTAAACCAAACCATCTACATCAATCAAACATAAAATAACTTGAGACAAGGCCCGACTAGGATTTCATCACCTAGTGGTTACCTTACCCTTTCTAGGCAATCCTACTTGGAGGTCATTACCAAGGGGAGAACCAACTCAACTCTTTGTTTGTGTATAAACTCTAGAAATCAATATATATTGGCTAAGCACTCAACACCTTTATCATTGCGGTGTGTGAAGTGAAGGAGTAGGCCCCAATACCAAGCCATGTATTAATTTCCAATACATATATTTTTGAGAGCCTAAACACAACCTAAAAACAACCATAGACTTCTTTTCTAGTACCCACTATATAATCCAATTTTGGTCACACAATTTATTGAGAACTTAAAGCATAAGCCAAAAGAGAGACTAAAAATAACTTTAGGATTTAGCGTAATTTTTAGAGTGTGATTTGCTTTCCTTGATCATTTCTTGTCTTCTCTCTATTTGAGTGGTAAGATTATTTATGTATTCTCTCTCCCTTATCTTATATGGTTCTAACTCTTTATTAGCGAAGGAACCTAACAAAATAGAACCCATCACCAAGCCAATCAACCTCTTCTACCTCCTCATCCATGGAGTACATCTCCAAACTAGAGAACTCTCCTCATTATTTGAGAAGTCCTTCCTTCCCTCGGGAAGTTCCCTAACGAGATACATACTTTGCCACCTTAGATAACAATCTTGTGGCCCTTTAACATTATCTTAACACCATGCCTCATTGTACCCCTACCTCAATTCCACCTATAGACCCACCTTATGGCATGACTTCCCACCTTATGGGAAATAATTCCATTGCCACAGTCACCACCCAACCATTGGCTACACAAGCATCTTCATCTACTAAAAATCCCTTTGATAATCTTATGGAAAGCCAACCTACCCAACCTACAAACACCCTTTTACCTTCTAGCCCCACCAAAAACTCCTCTATTTTAGGAGAAACCCAACCACTAGCCACCTATACTCCCCTCACCATGGGAGTACCTACCACTAAGATTATTAACCATCTTTCAACTACCTCCAATCCATTAACCATTACCCCACTTCAAAATCTTATGGTGTCAATACCTTCTACCTTACCACCCATCAGTAAAAATGTCACTACCCTTCCTTTGATCACCAACCTAACCACTGATCATACGCAATAGGTACCCATTACACCAAACTTAGGTTACATCCCTTACCCACAAGGGCATGTACCTCTACCTACTACCCAACCATCTGCATCCACCTACCCCTACATAACTTCCACCCAACCACTTGTGTCCACATATCAATATGTGGTAGCTCCTCAACCTCCTACCAGTTACCAATATGTCACCCAACGACCATAACTATATGCACCTTATAACCTTTTGGGTTCACAACCCCAAATAGACCTAATGAAGATGCTCATGGATAAAATGACTACCTTAGAGTCATCCATTTATGAATCTTATAACATCTTATCATATGATTAGATCTGTAATGAGCCCATCCACCCATCTGTCCCTATCAAACCATATCCTCCTCAGTGGGAACTTCCCAAGTTTTTTAAGTTTTAAATTAAGGAGGATACCCAATAACACCTCAGGATATTTAGGCATGCATGTTATTTTATTGCCTATGATGATGCCCTCCTTCATACCTTCCCCATGTCCCTGCCCACTCTAGCATTGGATTGGTATAGTGCCATAACCAAACACCTTGTTCTTCTTCACCTAGCTGGCCCAAACTTTCTTAGATCACTTTTTGATAAACATGTCCAAGAAGGTTTCCATTATTAACCTTTACTCTATTCAACAATTTGATGATGAATCTATTGTTGATCTTGTAACTCATTGGAGAATCGTAATCAATCAACTTTCCTTCTCTCTACCCCAACCTGAACTAATAGAACTCTTTGCTCGGGCATGTGCCAAGCACATCTCTTCTACATTGCATGTCTAGAGCTTCAAAACCTTTGGCAAAGCTTTTACCATGCACACAAGCTATAAAATAGATCCATCAATGAAGGAAAGTTAAAATTGAAAAATAAAAACTCTACCTATAAAACCAATGAGGCCTCTTCCTCTAAACCAAGTAACCAAACCAACACTGGGACCAAAAACAAGGGAACTATGAATTAAATTTTCCTTAAAATTGCTCCTCCACCATTGATCAATCAACCAAACTCCTCTAACTCTTCAAAATAAAATGTGAGGAACCAAAACCAAAATAATTAGAAGTAAGTATCTTCGCTTGGGGAATCCTATGCTTCGATCCTAGAGAAGTTGTTGAAGGCTAATATCATACAACTTCCTCGTATCAAACCTCCTCAACATTTTTATTATTTTCACCCTACACCTAGTTGGTATTAATAGAATCATCTATGTGCTTTTCATCGAGTAGTAGGGCATGATGTTAGTAGGTGTAATACCTTCAAAAGCATTGTCTAATCCCTCATTGACAAAGGAGAGCTTGTGTTGGATAACCCCAACACACCTCAAAACCAAGCCGTAGACATTTTTAGGAAACCTTTTCCCAATCATACACCCAAAAAAAATGAGAGCAACAAAGTTAAGCATTCTCATGATGTCCATACCGTCAATATGGAACTTAACATACTTATTGCTGAAGAATCTACCACCCAATCTACCTATTCTTAACCCTCTCCACTTATTGATGTATTGGAATTACCTTCTCTTCCTTTAGAGACTTAAATTGAGGAATCACCCCTTTCTCCTACCTGACTTATTGAGGTAGTAGAGCCATCAATCTCTTCTTCAACTATCATACCGGAGCAAACAACCATCACCACTTTACCTTCTCCCCCAACTATCAAATAAATTATTTCCCCATTAGATATCATTCTCGAAAAGGAAACCACCATATCTATACCTCCTATAGAGGAGTTACCCATATAAAACTTACATCTATTGATTGAGGAAAAGATGAGGTCACCACCCCCCTTTCTCAACCTATGGATTTATCTTTCAAGTCCACTATCCATAGAACAAGATTGGTCTATAAACCATTCTCTAGATTATTTCAAAAATTGGAATTTATCTCCAACCCCAACATGGATCAATCTATCTTATAATAACAATTGGGGTTACCTTACATCACCAAGCAGGAACCTCCAGTCACACCTTTGGTAGACCAACCCACCACTCCTATTATCCAAACCCCTATCTTACCAACCATACCAATAAAAAGCTCTACCGACCCAACAATTTCTCAACCATATAATGCACCCAAACCCCAAATAACCAAATCACCTTCTATAACCAAAATGACCAAACCAACCTAAAACCTTCGCACCTTCTCTACATAGAGCCTTAATCACCCATCTATGAAAGTGGAGCTTACCTCACCAAACCCAACAACCAAAAACTAAACCAAATTAACCAAGGACGTAAAGCCACCAAAAAGTTATATGATGAAACTTATACCTCCCTTGACCTTTGCCTCTATCTTGGGGCCTCATCCTTAAACTTTGATTAGGAGGCCAATTATCTCAACCAAAACCCAACCATCGTTGTTGGTTACACCGACACACTTGCTTTCTAACACACCCATCTTCATCGAGCCATAAAAAACCAAACTACCTACCCTAAAACCTCCTACCTCTAACTTACAAACTCCCTTACCTAAGCCAAAAGCATCAACTAAGAACACCACCTTACCCAAACCTTCTATCACCAAGCCCATTTCCAAAAAGACTTCCATCTCACCAACCAAGACCAAAACCTCTAAAACCTCTCCACCTTTAGTTGAGCCTTACTCAACCATCTTCCAAAGGTTATTACAAGATTCTTGCTTGACCTTACTCCCTATTAGGCCATTTTAACCTCTTAGTCCAAAACCAATTTGGTATAATAACCACCAAGTGTGCTCCTATCATAGGACACCAGGGCATGACACAAAAAAATTACAAATCTCTCCAAACCATTATCCATCAACTCTATGATGAGGATATTCTATTAATAGAGGCACATCCCAAAATCATGTTACCAATCCAACAACCAACAACCACAACTCAAAACCTACCTATTCCCACACTCTCACCTTAGAGTGATGAGGAACTAATCCCATCTCCTACCCCAACTCTTCCCTCTATCTATACTATCCATGTGGTCACATGATCACACACTCAATATAAGGATAAGGGGAATGCCAAAGTGTCCATATTATAGACATACCCATCTTCCACCTCTCAATGAAGTCAAAATCAAGCACCTTCACCTTCAACCAAACCCAAGGTATCTATCTTGGGTACCTCCCAATCTAACCCCTCTAAATAAATTAGGAGAGAGGTCCTCAAACAACTTCACCAAACCCTGGTGAAGATAAGCCTATATTAATTGATTACTAATTCACCTCATCATCATCAAATAATGATAGAGGAATTATAATTAGTAGAGGTTCAACCTAATGACCCTTAACCTCTAGCAACCTTTATTGGTGCTCTCAAAAATTTCCAACCTTATCACGTTCAAGGATTTAGAAATACCTTCTATCCATTTTGATGACCCAGATCCCCCTCTCTTTACTACTACTTACATAAACCAAACCCATGTCAAATAGGTCATGATTAATGGGGGTGCTAGTATTAATAACATCTCTTCTCATACCTATGATCAACTCAACCTACATAATAATGTCATGTCTGAAACCTCAACTTTCCTCAAATCCTTCAATGACACCATGGCCACTACCTTGGGAACTATTATCCTTCATATCTATTTAGGGCCTCACACACTCCCCAAATCCTTATATGTAGTGGAAGGTGAATTCTAGTATAATGTTTTACTAGGATGACCTTGGATCCATTGTATGGGTTGCATTCCCTCTACCCTTCATCATTACATTAAATTTGAGCATGAAGGTTAGGTTATCACTATACAAGCTAACCCAAGCCCCTTTTCATCATGCAACATGACTTACCAACCCAACAACATCCTTCTACCTCCATCTAGCACACCCTTATCAACCAAAGACAAGCCCTCGACCATGAAAGAGGAACCTATATCTTATTATACCAATGAGGCATCAACTAACTCATCCATCCACTCTAATTAGATCCCCACCTCAAACCACTTGGAATACACATTCCAACACCTTTCACTAGGGGAATATCACCTCCTCACTCTTGATGCTTTCCCTACTCCCCAAGAGTATGGGAAACTTGACCACCAACCTAGGTATGACCCTAATATCAAAGCCATTATTCCATTTGGACCTTAAAATTATCAAACCCATTTCATCTATGGGGGACTAGAAAAACCACTTGATGCTTCTACCACCTCCTCTTTACCTTGACCATTTACCTTCGGCTTCTCCTATCTAGACATGCCAAGTTTTGCCAAGACATACCTCCAAAGGTGTGCTTGGAAAGTATTTGATCTTGGATGATATAAACATGGCCCACATGAGTTTATTTCCATTGAAAATATATAGTCTCATGAGAAACATGGCCTTGGTTTCATTCTACCCAACAAGAAGCAAACCAAAGCACCTACCATCACGAGTGTTGAGGAAGACATCCCTTCCTCACCAACTCCTTCTCTACCTGGGTGTGAAGATGATGACACCATCCCACCTAAATTTTTTTTCCAACATGATTAGTCTCAAACCCTTGACTTATCAAAAGGAGGGGGAAACTGTAACCATCCCTTTGATCCATCCTAAGATGATAGGAGATGACTCTCCTACCATTAATATCATTAAGTGCCAGGATGATGATTTTATTCTCACCTATCTTGGTGCCCTAAATTCTTCTATCCATAAATCCCTTCCTCCCAAGACATTAACCATGTTAAATTAATCCACCATGGATATCAACTTAGGCATTCTAGACAACCCTTGCATTATCAAACTTGGCCAATCACTAAATTCTAAGGAGATTCAGGACTTCCCCTCTTTTGTCCAAGACCACAACATAACATTTGCTTGGTCTTATAGCGACATGCCTAGAATTGACCCCATGATCACCACCCATAACATAGTCACCAATCATGATGCCAATCCCATCAAGCAAAAAATTTGATGA
Source organism: Torreya grandis (assembly GCA_037957365.1). Lineage (NCBI taxonomy): Eukaryota > Viridiplantae > Streptophyta > Pinopsida > Cupressales > Taxaceae > Torreya > Torreya grandis. Next base: position 1,065,223 of record JARHVA010004790.1, read on the forward strand.
AAGCACCCTTGTATAGCCCTTCTTGTCAAAGAAAAGCTTCAACATCTCCTATTTGTCAATTTCATTCAACCCATTGACTATCCATAATGGGTCTCAAATGTCATGTTTATTACCAAAGCCATAGGGGGACTACACATTTGTGTAGACTTTCATGACCTCAAACTTGCTTGCCCAAAAGATAACTTTACTCTACCAAGCATTAACCAAGATGTTATCTCTCATAGATGGATTCTTAGGTTACAATCAGATCTTAATTACCCTTGAAGATCAACATAAAACCACCTTTATCACCCCATGGGGGAGCTTCTACTATAGAGTCATGCCTTTCAAACTAAATGACATTGGTAAAATTTACCAACATGATGTGACCTACACCTTCCATGACCTTATCCACAAGTTTGTTTAAAACTATGTGGATGACCTTATAAGGAAATCCAAATATCAAAAGGACCATTTGGCTATTCTCAAGGTTATCTTTGAGCACCTCATCTATTACCATGTTCACATTAACCCTAAGAAGTAAATTTTTGGGGTCTTGTCAAGAAATATCCTTGGCTTTATCATTTTTTGTGCACTAAAATTTTGGATTTAATCTCCTTATGACTTAATTCCAGGATTTGTGATTGCATATAGACTCAGATTATTGATAAAGTGGTGGAATGATGTTGGATTTATTGATGAAGGATGCAAGGATTATTTTGACATGGATTATCCACAAGCTTTTAGATGGTCTTCCATAGAGGAGTGTTGATTATATATAGGAAGGGAGGGAAGATCTATGGATGAGATTCAAACTTAGACTAGGGAGATCAATGGTTTCAGATTATCCAAGGAATATTCAATTCATTAGAAACCTCTAGAATTAGAGGCTTATAGGGATAGGTTAGGGAGAGTTATAGATTTGGAGAGTTCTATAACTATATTAAGGAGTTAATGATGATTTAGGGGAGGTTAGATGAGGATTAGAGAAGGATTAAGTGACTAGGGGTGTAGAGAAGTCTAGGGAGTAGGCTAGTAGGTGATTAGGTGGGATTATGGGAATTTAAAATTCCTATATAATGGATAACTAGGATTAGATTAGGATAATATAGATATTTTGAAGAATTAATGGTTAAATGGGATGAATAAGGTTAGTGAATGTAGGATAATAAAAGGGGATATTTGATAAATGGACTAGGTAGGGTAAATTAGTAGGATAAAATAGGTTAAGAAGAATTAGTGTTGACTAATAGGAATATTAGTTGACTATAATGAAGTGAGAGATTTTAAGTGTATACATATTTCCCTTCTTTGAAAGGGCATTATGAATATATTAAGTGAAAGGAGTAATGGCCTTTCAAATAAAAACCCTATCATGGATGAATGTTAGTAAATGATATTAGGGGATATGATTCCCCCTTGAGGGGACATATGGGGAATAATGAGGTGGATGGCTAGTCGAAAGAATAAATGATGGGTGGGATGTGATGGATAAATGAGGTGATGGGATGCCAAATTTGGGATAGGAGATGAAGAAGATGAGTGATTTGAATTGAGCAATGAGCTATAAATTGATGATGCCCTTGGTAAGGACACATGCACAGGGAGGAAATATGATGGGTCTCATAGTTGTAGACACATCCCAAGGGGGAATCAACCATAACATAATGATGATAGGATTAAGAGGCCATAAGCTTTAGACATATCCTAAGCAAGGATGCATGGAAGAGAGAGTTATAGGATAGTATAAGACTAATTTGATAAGATTGATGATGGGTGTAGCCCAACATGATGTAGGTGATGATAAAGAATAAATGATATGATTGAATAACCAAAAGTATTGGGATGATGCCCCTAGCCCAGACATATGTAAGGAACCAAAAAAGGAGATAGTGTTCAAGCTATCCTTGCTCATTAAAAAGTGGCCATGTGCTGCCTACAAGACTAAAAAGACCTTAGGATGATGTAGTTTTGACTGAGAGATGATGATGATGATGATGATGATGATGATGATGATGATGAGTGATGATGATGAAGATTAGTGATTAGATGAGGAGGATTATGATGAAAAATGAGGATTATATAAATAAGGAGGATGGGGATGATCGAGCCATCATGAATGCCATAAAGATCATCATAATCTAAGAAATCCAATAAATATGACACTTGGTAGTATGCCCCAAGGTATAGACATAACCAAAAGGACATGGTGCCAGAGTGTGTTGGGAAAATAAAAAAATATACATCCTTGAGGGCACTATTGGTGTCTTCATATCATCCTCATTCATTTCCTAGTAGACCAAAAAAAGAGACATGATGAAAAAAAACAAAAGACAAACAAGATATGTACATGATAAAAGACATGAAAACAAGACAAGTAACATATAAGTAACACACATAAAAGTATCTACATGTAATGTTACAATGTCTTATCTAAGGATGCAATTAGTGATTGGGTGATGGGATGGACTAGGATGATCAAGATGTGATGGTGGATTTTAGATAGTCTAGGATTTGTATAGGATGATCAGGATAAAGATGAGATGTTGCCCCTAGTTGAGGATAGAAGGATGGATGATGTGATACATGATTTAGTCTTGAAATCAAATAAAAAATTGGTCAAGGAAGGTGATTAGACAAGTGATGACCAAGGATTACCAATAGACAAGGCCTTGTAAGAATTCAATCTAGCAAGGATTCTAGGAGATGATGGGATCAAATACCTTTCATGATAAGAAAGAGTGATTGGATGGGTGATAGACATGAAGAGGCAATGATAAGGATAATGATGGGATCAAGTACCTTCCATACTTTCAAAAAGGTGATTTGATGGGTGATATGTGTAAAAGAAGTGATGGGTTATAGATTAAATTATTTTACAAGGTTATGGATGTCGATAATACCTATCCAAAAGGATGAGATTAAAGAGATGAAGGGATGGGTGACCACTAAAATTGGATGTCAAGACTAAATGTTATATCCAAGGATGATGGATGGTAAAATGGGAGATGGACATTAGATGATGTTTAGGATGGGGATATGGATAATAGGATAGGTGGGATGGTAAGGCATGATGGATATGGACTAAGGTAAAGGCATAAGAAAAGACATAATGGACTATTTTTGGCTTTTTCCAATTTTCCAATTTTTAGGATTTTTGACATATTTTAAATTTTTAGGGATTTTTGGGATATGTATATACACTATACAAATGGGGCTACTAGTAAAGGGAATACCATGTCTAGAAACTAGGAGAAGGATGGATGGGATGACAAAAGATGACAATGATGGGGACCAAGGGTGAATGGACTACAAATTGGCAATGACCATGTTATGAATGAACCAAATATTTATGGGCCTGAGTGTTCATTAGAGGATATGCCAAGATGGTTTGAAGATAGTTCTCAAGACACCTTTCACTTATGAATGCCAAGATGGGACAAAAGAAGAGATAAGATGCATGATATAGTGGTGGATGATGGATAGGAACAATGGATCAAGGGATAAGATGATGGGTGATATAGAAAGGTGGATGAGGGATGTGACAAGTGGGATGGATGGATGAGGATATGAAATAGATGGATTTTCTCCTAAGTGTTGAGGAATAATGTAGATAATTGATTATTTTACCATGACATCAGAAATCAATTTTCATCATGGTACTTGCCCAAGGTACCATAAGACTAGTTTTCACTATTGGATGAATGATTTTTTTGATTTTTTTTCTTTTTGACTTTATTTATGGCATCTTGATTTATTGGTGATGGGAAAGATGCAAGATGTTGATGTTAGATGGAGATGTTAGCTGACACCTATTCTAGAGAAAGGTGATGTTAGGACTATGTGATAGTGACCTTTATTGACTCTTGATTTAATGTCCTCCAAATGTTTTGACTAGGTGTCTTTGTAACCCTTATGAGGGACAATGCTACCTAGGGAATTGAGATATGGTATGGATAGGAGTTTTTTATGATTGTGATGATGGGATATAGGATATGAAGGATGGATGTGATCATGATGAGTGATGTGATGGGATGAGGAATGGAGAGGGGGTTTTATATTTGCATACACCATTGGATATGGTGGAGGGGATTCTTTAGATTGGTTCTAATAGACTACGTGATCCAAAACCTTTTGATTTGTTGATTATTTGATCCAAACATTAAGAAAATGGTCAATCATATGATTTTTAACTTTATTTCCCCTTGGTGCCATTTTTTAGGCTTCACTAGAGGAGATTGATTTTTGATTTAATAAATGATTATTTTGACTTTGATATGCCCCTAGTTCCTGATATTGATATTCACTAGGGGAGACATTATTTGATTAGGTCAATGATTTGACTTTGCTTGAATGTGACTTATGGGATCAAATATGATTTGATTATGATTTATGATTTTAGAATATGGTCTTAGACTTTTGTATTTGTGGCTTGATGTTAAATGCAAAGGGGAATCTAACGATGCACATTCCTATTCATCCCCTAAATGGAGTGAGATATAGGGATTATGGAGGTGAGGTGGATGGTGAATGTTGGGTGATGGATTAAGGGTATAATGGGCATCATAGTTCTCATATAGGTCACTAAGAGCCCTAGCCTCAATGTTGGAGAAAGTGTCCTCAAGAATCTTCAAATGATCATTAATACATGCCTTTGAGGTAAGATCAGATCCACTCTAAAAATTAGATAAAACATTCAAAAAATTGATTAGGACATCATCATACTAAATGGGATATTCAAAAGATTAGGAATTATAACCATCTACTATAATGTTGATAAGGGATGATGATTTTTATGAGGAATTTGATTCAGATGCTGTTATTACACATGATCATGAAGCAGATAAAACTTGTTCCAACTCTGATGCTGATTTTGATGTACATGATGCTATGCTTCTAGTAAAGGATGATTTATCCATGATTTTCATCTAAATGGGGGGTATTTGATGTGATTTGTGAGGGGGAGATGATGGATGAATAGTAAATTGAGCAAAGATAGGTCCATGAAAGGAATGATGAGATATGGGAGGACTAGGCTTATAGGGAATAGACTTATTTTGAATGGATGGGGGGTCAAGGATGAGATGATCATGGAGGATAGATAGGATGTCTTAAAATTGAATTGGAAGGGGAAGGTCTTGATTGTGATTGGGAATAGAAGCTTGACATTCCTCTTCTTGTTCACCTAGGGATTTAAATTCTTTTGATTCATCCTCAATTACTATGTCACCATTACTGATGAGGTCTTAGACATAATCTTGAAAAGGTTGACATCATTTAAGGGAATGCCCCTAAGTTTGATTATATAGACAATATCAATTTAATTTATACCAAGAGGGCTTAGTCTTGGTGGGATCAAAATGTCGTATGGGTAGATAGATCATCATGTTAGCGACAATAAGTTGTTTGAAAAGGGATTCCAGTGATATGGGAACTGGAGTGTAAGGACCCACTTCACTATGTGATTTAGATGTGGAAGCACTAAAATTTAGGTCAGATGGTATTTGATGGGGCTAGGTGGATGAACAGGTGGCCAAGATTGGATTTCATTTGCTAGTAGGGGAAGGGATAGATGATTGACTATGACTAGTGGATGGGGGATTGGAATGAGACTTACACAAAGGGGTTTGTGCTAGAGGTGCAATAAGTTTAAGGGGATCAACACCTTCAAGAAGTGGTACACCCATTGTAATGAATTGCAAGATGATCTCATCCTTATTGGAAGCTATAGGTCTATAAGAGTGACGTCTAGTTTCATGGTGGTGGGTGATAAAGGATGGGAGACTTGGTGATTTTGGGCATTGAATTTGGAAGGAAATGATAGGGGTGTCATGTAATTTGGGGATGAGGAGGTTGATGAGCTAGGATTGCCTTTGTTAGTAATATGAGGGGGTAATGAGGGATTTGACTATGGATAAGAATGATTTAAAGGTAAGGTGAATTGGGCAGGGTTAGGATCTTCAAGAAATTGGATACCCATCTCAAGGAGCCATAATAAAACTGCTTGTGGGTTATCATCAAGATATTTATAAAATGAGGAAATTAGTGAATCAGAGAAGTTATAACTAGGACAAGGACTAGTGGATGGTAGAATGGGATGGGGATTGATGTTAAACTAGTTTAAGAGGTGACTTTGGGATTATGGGGTCAAAGTTATCAAGAAAATGGGAACCCATATTCCATAGTCGTAAGAGGAGTTCATCTTTATTTTTCTTGATGTATTGATTCATTAGGATGACCGCATCAATAAATGTAGGGATTATGGATGATAAGGTATGAGGGATGTTGGTTTGGGGTGAATAGGATCAAGGTTGGAGGGTAAGCGATCACATATTTCTAGGGCTCATAAAAAGATGTCATCCTTGTTGGCCAAGATGTATTGTTCTATGCAAAACAGGTCCAAATCCATGGGGATGGATGATGAAAGATGGATGATCAAGGGGGTGATTAAGGATTAGAGATGGTCTATTAAACAAAGTAGGTCCAAAAGATCAAGCTAGTATGATGATGAGGATATGATAGATGATAGACTGGTTGATTATATGCTTTGATAAAATTTTAGACCAATAGTGCAATATGTTTTAATGATCTATCAACAATGCCCAGTTGTCAAGCTAGAAAAGAGGATTGGGAGATTTTGATGGGTCCCTAGATTCAAAACTAGCAAAAGGATGATGTGATAGGTGCTAGTTATGAATAAGCAAGGATGATAGAGTCTGTATTAATGTTGATGGGTTACTAGATTGAAATTGATAAAGTGATAAGATGTTAGTAGGGTATTGACTAGATATGATGTCTGACTAAATGATAAGTGATAGTGGATCAATAAGATGATAGGATGATGTGTATAAAAGGAGGACTAGCTCAAGGTCTTAAACTGATTTGTTTAAGATATGATGGAGCTATGATGATATGATGAGGGTGATGGGATGATAAGACAAGGGCAAGTATGATGATGAGTGATGATGAAGGAGATAATCTAAACATGATGAGGAGGTGTGGACCCTTATGTGATCTAGAGAGCCAACTAAGATGAGGTAAGATAGGGGATAAACTAGAAGGGTGATGAAGGCAAGGTCAAGACAAGTGATTCGTTATGGACATAGATCAAGGGGTGGATGACAATAGAGGATACATAGGTGACGGGGAATATGATTGATGATAGGTGTGACTAGGAGAGGAGGTGACTAAAAGGATGCAAAAGAGAACTAATTATGTATAAGTGATAAGATAAGGACACACAAGATTGTGAATAGGATGTAGGGTGATGATTAGGGATGGAATAAAGATGGTGATGATGATGACAAGGATGGTCAAAATAAGATGAGGGGTGATAGTGGGTATGATTAATGATGGGGGGATATGGTTAGACTAGTATGTGATAGGGATGATATGGTAGATGGGATATAGAAAATAGGTACAATATGGTGATTAAGATATATAAGTGGATGAGGTGATGGATAGATATGGGGATGATATGGTGATGGGGGATAATGACAAGAATATATAAAGATAATATGATAAGGATGTACAAGGTAAGATGAGGTCATGGATTATGATAAGGGGATATCATTAGACTTGGGTACAAGATAAGGGAGGGGATAAGGACAAGGATGGATAAGGTAGGATGTGGGTTATGCTTAATGTGGTTAATGATAAGTGGCTAATGTTTGGCCTATGATGGGATGAAGACAATATGGGAGATGAGGTAAGATAAAAATAATATGTATAATGATAGGATGACAAGGATGATGACTAGGATGATAATCTAGGTATGTACAAGGTGATATAATGATGATGATAGAATATACAAGAGGATATGTACAAAGGACATAGATAGGCTTAGATAGGTAAATGCTGGCTTAGCTCAAAAATAGTATGGGTCTAACACAACACACATCAAATAAAGCAAACCAAAACCTATGATTAGTAAACTCAAGGGTGTGTAATCTAATGTTTGCACCATCCAATGACTTTATAAGTGAGGCTATAATCCAATGACCCATTACAAAATTGACTAAACCCTCTCAACCCTACTTGTACTCAATGGCTACTTTAGAGCTAATACTGACTCTTGCAATAGTACACTTGTTATAGTCAAATGGTCCTATGATAGTTATGCACAAGGTTTCTAAGGGCACCCCCTATATACATGAAGGTACATTAGGGCACAATTCTATATAGGGTGCTATATAATGCTTGGTTTAGAGAATTAACTCTTCCCCTTCATGAATGACCTGTATAGGGTCAGCCACTTAGCCTAATGACAATTTTCCTTGATTGTTATACTTTGTCAAAACATGGAGTTTGGTCAGCATGCGATGATGAAATCTGTGACATTAACCCATATAAACTAAGCCCGTGTGTGGTGATGAAATCCACATCACATGTTCTCCTAGGGGAAGGCTTAATAAATAGGCAAAACACATGATACAATTAATTAACCGATTTAATTACCTATGTAAGGGGCACAATACGACAATTATTTACAAGTTAACACACACACACACACACACACACACACACACACACACACACACACACACACACACACACACACACACACACACACACACACACACACACACACACACACACACACACACACACACACACACACACACACTCACTAGTATATACAAGGAATGATTTTTTACAACAAGATATATACAAGATGAAATCAAAATTTGATTTTTTTAAAGTGCCAAATGGATTCTTTGATAGGTGACCTACAAGCACATGGTTAGTAGTTTTGGCTTGAAACGATCGGTCTTGCAAGTTCAAACAAAACCAGCTTGGATAATTTAAAAAAAAATGATGTTTATATTTGATTTCAAAATTGGTCAACTAGGGAAACAAATAATTAGCGGTTTGAAATCTTTGATTGATTATTTCGTAGGAACCTACAAAACAAGAATCGTGTTAATAATTTGACCAAATCAAATTCTTTTGATATCCTAAAAATGATGAAGACCATAGTTAAAATATGTAATTTAAATCTATTAAATCCTTAAAATGATAATTAAAATGTAAGACTTGCAACTATTAAATAAAAAGTTATAATTTACAATGTTTGGGTTAGCACCATATAGAACTAAAAAAAAACTATTTTTTTAAAACTTTAATACAACATTTAACAAGGACAACAACAATATCCACGATTATGACTAAACGATGAGAAAAAATTCTACAAGTTCATTTTAAGCAAAGTTTTCAACATGATTATTAACTTAAAATAGTTGTGAATATGTGATACTTCTCGAATATACAGCTAAACTTCAAGACTTAAAATTGACCACAATATCTAAAATTGGGAATAGTAAATAACTTGATGACATATCTATTAAAATGAAACCTTGACCATTTAATCAAACTGTTATGATTAAGCAAAATGGGTAGTTGAAAGATTTTCAAAAACATTATGATTGCTTTTATCTAGACACATCTAACAACGTATTTTGAAAATAAGACTTTTGGCAATCAGACAAGAAGTCTAAGGACACATAGCTTGTGATAATAATGTTATTACATGTTATTGATAAATGTTTCCAACTATACCAAAGACAACACATTGATGTCATCCACTATCGATCCTTCCATAGATTTCAATGTGTATCTTTAACCATTGCAGACTTGCATTTTTTGGAACTCCTTTTTCCTAGGTAAATGATTCAGCACAGTTTTCAAAAGTGAGTTATTAACTTGTATATTGAATCTATGGGTTTCACGGATGTTCATGGAGATAGGTGTAGGGCATTTCTATCAAAATCTTGCATAAAATATAAATGAAATCATATCACCTAAATTAATAAATACACACAGATCCATTACACAGGTGCGAACTAAGAATGTAAGATGTAAGATAGAAGGAGGATGAACTGGTTCAATATGTCAATAACTGATATATATGCAGACTATAGAATGCAATGATAAACAAACTACAATGAACAAAGGTTGAAACAACAACCTCATGACTGGACAAAACACAATAATGTAATGGGTGGAAATTTAAATTGTATATAATATGTAAGATTAAAGGACTGAGTTAAAGATGCAAGACATAGGTCGTGGCATTGTCATAGTTTTTTGTATTTGACCATGCTAGAGAGAGAAAAAAGTTTAGACAAATCATCACTTTTGAAAAATCATGCCATAGACCAGAAGCTTGAAAGACATTAAGGATTTTTAAAAGTTTTAATTCAAATTTACACTAAAGTATCTTATCGAACCTTTAGTTGTTCAAAATCAAATGGATTTAAAATATACATGTGTAAATGTATAATCTCAAGCTCAAAATGTATGGTAAAATCTACTCTTACCTTGTTTTTGTCAGCATAAAAGAGCGAGACCAGTTTGACAATTTGTCTCAAAGAAAGGCGGTTTCAATATGGGAACAAAATGTGTTAAAATATTCTCACTTGTGAACAATACTTGAATATAAATAAGGAGAAACCAAATATATTTAATAGATTTGTGACCTCAAAAATTATGAAATATTGACAAGGCAAGCTAGAATTTAAGTGTTAATCAAAGAAAGTTATGCTAAAAACAAAGCCAAAAGTGATTATAATGAGGTATTGGAAAATTTAGTCAAATGAAAGCCATAATGACCTTTTATCCTTATAATATGTGATTAAATTAGCAATGATTGCAGTCACCAATTTTTTTTCTTTCAGATTTGTAAGATTGAATAATGGTTGAGTAATTTTAGCACCAAAAAAATGACAGGAAATATTCATAACAATAATATGAAACTTATCGTAACTTCTTCGATACTCAATGAAATCAAAAACTGTAAAATGTTTCAAAAAGTTGAGAATGAATATTTCATAACCCAAAACATTTTTCATGAAATTACATATGAGTAATGATTAGTTCATTAAATTACAACACATTTTTAAGAAAAATGAAAATTTGCTAAAAATTAGAAATCATAATTTTTTGTTCAACTTGACCTGTAACTTTGAATAAAAACTCACTCAAAAGCACAAATTATCAGTTTCAAGAGGAGTTGTTCCCATTGTGGTCACCATTATGTGCACCAAAATTTTGTATTTAATCTCCTTACAAATCCATTCCATGATTTGTGATTGCATATAGACTCAAATTATTGACAAAGTGATGGCATGATGTTGGATTTGTTGATGGAAGATGCAAGGATTATTTTGACATGGATTATCCACAAGATTTATAGATGGCCTTCCATGGAGGAGTGTTGGTTATATAGAGGAATGGAGCGAATATCTATGGATGAGAATCAAACTTAGACTGGGGAGATCAATGGTTTTAGATTATCCAAGGAATATTAAATTCTTTTTAAACCTCTAGAGTTAGAGGTTTCTAGGGATAGGTTAGAGAGAGTTCTATATTTGGAGAGTTATATAACTATATTTAGGAGTTAATGATGAATTAGGGGAGGTTAGATGAGGATTAGAGAAGGATTAGGTGACTAGGGGTGTAGAGAAGTGTAGGGAATAGGCTAGTAGGTGGTTAGGGGGGGTTATGGGAATTTAAAATTCCCATATAATGGATAACTAGGATTAGATTAGGATAATAGGGATATTTATAAGAATTAATGGTGAAATAGGATGAATAAGGTTAGTGAATGTAGGATAATAGAAGGGGATATTGGATAAATGGACTAGGTAGGGTAAATTAGTGGGATAAAATAGGTTAAGAGGAATTAGTGTCAACTAATAGGAATATTAGTCGACTGTAATGAAGCAAGCAATATTAAGTGTATACATTTCTCTTCAAGGTATTGAATTTGATCCTACCAAAATCAAAGCCATCTTCGACATGCTTCCTCCAATCAACATCAAGTAACTCTATAGTTTGTAGGGGAAGCTCTAATCCATCTGTCATTTTATCTCCCAACTTTCAGACCGATGCCAACCCTTCCACCACCTCCTAAAGAAGGATGTATCTTTTAAGTCAAATAAAAACTATCAAAAGTCCTTTGATTCACTTAAAAATTACCTTTGTCTCTATCTATCCTTACCCCTCCCAAGGATGACCAACCTTTCTACCTTTATATCTCCACCACTGACTACTCCTTAGGGGCAATGCTTGCTCATCGAGATGAGAAACACACAAAGCAATCCATATAATACATCAACCACATGCTTTTAGAGTATGAGACTTGGTACACCCATATCAATAAACTTTGCTTAGCCTTAGTCTTTGTGGCCACCAAACTTCACCACTACCTTCTTAACCACAAAACCTATGTCATAACCAATATTGACCCACTCAAGTATATACACTCCAAGCCATACCAAAACTAACATAAGGCCAAGTGGCTCATGCTTTTAGCTGAGTTTGACCTTGAGTTTCTTTATAAGAAGTCAATTAAAGGGCAAGTCATTTTTGACCACTTGGTTGAAGCACCATTAGTAGACAACTAACCTCCTCCTCTTGATTTTCTTAATGAGTCCATCTCAACCCTCTCTCAAGCAAACTTCACCTATCAGATCACCATGTTCTTTGATGGATCAAAGTGTTAATGAGGTGGGGGAGCTAGTATCATCCTTATTCCCTTTGGTGGTAAACCTCTTCCTTTATCCTTCAAGCTTGATTTTGAATGTACTAATAATATGGCTGAGTACGAAGCCTTAATGATAGGCCTTCACACCACTTTAGCCTTGGGATTCAAAACAATAAACATATTTGGTGACTCCCAACTCATGGTCAATCAAGTCAATGGCTCTTACCAATGTAAGAATGATGTTTTACGACAATAAAAATAACTAGTTGATGAACTCTTAACATCATTTGAACACTACTGCATCCAGTCAACCCCATGATATACCAACAAGTTTGTTGACACCATGACTTCCCTTATCTCTTAGATCTCATTTGAACCCTCTGAATCTAAGCTATCTATCATTATCCATAGACTTACCTAGCCTTCTTATGTCAAACTAGATTCTCCTGCCATCTTCAATGTGGAGGAGACCCAACCTGACCTTTGGTATCAGTAGACCTTCGACTACCTCAACCTTGCCATCATTCCTTTTGGTATTTTCAAGAATTCTCAAAGATCCTTTATCCAGAGCACCTCACATTATACGATTATGGGAGGAATACTTTACAAACATGACTTTGATGGTCTCCTCTTCTATTGCCTATGTAGTCATAAAGCCTCTCATGCTATTAAGGAAATGCATGATGGGATATGTGGGTGACACATTAGTGGCCTCACTATATCTAAACACATCCTTTACCTCAACTATTAATAGCCTAACCTTAACCAAGATTGTTGTGGTTATGTGAAAAAGTGTGTTAAATGTTAATAACATGCTAATTTGCATCACACACCTAGCCATAGCCTTCTCATTTCTACTAATTTCTAACCCTTCTCACAATGGGGATTAGACTTCATTAGTGAGATTAACCCCTATTATTTATAGTGACACCATTCTATCATCACTATGATCAAGTATTTTACCAAATGGGTAGAGGCTATTCTTCTAGTCTCAACTAAGGCAGAAAATATTGTTGACTTTATCAACCATCACATCATTTTCCACTTTGGTGTTCCTCACAAAATTATCACCAAAAATGGTAAATATTTTAAAAACAAGCAAGTCAAGGGTTTTTGTGATGCATTTGACATTAAGTTAAGTTTATCCTCGCCCCATCGCCCTCAAACTAATGGACAAGAAAAAGCCTCTAACAAAACTCTTAACAACATGCTCACTAAAATGGCCAATGCATCTAGTCTGGATTGGCATTTTCACATCCCTTTTACCTTATGGTCATATCATACTAGCATTCATACCCCCACGAGTACTACACCTTTTTAACTTATGTTTGGAGTGAAGGTTATCTTACCTCTGGAAGTCCAAATCCCATCTCTTCGCATATCTTTATAGGACCTCATTTTCAAAGACGATTATCTTCAACACTGTTTAGCCCAACTTGAGCTACTTGATGAGCATTGCTTAACCTCCCTTACCCATTTTCATTTATATCAAGAGCATGTCAAACATGCCTATAATAAACAACTTAAAGTGTGAGAATTCAAAATCAGAGACCTCATCTTAAAGGAAAATCAACATGTCACCAATATAGAGAAAAGCAAGCGAGGAAAGTTTGCTTTCAATTAGTTTGGACCTTATATCATAACCCACAAGTATGGATCAGGAGCTTATCAGTTGTCTTCTCTTTAAGGCAAACCAAAATCTGAGCCCCTCAATGCTTTGCATCTACGTCCTTTGTTTTGTTAAAGAGGATCAAACTCAGTTTCTATCTAACTTAAGATCATCCCTTACTTACAAACCACATTCATCTCCATATTTTTAGGGGTAAATAATTAAAACTATATCATGTGATTATCCATCACAATCATAGCCTTGTCTTAAATAATGGGTACCACAACTCTACCTATGGCATGATTCTCATGGTACTTTTTGCCCCTCTTATAAGACAGATTCCCATGATCATTGTCACCTAAACCTCCTTACACCTAATCAAACTTCTGGTACTTTTAATATTACCTTCATAAAGGTGAACCTCTAATCCTATATAACCATGTCTATGTCAAGCAAAAATCAAACAAGCAAAAAGCAAAATCCAAACCAATGACAATCATGGGTCATTCCTAACATTCACAGACTACTCCCTTGAAGGATAGCTGTTGAAAAAATATTTGAAATTACTCAATGTAAGGTGGATTTCTCCCTTGAAGGAAAACTATCAAAGACATTAAACAAATCACAAAAACTTAAACCATTCCTTCAAAGGATGGTTGAGTAAGGCATTTGTCAAAAAAAGCAATTTCTTGGAAGCTGCCTATATCAATCTGCTTCCCCCAACCCTCCTAAGCAATAAGGAAAAGAACCATTATCAAGAAATAGCAAAATCAACATATTTTTGAAAGCTACAATCAGCTATCATAAGCAAAATAATCTTGAAATTTGCAATAAGCTCTCATGAGTAGACTTCCCACATCAATCAGTCTACACTTTATATGACATAGACTTATTTATACTTACTCTTTAGAAACCTATAGATGAGGCATTCTAATCTCACAAGAAGGTTCCATTTCTCATCCATATCCCCTTTATACTCTATAAGCAAGGAATTTTGATCTCACTTGACATTATGTGATCAAAACACCTTTTAACCAACTAATGAATGTTAATGTAAAGCATTCAAAGGGCTTATGTTCCTTAAGCTAAACTAACTTTGGTTTTGTTTTAGTCCTTATTAATGAAGAAGCATCATGTCCTCTTCCTACCCTATTATGACTAGTTGATATATTCACTAAGACATTTGTCTCTTGATTATATTATTTGTTCTCACATCTAGTTTTGTTAATTAGCTTACTTTATGTGCTCTACCTCAAGCAAAGTAACAATAACCATAATCATAACCACAACACATCAACATATATCATAAGTAAAAAAAAAATCATTAACATATCCATCATCATGTCAAAATCAAACATCCATGACCAATAAAGCAACCAACCATTTTCATCACATGACTAAATCCAAATAAGGAAGCATATACTTATTAAATTTTATCATAAACATCATCATCATAACCATAAATAACATAAGCATCATCATCACTATAAATAAAATCCATCTCATGCTTAGCTAGGTGAGTCCATATCGGTCTCCAATATCCATAGCATAAGCACAATCACTATAACATCATCAATAATTAATACAAACATCACATCAACCCATAAACATCAAAGCAAACCATAGAACATGAGAAATAAACAAAGATCACATATATAAATCACGAGTCTAAAATCATAATGTATACAAAAAATATACATGTCTCTCTCTCAAAATATACACCTCATCACATCAACTCACATGACAATATCAAAATGATATACAACAACATATAATATATCTAAACTATATCATGGCTATGCCCCTAGGGCACCATTGTCTCCTGAGGTACCACTTGGTCCTATTGCTTGACCCCTTGAAGAACTTACCTATCCATCGACAGACGTAGCCCACTAACCTAGTGTCACCACATTGGCACCACCTACTGAACTCCTTTGTACTCACCCCATCAGGGCTTATTAGGACACCACCTTAAGACTATAGCCTCATAATAATGTAACTCCTCTATGGTGGCTAGGTATTGTGCCATGGGGATGGTGTCTGGTGGTCTTATAGGTACCATATCTCTTCCTCCTCTCTATATTAAGGAGTCTCTCTTATGTGTAACCAAGGCTAGTAAAGCTCTAGCCTAGTCCCTATCACTTATGAGTGTAGTCGCCTGACCATGTAAGGCTACCACCTAACCTTAAAAGCTGTAACCTATGCTTATGCATTAGATAGTGCCACTCCTGCCTATACATCTAGGGAACCTCCCTGAACATGTGCCCATTGACCTCTACCATTTGGGTCCACATCCATTTGCCTCCTGCCACCATCATCTCCACCAAGATCTGCTATCGTATATAAATATTGGTACTATGTAGGGTACCTATAAAAAAACCTACATCATCAATTGTTAGCCTTGATGACAACTCCTCATGATCAAGTAAAGTCAGTACTAGATGTGGTTCAGGTAATAAAATCTATGTATCCTTACACCTGTACTTAGGGAATGGGCCTATGATACCCTATACTAAGCCAAATTATCCCCAAACCCTATCTAATAGGATGAACTCTACCTCCCCATCCCTCCTATCGAATATCCACTAGTAACTCTCCAAAGATAGAGTCTGCCTCCTATAGTTGGCCCATACTATAAATTAAACATATGGCCTCCAAATAACATCACCGATCACCAATGCACCCCTAAACCAATTTACATCATGAGCCCCTTCACCTACTCCTAAAGTGACAAAGTTAGATATCCACCTCATATAACCCACTGGGAAATCTATCTGAGCATATCCTATCCATAGTAACCCTATCAACCTCAGCACTTGGATGTGCTCATAGGCCCAATAGTGTAGGATAAGCTTGATGCTAATGTTATATATCTTATGAGCTCTGAATCCCCATAGCTCCCTATATATCTTCACTAAAAGCATTGGTACCCATCTGAACACACCCTAATAACATCTCAACTAAAACCCCCAATAATAAGTATGGGAAGCTCCTACTACTTGAGTCAAAAAGGGCAAAGTATGACACAACCACCACCATCATCATCACTAGTCTCCTCTCACCTCTCATCTCTAATAGAGCATATAGTAACTAAATCCTCCAAGATGTTACCTAACATGAACCTGGTCATGTCCATATATCAACTCTAGTAGCTTGTCTCACTCTTCCCATTCAATGTGGTAAATTGGATCACCCTGTAGGGGTATCTAAGTGATCTTGTAGATGTCTTATGGTAAGATAGTCATCCTACCTATTGATAGAAGGAAGGCATTCATGGCTAGATCCCATCTCTTGATGAGGGCCATGATCATAAACACATCATGTAACACATGCTGGTAGTGTCACATGATTCCCAGGCCAACCTCTTCCATATGCATCTAATCCATTGGGGTCATACTTTAGTACATCTTGATAAAGATGTAGGGTACCTAATTTCGCATCTGTATCTCCTCCCAAGCTTGTAATATTTAATGGCAAAACACAAAATTAGTTCTTTATGCTATGATTGCCTATGAAATTATCTCATTCAACTTCTACCTACCTTTAACCCATTTTACCATTGCACTACTAACATTCACCTCAAAAATTAAACTCTTTTACCCTTACTACTTGTTATCACACAACAACATTACCCCAACCAACCTATTGATTAAACACTTCACAAAATCTAACATTTTATACCATCTAAACTAGCCTTCAAATTTAAAAATCACTCAACACAACTTTTTTCTCAACTAACTCGACCACCGATGGTTAAGGAACCATCTCCTTATGAATTTCAACCATCGACGATCGCTATGGGTGTTTCATGAGCAGAACACCTAAAACCTACTCTACCCAAAAAAATTTACCCATAACCCCAAAACCTAAAAAATTCACCTTAAATTGATCTCTATCCAAACCCTACCTAACCTACCCCTACCCAACTACCAAATTAACAAACAAATTTAACCTAATAAACCAAAAATCCTACCTAAGGCACAACCAGTTTAGACCCTACCTACCAATCACCTATGCTTTCAACTTAAATGTAATGCCACTTATAAATTGACAACTAATCTACCAATTTGAATAGTAACCCCTACCTCATTCCTCAATCATCATCAAGAAGGAATTTAGGGACCTGCTGCCCATCCTCATCTATGTTTACCCACCCTACATCCTCTCTAGTCCACTCAGTCCTCTTGATCAATCCACTTCAACAAAGCAATTCCTCAACAATCACTATCCATCAATTTTACCCAATATGATAAAAGGCTAGAGCTCCAAGTCAACAGTAGCAAATAAGCCAATAAGACAAGTGGATTCAATTTTAACCATGATTATTTTTAGGGTTTGCCCTTAACCATTGATAATTAGGGTGACCATTGATGGTTGCCTTTATCCCCCTGACCATTGATGATCAGGTTGATCAACTTTTTCCTTTTGCCTTGAGTAACCCCTTTAAATTAGAACCAAATCAATCACCCACCCATGGAGACTACCTTATTTTCCCACCCCAACCACCTCATCACCTTGCCATTGGTCCATTTTAGCCTAACTAGCACATGTTTTGTGACAAAATTTGCTTGGTGCTTTAACCATAATGACAATAATTACCATGTTGACCACTTTTTCATTTATACTACCTTATGCATATCTAACCCACTTATGTCTTCTTAGGAGCACTTCCTACCTTGAATACCCATGACTTCACCTAACTAGTTTGTGTTTTCTTTAGAAGTACTTCTTGCCTTGGATACCCATGGCAACATAGTTGCCTAGGCAACTTGCGTTTATGAGTGTACTCAACTGCCATGTCTAAATGTGGTCACGTAATCGACTTGTCACTTGTCCTTCTAGTACTGACCCTTATTTTTTTCTAATTATGGTAACCTATTCTATGTATGATCTTAGCTATCACACCTTTTTGTCATACTTTATGCACACATTTGTGCTTTAGTGCCCAACCTATCACCCACCTTAATGATGTCCACCTTTGTCATTACTCTCACCACTCATCAAACCTACACCTGATTCTGTTTTACCTCATCACTAATTACTTTTAAGGGGAACACTTCCTCCCATACTCAAGATAACTAGACCTTCGACCAATAATTAGTTTTTGTTTTGCAGCTTGTTGATTTAAAGTTGAATAACAAAAAGGGGAAATATGTAAACATAAAAAATCTGCACACTATAGTTTCAAATATCAAAATGCTCCTGGATCACCTTAAGAACCCCTTGGGACTAATTTGACCCTTTGACCCCTGATCGAGCTTGACCACGGTCAATTTGACCAACTGACTTAGCCCACCCTTTAACCACCTTTTTACCTTGGCCCTTGACCACTAGCAATTAGAATGACCATTGCTGATCACCTCGATCAGTGACAGTCAGGGTTACACTGCCTAACCAACTAAAAACCCACAACAACTCTACCTTGATTTTATAAAAAAAATTCATCTAAATACATGTACAAGATATTGCATGTGTGAGTTATAATTAAAAAACCTAGTTAACATCTTATTATACCTCTCCTTCCTTTTTTATAAGAAGAGAGGAGTAAGAGGTAAGATCCATAGATAACTATCAAGATATTTTACATCCAAAAATTCTTTTGTAGGTGTTCTTTCAGCAATCCAATAATCCAACCAAGTACCATTACTCTACCAATTACCATTACTCTACCAAAATCATGTTAGACTCCATCAACAACCAACCACCCTAACTATTTATCTGATCAATCTATAATAAGCTAAGTATTTATTTCCAATTATTCAATTACTTTGTTTAGCCCAACACAAACTAACCTCTTAGAATTACCTTTTGTGATCTTATCAATCTGACTTTCATCAACCCAGACCCAACACACAGTAACCATCAATGATCATCCTGACCATCAATGGTCTGTCCAACCTTCGATGGTTTCCTCAACCACTAATTGTCACCTTAACCACCAATGGTCACATCAACCATTGATGGTCACTATGGTAGAAAATAATAAAAAGTTATTTTCACCCTCTTACCCTCAACTAAACCTAACTTTTTGTGTCCTTGCCTATTCACAAGCCCTCATCCTAATTTTTGAGGCACACTTGATTAGTTTAGCATTAATATTGACTTGCTTATTGATATATTAGTCATTTTAGTCTATTTTCTTTATCAAGCATTTTTTGTGTTCAATTTCAATAGCTTTGGATTATTGATGCAAGTACCTTATATTCTATTTTATAAACTTAATTATTTAAAATGTGTGGATTGACAGCTCTCAAAGAAGCTATTGCTTCCTGCATCTATCTATATCTAGGCAATCCACCCATTTATCTATCTAACCAACCATTTGATTTAGTGTTGTATTATTTGCAGGTCATCCTCTCAAGTCAAAGAGGAGCTCTTCAAAATTATCTAATTCAACATACACATAATAGAATAGGTTTTTCAACCATACTCTTATTTAATTTTTTCTTCTTTCTTTCTCAAAATATAAGCTAAAATTTTATGAAACAATAAACACATAGCAAAATATGGAGGAAGATCCATCACTACCACATCTTGTTGAATAGTCATATTTAGGCATGCATGAAGTGTTAATTTTAGATTATATCCAATATCTTATTTGGAGAGCCATCATGTTGAAAAACACCCTTAGTGTTTGGCTCATATGCTAAACCCAACTTATATCTAATCTATTTTGGCATTATTGCGCTACTTGCTCCACTATCAACCATGCAATTATGAATTAGTGTATCATCAATAATCAAGAAAAGATAGAAAGGAGGTGTCTTACTTAGTTTTTTGTCATCTTTTGTGACTTGTATGCCTTTATATATCTACTATTCTTATTTTTTCTCTTACCGATCTGAATTTTATAGAATCATAGTTTCCTTCTCTATTGGTTTTGTAAACAAGTTAAGGCCTAAAAGCTCATGTAGAAGTGTTTATTTTTATCCTGAGATTGCCATTGAATCCCACATAATCATGATGATGTTAACCTTATTAATATGATCTACTATGTTGAAGGAGGAGCATCCAACCCTTGGTTGTATATTTGGATCAATATGATGCTCTTGTGCTTGAGGCACTTGGTGAATCTTGCTTGATTAAACATGATGATTTTTCTGAGCTAAAAGGGAAACAATCTAATCATTAGTACTTTTAAAAATCATATCTAGAATATTTGAAGCATTTCTTACCTCTTGGGGCTCATCTATAGTTCTTCTCTTGGCTCTTGTAATAGCTGGAACAAACATTTTTGATTTTATAGACTCACCAATCTGATTTGCTACCACATGATCATGAACTTGGAAATTCACCAAGGTTGCATCTATTTATTTTTGTCCATGATTCACTTACCCTTGTTGGATCATAGATTCATTATGTTGTCCTTCTTTAAGAAAATATTCATCTCATGTCATTTGAGGAATTACCATATTTTGTGATAACGAAGCTTTATTTGCACATCATTAGTATTAGAAGGCTGCCAACTTGAATCTTGCATCTAATTATTTTGTAATGGAACAAGAGCCTTGGTTGAGGAAGGAACATTATGATTAATTGCAACATATGTTTTGGTTGGTATAATGGATTCTTGAGCTTGATATGGAAGTATATTATCTCTATAGCCTTGGTAGAGAGGTCTTGGTTCTATACATGGTTGATATGTGGGATAATTTGGTGTTTGATATGGAATATTGATGGCTTGATATTGTTGCCTTCTTAGCTAAAATAATTCATTAAAAAAATATTGTAGCATGATTTTGAATTCATCAAGTCCACTAGATTAACTATGAGGAGCTTGATATTGATTTTGAGGGCTAGAATTGGGATATTGACGGTTCTTGAAGAGGTATAATAGGCTAAAATTCTAGAAAAAATGGTTTTGGAGGCTTAGGTGTAAGTTAACCAGCTTGAATTAGACTATTTTTATCTACAATGACAATATCATAGGGATTTGGGAGTGTCCTATCACCCATGGACTAAATCATAACTAAAATATTGGATTTCAAGGCTCTCAAAAAGTATAAGAAAGCATATTCAGGAGATGTCCTTATCATGAGAGATATTCTAATATATGTCATCTGAAATCTAAGATTGAAATCAATCATAAATTCATGTGGTTCTCTCTTGATGGTAGTGATCTATTCAATAAGAGATAAATGGTTTAATTTATCTTTAAATTGCCTATATAATGGTTCACCTAAATCATCTCAAGAGGTTATAGAATTCAAGGGAAGGTTCCTATACCATTACAGTGACTTTCCCTTTAAGGATGAAATAAGTAAATAGATGGTAAAATTCTCTTGAGTAATATGGTAGAAGGAACACAAATTGACCACATCTTTTATATGTTAAATGGGTGTAGTTTGATCTTCACCTGTAAAATATTGTATAATTTTGAGAACTGAGACTAGAATATCATCATATTAGGCCAAATTTAGAGGGAATCCATCATTGAAAGGAATAAATATCTGGTTCCTTGGGACAACCATGTGAATAATAAGATTTTAACTTGAAGTGGTTTGCACAATAGGCTGATTTGGTGACTGAAATAGTCTTGTAGGTTATGGACTTATTGTCAAAAAGCTTCTTCTTTTGTTATAATGCTCAGATAATTAAATAAATTAAAATGGTATAAATCTACTTATATACCTTATAGCAACTTTAATCATGAAAATGGTAGTTATTTCTACTACAAATATCCTTTTTTTAGCTTCAATCTATGTCCCACCAGGCATGATAGAAACTATTATCACTCAGAAGTACACTCTGCAAAAAACTTGTGCCTATTCTCACTTTTGTTGATACAATGGAAATTATCCAATGTGTGGGACATTATAATTACAAATAATATCAAGATGAATGGATATTTACCTTTAGTACATTCACCTTCTTCTCTCTAAACTCTCTCAAATAGTGCTTTCTTGTTTAGAAAAAGGAGTAAAAGAACATTGCTAAAATTGAAAATGGAAAGGAAGAATGAAAGTTGGGGTGGTGAACCAATGTTGGGATCAATTATGAATATACATAACACAATTTATAATCCAAATAAATTTACACATATTAAATTCATTCTCATACAATTACTCTTGCATTAGTATTTCACACAAAGGTCTTGGTAAACACTCAAACTAGATAGGAGGGAATGAACAATGGTTGAATTCACTTCCAGATTAGGTAGAAAATAGAATTAGACACTCTATATGACATAAAATATTTATAATTTTATGAATAAAGGTGAATTATTCAGACATAAACCTATAAAAGAGAGTAATTCACTAAGTTTTATCAATGAATAATAAACACGCACGTCATGAAAGCTTGAGAATGGAGGAAAATTTAGCTCTTTTTTCTTCAAAGGTGATGCAGTA
This sequence comes from Torreya grandis, assembly GCA_037957365.1. Lineage (NCBI taxonomy): Eukaryota > Viridiplantae > Streptophyta > Pinopsida > Cupressales > Taxaceae > Torreya > Torreya grandis. The sequence continues at coordinate 1,088,648 of JARHVA010004790.1, forward strand.
TAAAATTTTGGTAGAGTTTATGTAATCCAAAAGCATAATATGATCATAATCATTAGAAAATTAATGTATATATATAAAATAATAATAAAGATAGAGAGAATACAAGAAGTTTCAGATGAATCCACATGCAAGTCCTAGTTCACTCCTATTTCAATTGAAAATTCAACTCAAACTTGAACTCCACCTTCAAATCCAATTTATTTTTACCTAAAATATAATGGATCATTTTATCTTAAACATTATTTCATGGAATATTTTGTGGTAAGATAAAATGAGGCTATTCTTTCATGTTTGAAAAGTCAAAAGGCTCTTCATGTATCTTGAATATTGAGTTAACTTACTGTGATCTTGCATGCAAATTTTGATCTTATTTAGTTACATATTTTTTGTATTTAGTTAAATCCTCTTGGTATTTAATGTATATTAAATTTATACTTTAGTTACCTCCACTTGCATCTTGAGTTTATTGGAATTAACTTGATTTCACACTTGGAGTTCAACTTCACTTATCTTGATTTGTAACTTGCATGCAACTTGACTTTTCTGACTTTTATAAATTTAGCCCAAAGGGGGATGTAGTAAGATATTTATTTAAATATGATGTTATAAAGATTATTTCTCATGAAAATAGGTCTTAAAATATTTAAATTCAAACTCAACTTCTCCATTTTTACATGTTTTGAACTCCACTTTTCTAGGGCTAACTGAAGATTCTTACTATTGAATTGAACTTGCTAAATTTAGCCCAAATGGGGGTGACATAGTTATAAATATGATAAAATTTGGATTTTTATTAATCCATTAAATATTATTTATAAGTGTGCATTTTATGATGACCATATCAGCTCTTCAAACTAGTTCTTCTTTCATATGGCTATCTTGTGCAACTTTGACAAGCTTCTTGAATGCACTATAAGAACCAAAAATTTATGTATATTCATAATTATAATATATAATTATAAAAAAATTATTTTAAAATAATAAACATGGTATCATATACCTTCAAACAAAATTTCAACTCCAAACTCCATGTACAACTCTAAAAAACACCATTTTATGCTTTCATATGCTCTCTTGTTCTCAAAAAACATTGATGTGGATTAGGGGGTCTAAAATGAGTTATAGCCCTGAAAAAACACTTATAATATGATTTTTGGATAATTATAAACTGGTCATACCTATAAAATTTTGAAAATCTCCAAAATTCTTTACCAAACTCCCTAAGAAAAATTCATAAAAAAGTGCCTACTTGCTGCCCTGGGAATGACCTGGAGATATTTTTCAATGATCTGAGCCTATTTTGAATTGGTTTTTATTTATTTATAATTTATTTATACCTTTAAATTAATTATTAACACTCTAAAATCATTTTTTTCCATTGGAGGGACCTGAAACACCCATTTTCAACTCCATTTATGAGCAAAAAAGTAAATAAACCTTCATTCTTTTCATGATCAGACCTATATATTGAAATTTTATATATCATCAAGTAAATTAAAAAATTTAAAATACTTTAAAATATTAAATTACATAAAAATATATCCCCATGTAAAATTTTAAGAGTTTTCATTCAAAAAAACTCAAAATATGCACTTTTTGGTGTTGACTACCTTGCCCAATTTCATTTCTAAACACCTGTAGGTTTGTATTTTTCCATTTTATTGAGTTTTATGAGTAATAAATACATAATTATTTTTAAATTATAATATTTAATAACCATATCATCATTAAACAATTAAATGTGATCAAACAATCACCTAAACCTCTCAAAAATTATCTTTTTGACTGTCTCTCTTGCTTGTTTACAACCCTAATGCTTGATCCTTTTCCTTTATTAATAATTTTCCATAAAATTTTTATTTTTTAAGGTGTATTAATTTAATATATGACACATAATTTCTTAAAATTTGTTTATTTTTCAATAAAGAGCTCAAAAATGCAAACATATGACTTAAAACTGAGCAAATGAGGGTTTAAGAATGGTTTTAGAGCACCTATTTTTTTAACATTTGTTCATAAAGTTAAGAAATTATAACCTAAAATTAATTCATATAATTTTTAGTTCATATGGGATTAAAAATCCCCCTAATACCATTTTATCAAACTCCTCTTCACCTTCATGTACTGAGCATCTAAAAATTACTTTCACTAGCTTGTAAATAGCTAGTTAGAGGAAAAAAGAAACCTCTATTAAAATTTGGACTTGTGAGTTGTTCCTGAACATGATTTTAGATGGATTAATATTTTATTATTATTTTAATAATTTTTTTTACTTTTAATCCATTAATTTATTCTTCTTGAAAACCTGCACATAAGCAACTTTGACCAATGGTGGCAAAATTATCAACATTTAATACTCTCATTAATGATAGTGAGTTATTGGTTACTCCTAAATTAAATAGCTCAAGATATCATTATATAAATTTTGTGGATAAATCATAACTAATATACCCTAATACACATCAATTTACATCCATGACTCAATAAAACACTCTTCTAATTTCATAATAGGTCATTTCTTCAAATATTCCAAACACTTCACAACAACGAGTAAGTATGTCTAAATTAAAATATAAAGTTGAAAATACTCAACATCAAAAGCCACTTATTTTAATCCAAAAAATAACATGAAAAATACACAACATATAATTACAAATATTTCACCTTAATAGGTGGTGACTGTGAGCTAGAAATTTGACTCAAGAGAGGATGGTTAGTATCGTGTTAGTTTCAAAATGAAAACAAAATGAAAGAAATACACTAAATAACATAAAATCTCTAGGCATAGAAACTAGGGAGATTTTAGTTAACAAAAATAAAGAAAACATACAACTAAAATTCAAAAGAAACCTTTTTTTACCTTTCTTTGATGCTCTAAAATGCTTGTTCTAGTGGCTTGCTCGGTTTGTGCTCATGAAGTCTTCATCAAAGGAGGCTTGGCTATCTCCTCTTCTCCTTGGCACATTGTGGCTTTGGATTGGATTATATTGGAATCAATTTGGCATGGTAACACTAATTTCACTTTCTTTTGGAATCATTTGTGCATTATAACTTTGCATTCTCAAGACTTAAAAATGATGTTCATGGCCTCTCTATTTATAGATTTTTGAGATTGATCAGATTCAACCTGAACCGTCCATCTCAAGATTGAGATGTGTGGATAAGGATTAATCTAATTTTTCAATTAAAATTGATAAATAGTCTCATCAATATTTGGGATAGAGGAACAATTAAGAGGCATGGAAGGCTTTGATGAGGCATGAGAGGTATGAATCCTGATATTTATGGCATTTATGGCCTAGGGATGTCTTCCCAAGAAATGAGGTCACTTGATGAATCAAATATTTAATATTCATTTTTAAAAACAAGAATTCAAAAAGTTTCCATAGAATTATTAATTAGGTTCTAATTTAGTTTAATCAGCTCTTAAGCATGATTAAGCACTTTGTGCATAAATTACTCAAATTGATCAGAATGCCTTGTTATTGGTCTAAAATTTGATTAGATTAGAATTGGAAGTCAATGTCAGATGTGTTGGAACCATATTCCCATTTAGGATGTTGCCAACACCAAATAACAGACACATATCATGTGTAAGAGATTTTATAGAAAAGAGCAATATAGAGCATCGAGGTGCAAAATTAGCATTTTTACATAAAATAAATTGATCAAAGTTAGTTGGCCCATAAATTGCATTGCCCTATTTTATGATACTCTAGCCAAAATCAGTACTTGAATATGTAAATTTCAATTCACTTAATTCATTTTAGTGTTTTTAGGCCAAATTGTGCATTTTGGGTGGAAATTAGTCAAAATCTTGGTTGGAGATCATTGGTAGCCATATTTAGGTGTCTACAGTTTGCCCCTTTTTGGGAAGATGTTGCAAGCTATAAGCATAGTAACATCTTCTCAAATAATGAAAAGGTCTTGTATGCCTACAACTATAATGATGATAAACTAACTATATGATGCCCCCTAGAGGGAATGATTGGCATAAGTAGGTCGGTAAATGGTCCCTCAAAAAGAAAGAAGCAAAATGAGGGGACCAAGAAAAGGAAAGATGATGGGGTGAAAACACAATGATTTTGAAAAAGTAGTCAAAATCACTAAGAATGCAAGTGGGATGGTGTACAATGGTTTTCCCAAAGGTGATTATAAACATCATACCCTGATAGTGGCAATGTGGTATGAGAACACAATGATTTGCCCAAAGGCAGTTATAATCATTGAGAAGATGGAGCTACCCCAGTTAAGATAGAAAAACAAGACAATGCTACCCCCATTAGGGTAGACAAACAAGATAACAACATGCCCTTGTATGGGTGGAAAAAGTAAAGGGGTGTCAACACAATGATTTTCCTAAAGGTGGTCATAATCATTGATAAATTCAAGTGGGACTGTGTGCAATGATTTTTCCAAAGGCATTTATAATCATCAGACCCCAATTATGGCAAACATGATTGATTGGCTAATGATGAATTGGAACAACCTACTAGTAGGAAGATGCTCATTTGAACTAATAAAGATTGAAATTCTTTCATGGTTAATTACTATGTTTGAGATATGATTGGGATTGAATCAAGATGTTAGTGTTGAAGAGATGCTACCATTACTGAATAGACTTCTTGAAGCTGGAGTTTTTTTGTAGCATGTATTGGTAGGCATCATAGTATAAGATCATGAGGACTTAGCCAAAATATTCATAAGGGCTAACTCCCAAAATCCAATACTCAAATAGAAAATAATGCACCAATGATAAAAACCATAATGATAATGTAAACATAAGAATATAGATGGATTCAAGTATAAGTGCGCATAAGAAATCAACCATTGAACACATATAGACTAAATCAAGGTAATAGTGCTAAAAGTAAACAAATAGGCATACAAACAAAACAATAAAGAAATAAAGAAAGATTCACTCAATAGAAACCATACAAATATTGCCCCTAGAAAATAAGTGATAACTTAACAAATGAACAAAATGGGGGAATAGAAGAAAAAGAAGGGGGTGGTCGAACTATCTCCATATGCACTAGGCAAGTGGATGCTGCCTACATAGTTCCATGAATGTAATATCCAATAAAAACTTTAGGCCAAATATAGTTCTCCCAAAGAATGGAAAGAATGTGATAACTAATGGAAACAAATAGAATGGATGTGATACAAGAATAGGAGTGGTCTTGAAAAATGGAAAGTGCATGAGAGCAAAAGGATAAAAAGGATGGAAAAACTAAGAAACAAGTGATTTTCTTACAACTTAGTAAGGATTCCCAGAATCCTTAAGGCAAAGAACTTGTCAGTGTTTTTGATTTTTCTAATGATTTTACAAATGTTTTTAGAATTTTTGAAGTATCTCAACTCGATCAAGAATGACGAGACACTAAATGGTTCAAGCTCACAAAATGGTGAGAGCATTCAAACTTAGGTTGCTCATAAAAGGTGAGAGTGTTCAAACTTAGGTTGCTTGAAAAATAACGAGAGTGTGGTAGAAAGGGTGACTGAGCTAACCTCAACAAGTATCAAGTGCTACCTACATAGTCCCAGTAAGACCTCAAGTCACTATAGTTCTGCCCTATAATGGAGAAATTCGACTAGTGTAGTAGTCAATTCAAACAAAATAGGCATAATTGGTAAAAATGCATAGTATGGCATAGGAAGTGGCCAGTTGGTATGTCAAGGCTCAATAAACAAATGTTTCCCCTAGTTTGCCCATAAACAATTATAACTAGGACACAACAGCATGGATCAATGGTACTATTTGCCCAAAGGTGGTTATAATTGATAATAAGACCTATGATAAGAAAGGGACAAAAAATGAAGGATAAAACTATTGAAACTTCTATCATACTGCTCCAAAATACAATTTATAGTTGAAGTACCTAAAATAACTGATAAAACTAAGTAGATTCCTCAATGCTGAAAATGTGCAATGAATGGAAAAAACCCAAGGTCAAATAGGGTGGGTAGATAGGATTTAGAACATGTTTTGTTGATAGAACATAATGGCAAAATAGATGGAATGGGCTAAAAATAATGATAAGCATGATATTTTTATAAATAAGAAATAGTGATGAAATGATACAACATAAAATGGTCCTTATAGACAATATACCTTAGTGCTCAAGCATAGTACTACTTGAGGTGAATAATATTCATTGACTCAAGAAGTTCATCTCCATTTGGTGTGGCAAACTTGTATGCTCATGATCTATAATTTGTAGTAATGATGAAAGGCCCTATCCAATTTGGTTTGAATTTATGTTTATGTTTCTTCTCAGTTGTGGTATTATTTTGGTTTTCTTTAAGAACAAGATCACCAATTTCAAATGTTCTATACTTGACACACTGATTGTTGTGGCCTTGGAGTCAATTTTGATATTCCTAAAGATTGTTTAGTGTAACTATGTGTTTTTCATCAAGTAGGTCTAGATCTTACAGGTGAGCTACTCGATAGTCATGATCATCTAGGACATGTTTGAAAGATATGTGTAGTGAAGGCAACTTAACCTCAATTGGAAGAATGGCTTCTATCCCATAAATAAGTGAATATGGAGTGGCTCCTTTGAAGGTATGGTGATTAGTAAGATATGCCCAAAGGGTAGGGAATATCTATAGGTGATAATCATTATCGACATCATTGACAGTCTTTTTGAGAATATTGACAATGGTTTTGTTTGATGCTTTGACCTGGCCATAACCTTGAGGGTAATATGCTATAGAAAAATGTTGTGTGATGTTATATTTGGTACATAGCTAGTCTACATCCTTGTTCTTGAATGATCCTCCATTATCACATATAATGTCAAAGGGGATACCATAGCGGCAAATGAGATGGTTGAAGATGAATTTAAAAATTTAATTTCCAATCACGTAAGTGAAGGGTATAACTTTAACCCACTTAGTGAAATACTCAGTGGTGATAAGGATATGTTTATGGCTATCAGATGAAGTGGGGTTGATTTTCCCAATGAGGTCAAGTCCCCATGTAGTAAATGGCCATAGTGTCAACATAAGTTTTAGAATTTGTGCTGGGACATGAATCAAATTAGCATGCCATTGACATTTGTCACACTTAGTTACATATGAAACTACATCTACATCCATCGTGGGCCAATAATAAATAGTATGCAAGAGCTTTTTGGATAGGACTACCCTGATAGAATGAGTGCCACATACCCCTTCATGAACTTCTCTTAACGCTAGTGTAGACTCTATTGAAGTTAAATAATGAAGTAGAGTTCCATCAAAATTGTGTTGGTAAAGGGTGGATCTAAGTAGAGTATAATGAGTGGAGTGATGGATAAAGGATTTTGTTTATTTTCAAGATAGGTTAGGTGGTATAACTTGGTCATGAAGGTACTTGTAAAGGTCTGAGTACCAGATAGAATTAGGACCAACAATATCATAAATCATTGCCATAGTTGAAGGTTCATGAGTTGGTGCAACTAAATTCTTGATGAGGAACTGATACTCTCTAGCTTTGTCTATTTGTCAAATTAGAGAGCCGATAATAGCCATGACATCTACAGTTCTATTACTAGCCCTTGGTATATGCTCAAACTGAATGTCAACAATTTATTATTTTAGGGTATTGACCATAACCTTATATGGAACCATCTTGTCATCTTTAGTTTGGAAATGGTCTATGACCTGATTGATGATTAAATAAGAATCATCATAAACTTAGAGATGAGATATGTTATAATGTACTACATGTCAAAGTCCTGTGACAAGTGCTTCAAACTCAACCATGTTATTTGTATAAGGAAAACTAATTTTGAATGATTTAGGGATTAGATCCACCTATGGTGTAATAAATAAGAGGCCTACCCCTAATCCATGTGTAGTAAATGAACCATCAAAATGATCATTATGGATTCATCACAAAAATGAAATGTGAGTGGCTTTGTGTTGGCAAGGGGTGCTTCAACAAGTTGATCTGCAAGGACCTGTCCTTTTATTGCCTTTTGATTGACATACTCTATGTCAAAATCACTAAGAAACATGATCCATTTGGCCATTCTACCTTGTAAAGCTATTTTAGATAGTAGATACTTGAGTGGATCTAATTTTAAAATGACCATGGTCTTATTGTTCAATATGTAATGGCAGAGTTTCTGAGCTATGAAGACTATGGATAGACAAGATTTTTTAATAGGCATTAATTATGTTCATATGTTACCAAGGTATGATTTAAGTAGTATACTGCATGCTCTTTTTCATTGTTATCATGTTGAGCTAAAAGTGCCCCCAAGGCATTGTCAGTAGCTGATAGATACAACAAGAATGACTTTCCTGGCATAAGAGGTAACAAAATATGTGGATTAACTAGATAGTCCTTGAGTTGTTGAAAATATATTTGGTAGTGGTCATCCTAGTGAAATATAATTCCCTTCTTTAGAAGATGTGTAAATAGAAAACACTTGTTTGCTAATTGAGAGATGAAGCGTTGGATTGACTAGATCTTGCCCTATAAACTATGGAGTTGTTTCAAATTGGTCGGTGATGACATCTTGATGATAACATGGACTTTGGTCAGATCAACTTCAATGCCCCTATGAGATACATTTAAGCCAAGTAACTTTCCTGAGGTTACTCTAAACACACATTTCTTTGCATTGAGTCTGACTTTGTACTCCTAAATCTTTCAAACATCCTATGTAGCACTACTAGATGGTTAGCCCTAGTCTTGGATTTTCTTAATATGTCGTCAACATAGTCTTCAACAATATCATGTATCATATCATTGAATATGACAATCATATCCCTTTGATATGTAGCTCTAACATTCTTAAGACCAAATGACATGACTTGATAACAAAATGTTCCCCATGGAGTGGTGAATGCTATTTTATGTTAGTCTTCTGGTGCTATTTTGATTTGGTTGTGTCCTAAAAATCCATCCATGAGTGAAAGAATTTCATAACCTACTATGGATTTGATGATCATATCAATATTAGGCAATGGAAAGACATCCTTAGTACAATATTTGTTTATGTCTCATAAATCAATATAGATTATGATTCTTTTAGGCTTTTTGCTAATAAGTATAACATTAGATATCCATTCTGAGTAGTCAATGGTTTGGATACATCTTGATTCTAAGAGTTTTTATAACTCTTTCTTTATGTAAACAACAATATGAAGATGCATCTTATGCAACTTTTGTTTCACCAATTTAGCATCAGGATTGACCACAAAGTGGTGTAGAACCAAGGTGGGGTCCAAACCTGGCATGCCAAAATAAGCCCATACAAAGATATCTACAAATCTCTCAACAGAGCTATAAATACTTCACATTCCTCCTCAGTGAGGGATATGCCTAATTTTATCCATTTTGGGTCTGATGGAGTCTTAATGTTTACCTCTATTGTATCTTTGACTAGAAGGGTCGAACCATCTTCTAGGATAGTAGGCATAGACTTGAACTGTTGGACTATATCAGGGTCCTCTGTTAGGACTTGATCTTCAACATCTCTTAGGCATGATGAATTTGAGTCCCTTAATGGGAGAGTTGGCCATGCAACAAAAACAATAAAAAATTATTAAAAAATTTGATCAAACACTTGTTGCTCAAAATTAAATTTGGATCCATAGAAAAATTCATCATTGGTGGTCTCTTAGTCTAAATTCAAAGAAGAATGAACACCCCCATCTAATAGCACCTAAAACAAGTTTTCACCACTAGAATAGCCAATATATTTACTTTTTCCCTGGTCAGAAAGTGCTTTAATGAGGTTTTCACTTTAGGACCTCAATGTTTTATTTATTTGTTTTTGGCTAAAGGTGTTCATTTGCTCTCCAAAATAGGCTTCAAGATCTAATGTAATTGAGAATCTTGATTTATGATCTCCCAATGGAACATTGTTTCTAAGGCCTAAATAGTCACATAATGCCTCATCATTATGAAACTCATCAATCGGTAAATTGGATTCTTGTTGGTCCCAATCTATCAGTTGGGGATAATATAATGGCAATGAGTTATGAAAAATGACTAGGATAATGGTACAAATGGTATTGTTATTGAATAGGTTAGTCTTAGCTAGGTCATCAAATGTGAGGCTATGATTAGACTCTACTTTGCTATCAACATCATCATCACTAGCCACCGGTGATGGAACTCAAATAAGATATGTGGGGTCACCCCCAGGCGGTTTAAATCCATGTCCATACGGTCTTTTGTATTTAGTCATGGAGATTGGCTCAATGGTTCCTTATTTATTTGATCTGAGGTCTCTTCCTTCATAATCTTGATGTTCCATGATCCTATTGGGAATATGATACTTTACACTTTTATAACAATTAACTTGGTTGTCATTGTACAACCATGATTTGTCCCCTTTAAGAGAGTTTGGTTCTAGGCTAGATGCTAGTACAAACATGACTGGTCCTTTATCTTTATTGTTTTGTTGCCAATGCATGTGTGGGGTATTTTTAGGTCATCTAAAAGTCTTTGAATTTTGAGGAAGATTGGAAATATGGAAGGTATCATGTCTCTCATACTCCCCTGGGCCATTATCTAAAATGGTGAAATGATTGGAAGCTTTAGGAGGCAGCATGTGGGAAAGGGAATCTAAGGTATTAGGATCTATGCAATTATCTTGTGGAGGATCAATAAGTATGGCCGTTCCTTTATCCTATTTGGAACTTGGATTCATGTCATATTGGTAATTGTAGCTTTGAAACTCAACCTCAAGATGTTTGTAGTGTTCATATTGGTGTAAATCTCCTCAAATATTCACTTCCATCCCTAAGTGAAAGAACTTGATACATTGGTGCAACATTGATGGTACTACATGAATATCATGTAACCAAGGCCTACCTAGAAGCATATTATATGATAACTCAAGATCAAGCACATGGAAAATAATATCATGGGTCAAAGGCCCCATGATAACTAGTAAGCTAATGGTGCCTTATGATTCTCTTTCTTGATTATCATAAGCTTTGATAGTTATCATTTTTGGCTGGAGATATGCCATTGTGTACCCAATAAGCTTGATGAGCTTTAACGACACTATATTGATGCTTGATCCATTGTATATAAGGACATGTTTCACTTTATGCCACTTTATATAAACTTATATGTATAATGGATTATTATGGAGCAGGCCAAGGGAAGACATATCACTTTGGTTAATTGTGACTTGTTGCGTTGGAGCAAGGTGTCCAACTAAAGCTTGAAATTTATCTAGGGATATGTCACTGGAAATAGTGGATCGAGTTAAAAACTTATTCAAAATGTTATTATGGATTGTTAACATTCACAACAAATCTAAAATATAAATTTGTGATGGTGTCTTCTATAATTCTTCCACAATATCAAAATTCTTATCTTGGTCAATGGTAAATGGTTTACTACAAGGATGAACAATTGGTTAGATAATAGGCAAAGTGGCAGATGGTTGTGGACTTAGGATAGTAATCTTTGAACTTTGAGTTGTGATTTCACAATTAGGATTAGATGCTAGATTATAATTACTAATAAATATTGGAAATGGTATGGGACTAGATAGGACAAGTCTCAGTTATTGGTGCACTTGTATGTGGTCACATGGCAAGGGTGAGTCATCGATATAAGGTCCAAAAGTAGAAGTCCTAATTTTTTGGTTCACTTGTGTGTGGTCCTAGGTCAAATAAGGATTATCCATGTAATTTGGTTGAGTGGTATTATTTAGTAATGGTCTATATTGATTAGTACTTGGTCTAGGATTAATGGAGATGGTATTAATGTGACCCCCTATAATATGAACTACAACCCTATTGTAGTCATGTGTAACTGCATGGTAGGTTTGTTGGTTATTACCATTTTAACTTTGGTTTTGTTTATTGTTCTGACATTGTGGGTTATGCTATTAATTCTACCGATTTTGCTAGTTTGACCTTTGATTTTGATATTGTTGATTTTGTTTTTGCACCAGTGGGTGTTGTTGTTTTAATTTATTTTTATATTGTTGCTATGTGTTATGTTGGGGAAAGGGGTTTTGATAAATCCCAAGTGTTTGATTAGAGGTGGAAGTACCATTTTCCAATGTTATCTCCCCATTCTCCAACATATTCTCAATTAAATGCTTGATTTACACACATCTTCATAAATTATGCGTGTTGACCTGATGATATTCATAAAATTCATTTTCATGGTACCAATCAGGATAAGGAATGCCTTGCAGATAATGATTTGGTATAGGCTAAATAATTAGATTAGTAGTGGTAAGTTTGTGAAATAAAAACTAAATAGGATCTCCTAGGTCACTAAAGACATGATTAATAGGCACAGTTCTCCTTAGAAGAGGGGTTTGCATTGGTAAAGGTTGCTGTATTTGTTACATAGGTTTCGATTGTTGTGCTTGTGACATTAATTGGAGAGGTTTTTGGGTAGGAGTAAGCTAAAAAGGTGGTACAAATGAGTTTGCACTGTTTGGACATGATGTGACTTGGTTACTCCATTACCAACAATATTCTTATTATAGTTGAATTGATTTTGTCTATCTTGGTTATTTGTTTGTGATGGTTATGATGTTTATGCTTGGATTATATGTTGGTTTTGGCTACTTCCCTGATTAGTACCTTGATTTTGATTAGATGATGTAATCTTGATGATCCTTTTATTAATAATATCTTGTTCAATCAATAAGCCTTTGTCGATGATCTCCTTGAAAGTATGTGCACATTGTAGTTTGAGATGATAAGCTATCTCACTATGCAAATTTATAGTAAACATAGTGGCTAATTTTTTATCTAGTAAACTATGGGTGAATCAGCTTGCAAGGGCTCTCCATCACTGTAGATAACTTAAAAAACTCTCAACAACCTTTTATTTTGCTTGTGTTAAGTCAACCAATGAAATCTCATGTTCAAGATTATAGGAAAAGTGCTACACAAAATTATTAGAAAGATCATCAAAATCTGTTATTGAATTCTTGGGAAACTTTACGAACCATTGTAAGGATTGTCTAGCTAAGCTCCTTGGAAACAACAAAAAAATGTATATATCGCTATATGCCACTGGCTGATATGTGATAAAGAACTCAGTTAAATGGGCATTAGGGTCACCTTTCCCTTTGTATTTGTCAAATTTTGGTGGTTCGTATCTTGGAGAAAATGGTATCTGTAAGTACTCCATATTGAATGGATAAGAACAGACACCATCTAACTTAAAATTTTTAGTCTATTTCCCATTTTGAATGACAACAATTGCATCCTTCATCTGTTTCAATTCTTGGGATAGGAAACTGGAAGGAACATTGGTTTGAGGGAGAACATTGGTTTGGGTAGGTGGTTGGGAGGTCACGAGTGGGACACTTTGACTAGGGTATGATGGAGATATCTATTGGGGTATATTGGATTGATTGGGAAATGGACTAGGAATATGCATACATGGATTAGGATGTACTTGAAATTGCACATTTGGTTATGCAATATTCTAGTTTGGGTTGGCTATGAAGGTTTGACTTGGAGGATTTTATGGTTGGTATGGAAGGATATAACTATATTGTGCCTATTGTGGTTGAAAAGGGACATGTTTCTAACTAATTTAACCTTGTTATTGAGTGGGAACTTGTAGACCAAGACCCTATCTCTAAACTTGTGGCACATTTTGAATCAATTGTTGTCTAGTAGGTATTTGAGAAATATGGGAGCCTCCATGTTGCACAAATTCTTGTTAGGAAATGAAAGCATGTTGAAGATTCAACATCTATCACTGACCAATATTTACACATTGTTGGATAGTCATCATTTGGTTTTGGATTGGTACACTAGTTTGTGACTGAAGAGGTATATTTGTCACTACCTAACAAGGTGGAACATTAGTTTCCCCTTGTTGAGGTGGAAATACATTCAACCTCTATTCCATTGGTACACTAGATTGTGCCTGCTATTGTGGAATAATAATCATCACTTATTGAAGAGGAGTAGGATTCATCACATTCTATTATTGAGGTATAACATTGGTTGTTGGTTGATTACCTAATCATATTAGTTACACGATTGATGAAGTAGTTGGTTGAGGTTGGGATGTAGAAACTCCTACTCCCTAATGTGGAGAACCACTTGTAGTGTTAACTAAAGGCACATTTTTTTGACTAGTTTTTTGTGCGTTAGTACCAATTTGATTTGTATTGGATGTTGCTTGCATATTATCTACTATATTTTGCTCATTATTCTATGTAGAATTAGAAGACACTTCTTTAATAATGGGCATATACATCAAGTTGTCTATAGAAGTATTTTGTATGAATGGGTTTGAACTCTAATTATCTTGATCAGTTAACTCCATCAAAACTCTTATTGAAGGAACTAAGTCAATAAGAGGTTTGTTCACCATGGTCATTTGATTGAAATTTTGTGCTAGATTCAGGTAGGTTTGATATGCCATTTGCATTTGGTTAAAGTGGTCTTCCATGATTTTTTTTCCTCTATTAGGTATATTAGGGTCTTGATATGATTTTTGGACTAGAGCAAAAGGATCTCTAGAAGAAGCATGTTGATCATAAATTATGTTGTGGGGAATTCTTACTAGGCTTGGTAAATTCTTATGAGGGAAGCCTACTAGAAACTTGGCCCCCACCTCTATGGCTCTAACCAAAATATCATTTTTGTTCTCCCAAAAATGACACTCAAATAAAAATGGATCATAAGTGGAAGGCATATTAGTAGAGTGTGATTATTGAAGAACTGGTTCATCAGTTATGGGTATTGTAGCTAGGTATTGTGTAGTTTATTCATGGTCTTGTTTTGAATAAGGTGGTGTATTAACCAAATAGTTAGCCAATGGATCTTATATTTATGCCCCTAATTGAGTATTATAAGAGGGATATGGATCTATATCATAAGAAATATTATCCGTGTAGGGGTCTTGCACCATTTCTTCTTGTGCAACCACATTACTAATCCCTAGTTTGTACATCAGTCCACTAAGAGTGTAAGAATACATATTAGGATATATAGTAAATGTTTTTATAATAAAAGGTCAAAGAGTTCTACAAACTCTAAAAAGACAATGTCTAAAAGCTGATGTTCAAACTTGGTCTAGATTCATCAAAAGGATCAAAAGGTTTATACAAATATTTGTGATAAGACAAGCTAATGTTAAGTGTCTAACGTTACATATCTTACACAAAAATATTAAGTAAATGAACCAAAAATCAATATGACAAAATCTAAGGTCAAAGTGTTTCAAATTAGTCTAATTTAGGAAATTAAAATTTACTAGGTCTTTTGGCCAAAATGTGGCGTCAAAAGCTAGGCTCAAACAAGGCATGCACTAGGACTCTTGGCCAAACAATGTAAAAAACTAGACTTTAAAATAGATGAAGGTTTTAATCTAACGGATTTGAAACACTTCTAACAAACACTAGGCATTTGATTTTTGGACATGGACTTGATCAAATAAGTATAAGGTATGAAACAAAAGGCACTTTAGAGATAGTTTGTTTTCTCACAAATAAAGGTATAAAACTTGGTTCTTTTAACAAATAATCTAGACAAAAAGTGAACAACATAATTATTCTAGACAAAGGTTCACAAAGGTATACTTGAATTGGTTTGAAAATGTAGGAAGAGATTTAAACTCTATGTAAGGGGGCCTATGAAACAATATCTAAAAAATTTTAGGTAGCGTAACAGTGCTAAACTACCCAAAAGATGTGACAAAATGCTTGTCTCAAAAACTCTCTAAGGCAAAGATAATTTATCACAAATTTGACAACATAACAATACCTTTCTTGACTGAAAATGTTATGGTGCATAGACTCAAAGTGCAAGCATTTAGCATAAAATGACATAAGTCTATCAAGTGGTGATAATGATCATGAGTCTTTAAATGACCTTTAACCCAAATTGGGAATTGAACCTAAATTCCCTCAAGTTTAGTGCAAATGGTGAACCCACTTAACACATCAACCCTATGAAATTATAAAGGTGTAATTTTGAATTTAGATTATAAATAAAGGACTTAAACAACTTTGGTAAAGATCTAGACTCAATTGGGCAGCATAACTGCACCAAAGTGGATGATATGACTCCAAGTTTTGATGAATTTTGAACAAGGTAAATTGATGATTTCTCAAAAATTTGACATCTTAACACTACCTTGTTCAAAAAAAATTAGGAACCATGTGTTTGGTTTGAATTTTTTATTTACACCAAGTTTTTACTCCAAACAAGACTTTAATCTAGGACAAAACCAACTAATTAATCACCCTTAGATCCTAAACTGAAAAGGTTGCTTGGTATTGTTGGAATCCATGAATATAAATCATTTGAGAGAGGGGGGGTGGTGTAAAAACCCTACTATATAATGTGCATTTACTTTTAGATGAATAATTAAAATCATGTGAGCTATGAATTTGACTCAAGAGAGGATGATTAGTATCGTGCTAGTTTCAAACTATAAACAAAATGAAAGAAACACACTAACTAGCATAACATCTCTAGGCCTAGACACTAGGGAGAGCTTAGTTAACAACATGAATAAAACGCACAACTAAAATTTAAAATAAACTTTTTTTTACCTTCCTTGGATGCTCTAAAATGCTTGTTGTAGTGGCTTGTTTGGTTTGTGCTCATGAAGTCTTCATCAAAGGAGGCTTGGTTATCTCCTCTTCTCCTTGGCACCTTGTGGCTTTGGCTTGGCTTGGCTTGGAATTAATTTGGCATGGTAACACTAATTTAAATAGATTTTGGAATCATTTGTGCATTATAACTTTGTATTTGTAAGACTTAGAAATGATGTTCATGGCCTCTCTATTTATATATTTTTGAGATTGATCAGATTCAACTTGAACCATCTATCTCAAGATTAAGATGTGTGGCTAAGGATTAATCCAATTTTGCAATTAAAATTGATAAATAGGCTCATAAATATGTGGGATAGAGGAACAATTAAAAGGAATAGAGGGATTTTATGAGGCATGAGAGGCATGAATCCTAATATTTGTGGCATTTATGGCCTAGGGATGTCTTCTCAAGAAATGAGGTCACCTGATGATGCAGATATTCAATATTCATTTATAAAAACAAGTATTTAACAAGTTTCCATGGAATTATTAATTAGGATCTAATTTGGTTTAATTATCTCTTAATCATTATTAAGCACTTTGTGCACAAATTACTCAAATTAATTAGAATGCCTTGTTATTGGTCCAAAATTTGACTAGATTAGAATTGGAAGTCAATGTTAGATGCATTGGAACCATATTTGAATTTAGGATGTTTTCAACACCAAATAACAAAGGCAAACATATCATACAAGATATTTTATATAAAAGAGTAATCTAGAGCACCCAAGTGCAAAATTGACATTTTGACTCAAAATGAACTGATCAAAGTTAGCTAACCCATAAATTGCATTGCCCCATTTTATGATACTCTAGCCAAAATTGGAACTTGAATATGTTAGTTTCAACTCATTTAATGCATTTTAGTGTTTTTAGGCCAAATTGTTCATTTTGGGTGGAAATCGGTCAAAACCCTCATTGGAGGTCATTGGTGGCTAGATTTAGGTGTCTACAGTGACTATTATCCCACCATGATTAGTAATACCTAATCCTCAATATACATTATCTAATCAACAACGTATTCTTATTAGTCAACCATGTATCGCTTATAGTCAACAAAATACCTCTTCAAACCAACAATATGTTACTCTACCTAAATAACAATAATTCCCTCTCATGTAATAGATTCATACACATCAATAATAGGTCCCTTTACATTCCCAATAAATACCATTTAATTCACAATGAAAACTTCTTCCATTTAGGGCATAGTTCCCTCCAAATCGAAATTCTATTACTAATTCTACTTAGAATGTTTATCAGTAAAAATAACCCTATCAAAAATACAACCCTAATCGAAGGGTGAACATTCCTAGTATAATATCTAATAGAATAGTTAACCTCTAATACCCTATTCCACCATTTTACTCAGGTCAAGGTAATCCACCTTTGAATACCCAACACTAGGTGATCATTCCCTCTCAACTTATCCCTACATTTTAGGAGTTGTAAGAAGTGAGAGATGTAATTTTGGTAATCAGAGCAAGGAACCAGAGTAAAAAATTCAAATTGGATGACATATGTTATTATCTCTTTGATATGAACTATTTTCATATACCTTTCTCACCTCATTTTGAGTCACCTAAATTTGACAAGTATAAAGGAAAGGGTGATCAAAGAGAACACTATAAAGAATGTTTTTATATTTCCAATAAGTTTCATACAACCATATATACATGCTTTGATCATTTCCCTATAGTTTGGTTATGTAGGGTTTGGAGTGGTTTCTCCATCTCCCCAAAAATTCAATAGATAACTTCGACAACTTGTATGAAAATTTTGTGTAACACTTATCCTATAATGTAGAGCATGAGGTAAATATGTTTGACTTATTCCATGCCAAACAAATAGGAGATAATATATTTTATAGTTATTTTTAATGGTGGCTTGCATTGGCTAGCCGATTTCCTCATAACCTCCAAGATAAGCAATTAGCTACATTTTTTACTTCCAATTTACAAAGGGACATAACTTATAATCTCAAACTTCATTGTGAAAATACATTTGAGGAGATTATAGACAAAGGGTTATAAATTGAGAAATCTCTCATGGATAAAGGGGTAATAAAAAATTACCCCCAAAACCAAATGTAGAACAAGGTTTAGATTTAAGCTTCTGCATAAGCTTGTGCAAGTACATTTGATAAACCTAAGCCATTTAATAGGAACAAAAATGTTGTAGGTGATAGAGTAACATGATCAAGGTATGTGTGAATGGTAAAACCACCACTTATTCAAGCAACTCTGCCCAATCAATTGATTACTTTGCAAAGATCACCTCCAAGAATAGAATACTATCAAGATAGAATTTTTAATGACCTTGGTGAACTAATCGGGGTAGTATTTTAGAAATTGGTTTCAACTAACATGATCAACCAGTCAATTATAAAACCATTTCTATAAGTCCAACCTAAACCCACCTAGTATAGGGAGCATGAGTTATATGACTATCATTGAGTTAAGGGTCATTCTATTCATAGATGTGTGAAACTCAAGTACTTCATTCAAGATTTATTGAAAAATGGATAAATAAAGTTAGAAAACATTACTATAATGTCTAATCAAAATTTGGGTATTTACCAAAAACCTTTTCCATAACGTAACTCTCATAATCATAATCAAAATCAATGGCCAACTAATAACCAAAACTAAAATAGGCCTCCCAATAGTCAAAATCAAGGGTTAAATTAACAATAACAACACACTAATTATAATCAAATTTAGGACACCCATTCTAACTGAGTTAGTTATAATAATATCCCACATGACTATAATAATGTTATAGGTCATATTATGAGTAGTGATAAATCTACCATCAAAATCAACCCTAAGTCAACAACCAACAATACCCAATGTTTGACAACTTCCATTCGAGGACTTCCACCCCATATGTTGGTAACCCTCCTTTAGATCATAATGGATTTTATGCTCATCAACATCCAAAAGTTACCATTCTAGGCCATCATGCCCCTTATTCTAATTATAGTAACCCCTCTCTAACTTGATGTTGTGCAATCACAACTCGACCTTCTAAGGTTACAATTTAATATCCCACACCTTCTTCCTCCACTAATCTCATTAAATCCCCTTTACCTCCAAAAACCAAACCAACTGATTCTACTAATGAAAAGCCATATGATCTTATGCAACAACTACATAAAACATTGGCATAGATTTATATCTTAGATATCTTGCATACATCTGTTATCTGCAAGAACATATTGTATGAACTTTTGAGCCAATATAAGGTCTTTACTGACATTGCTCTTGATAAATTCAAAGAGCTTGTGGGCCATTCATCCCCAAGTCAATAGTTATAATTTGACCAAAGTGATATGTCATCCCTTGGTACCCTTCATAATAATCCACTTTATATATAAGCAATCATTTCCAGACATAAATCAAACATGTCCTCATAGACAATGATTTGGGTCTAAATATTATATCTTTGAAACTAGTTAAGCATTTGAGATATAATGCAACTAATCTTCAACCAAATACTATTACCATCAAAGCATATGATAAGGAAGAGAAAGAGTCACAAGGTACCAATTTACTTTCCTATTATTATTGGACCTCTAACCCATGCTACTATTTACCTTGTTATTGATCTAGAGTTGTCCTAAAACTTACTCATTGGGTAACCTTGGATACATGAAATACATGGAGTACCTTCTACTCTACATCAAAATATTAGGTTCCCCCATTATGGAATGGATGTCACTATTCTTGGTGATTTACAGTCGTAACAATATTGTAAACATCTTGAAGTGGAGTATAAAATCTATAATTATTGTCTTGACCTAGAACATGTCTCTAAAAAGGATAAAGAAGTAAGTAGCCTTTTAACCTCCTAATTCAAATTATGTGGATCCAAACACCCTTGCATCTACTTCCTCTAAACCACCTCCATAAATATCCAACCATTTTACCATTACCAAAAAATGCCATGGTGAATACCAAATTGGTAATGCCTTTCATATATCCAAATTGCCTAAAATGCCCAAATCATACAACAGACCAAAAGTGAAGAGTGTTAGAATGGAATGGTATAAAAAGGATGATTCTAAACAATAAGGACCTATTTATTTTTTCAAAACTAATTGACAAGATCAAGAGTAGCTTAAAGGTTATGATGATTCATGGTTGTATAATGATGACTTTGCCACTTGTTACCAAAGCAAAAAATAACCTATTTTGAACAAAATAATGGATAATAATGCTTATAAAGGCAAATGCATAGGGGAAGCTAGAAAGGTCCTATTAAGCCTGTATCTACTACCAAACATAAATAAACTCAAGGTATTGGATACAAACCACCTAGGGGTGACCCCTAAGATCTCGAGAGTGATACTAATTTACCATCTAATGATGAAGCTACTAATAATGATGTAGAGTCCTATTATAACATCTATGATGAGTTAGTTGATACCAACATTTTTAACCCCAATACCTTTTGTACCATCACTTCTCCTTCTATTTTCCTCCATCAACCACAGTTGGCTATTTATTTATCTTTTTAAGGATTATGGATTGTAACCCTAGGTTGATAATGAACCAAGTAATAAATTAGGGAATAAAATACTATAATATCAACATCCACTGATTTGCACAATAATTGATTTATTTGAATATTCTATAAATAAAAATAAATTAGATAACGTGTAATTAGCTAGAAAATATGATTGAAATGGATAAGTGGTGGGTAGGGAAGTGATGTAGGAGTAGGGAAAAGTGTTTTTAACAAAGAACAAGTGTTAAAATTATCTTCAGGCAATAATGTGACTCTTTTTACCAATAACACTGTGTTTTTGACCTATGCTGAACTAATAACCTTATGTAGATGAAGAAATGATATTTTGGGTAGAAATTCACTTTATTATTGGAATCTTATGACTATATGACCGAGACCTAGATGTTTTTTCTTCTACGCTTTGACTGATTTTAATATGAAACCCTATACCTCCATACTTGTTAAGGTTTTGATGAACACAAGTGGAAGAAGAGTGGAATTTGTAGGGTAGGCTAGGTGTGACCTCAACACCCCATGTATTAAGCATTTCATACATACAAATACCTTGAAAGGGGATCAAACTTTATGTAGTTCTCCCAATCTAGGTGCTGGTGTAAGTGAGAGTGATGATAGTATCCCTGAGTATGAACACCAATTTCAATTATTTGATTGTGAATTAAGAGTGAAAACCTAAGTATAACTAAGCTTTGGGTTGTTTTATATGGATGCATGAATAAATAGGGGTAAATAGGGATCAATAATCTTAATTTGTATAATTATTTTTGAACTTGTTCATGAGAATTGCCATCTATCAGATAAATGAATGAGAGTGGTCTTTATATAGTGTTTTGATGCTTATCAAGACATGAAATGAGTTTAGGCTAACCCTAAGATGCTTTAGGGAGTGTAAAGGTATCTATTAGGGGAAAGGGAAGATAATATTTAGTAACATTACTCACTTTTCCAATAGTGCACAACATTATAGATTAATGGGGCTACACTATTGTCCAGGTGGTTGGAACATGTGAAAAAGGATCAGGGATGCCTAGGTGATGGTTGAATGCAGCTCTTGGTATATTTGGGCATGGGCTAAATGCACCTAAAAGTTATAAAAGGATAAAAATAGGCCTTAAGATAGGTCTATGGATAATCTAAGGATAAGGTGGTCTCAAGTGACACTCATTGCATTAAATGACATTTTATATGACTACATTTGCCCCCCATTTTTTTAGAAATGTAGCATAGCGAAATGGCTAGGATAAAAGAAAGAGAAATGTACCTAGAATTACTTATGAGGTGAAGCCCATGAATGTGGGTCTAATTTTATGAACTATGCTCCATTTCATGTCCTAAAAATGAAACATATACAAATTAGTCCTTACTTAAGAAATATCAAAAGCAAAGACAAAACTAGCTAAAATGATGTGAGAGAGAGGAAATGAATGAATACACCTCATTAGGTACATGAAATAATGTAAAAACCTAATGAAATATTATGTGTGCATAAAGATGGTGATGAAATGGTGAATAACTTGGATTGGGTTGATGGATCTCTCAATCCCTATGTGTGGGTGGTTCAAAAACTCAAGCTAACCTTGACTTTATCATTGTCCACCCCTATTTGGTAGATCATAATCTATGAATAACTTGGATTGGAATGATGAATTTTCCAACCCTATTATGTGGGTGGCTCAAGAACTCAAGTAGGTCATGAATACATCATTACCTACCCATGTGTAGTAGAAGAAGATAAAACTAAAACTATGTGGTGTTATTAAGATGTAAAAGATAACTCTACGCCACTCGAGAATGCTAACTATTATAGAAAAAATGAGGCATCAATATGGCATAATCCTAGTGTAAAAATGGTGCATATGGTGTTTGAAATATACAATGTATAGATTGACATGGGGTTGTCATCCAATCTGAGAGAGTTGGTGCAAAAATGAGCATATGGAAACAATGCACCATGTACATGCCCCCAATTCTAATATCTATGCATATGGATTATGGATGAAGTCATAGTAAATTATTTCTATGCATATCTCAAATTGAAATGGGAGTGATCATGTCACACATGATGCCCCTAATATAAGGAGACATGTGTGATTTTGTGTAAAAACTAAGTATATATCGAGCATATTTGATAATCTATGATTGAGACTATGCAAATACAAATTGTACCTACTGTAACTGTACCTTTCTAATAATTCTATAATTTTTTGTTTTTGAGGCTATTAGTCAATAATATGATGGGTAGACTATTGTGAATTACACTCCTCGAAGTGTACTGCACTATTATCCAAAAGTGTTTTTTTTGAGAATAATTGAGACTAATATGTGTATGACTATATTTCACTATATCTTTTAGAGTTTGAGCTCTATTAAATGTGTTTGTGTGCTGATAACTATGTTTTTGGGTGCACTAGGATGGCCTGATATCTATGACAAACCCCTCTAAATACCCCCTCTTTTGAGGGGAGTTGTTGAAACTCTACAATAACTGTCTTCAAAATAAAAGCTATGCATCATATGTGTTAGACTAAAAATATATGATCTATGTGTGATAAACTAACATAGTGTGTATACATGACATTAGAATGTAAAAGAGATTGAGCCTAAGTTGGCAATGTATGATGTATGTTAGATCTAACATTCATAAGGTTTTCAAGATAGATATAAAAATGTAAGCATGCATGTAAACAATAAATTTGAATATAATCTAAGTAAAATACTTGGGGGGATGGGGCATGATGTCCATCAAGGCACCCAAGGAAGAAAGGGAAGATGCATGAGGTCCCTTATGGCATTGCAAACTGGATGTGAAAGCAATAAGAAAAAGATAAGTGTCATGGCCATGATTTATACATGAAAGCATACATACAAACACATGAGGCATGCAAAGTAGGCCAAGGGACCAAAATACAAGGGACATGGGTACATGTTACTAAGTTTGAGAAAATAAACACATACAAGGGCATGTTCAAATGTTTGTATACAAAAAAGAACACACAAGTTTGGCTTAGATGCACATGGAAGGACATGTTCAAATGTCCATATACATAATCAAGAAACATTCACAAGGACGTAGGCACATGTCCAAGGCATAAAAATAATAAAAAGATAATAGAATATTCAAATGCCCTTGAGTAGATGTAGAAGCAAAGAGGCATAATCAAATATAGACAAGTAAAGTGAGAAATGAAAGTATGCATAATCATGTGTTATAAATATGTATAAGAGAAAATATATACATAAACTGAGTCTATAATAGTAGTATTTAACAAAAATTAAAGTAGTATAGGATGATCAATATCAAGATATAATCAATGCTAAATATGTGATATGGAAGATATAAAGATATAACTTGGTAAATCAAAATTTATGTGTATGGCATCCCTAATGGGGTAATATATCAATGTTAAATTAGTGTATATGTGTATGTGCCCCTGATGGGAATATAGTAGCAAATTTGGATCTATGTAGAGGACTAGATTCCTATAGTAATCTATGAACACTCGAAGGGAACAAGTGAAGCATGTATGTATGATAAAATTGACTACACTAACATAGATAACATATGTAGTACCTAAAAAATAAAAGGAATGTAAATATGAAAATGCATACAATCTAAAATTTTTATTTTTTGAGCAACATTTGAATGTTTTTATATTTTTAAACATATTATTGTAATCACATAAAAGTGGTAATTGGATGATAAGAGTATTGCTTGAGTCAACCTATCCCTAAGCTAACCATATACCCATTTTAGAGCCTTAGACTTATATTTACAATCATTCAACAAATCACAGTCACCTCAAGTCAGTCAAGACACAGTCTTAAAACTATCATCTTTGACCCCAATCCAAATTGCTTAGCAGTCTACTAAAAAAATTTTAACACCACATTCGAGACACTACAACCACATGGTGTTAGTGTCCCCAACTAGGAGCTATTGTCCTTAGCCCTAACTCTTCTCAATATATAGTTTTTCAAATGTGTGACCCTCTTAAGATCAGCCTAATCTCATTTTCTTATCTGCATAAGAAACATAACCTTATAAATACAAATCTAATCCACCTATGTTCACTAAATGGAAAGTAAATGCAAAAGATATTCAAACCAAAAATAAACTTGTGCAAAATCAAGGTACTTTATCCCTATTTTCCCCTACTTTTTGTATAATACCATCTATATCAACCCTAAGTCTATTTTTCAAGAATTTCAAAGCTCAAGCACACTCAAGGCATCCAATACCACTCTCATTCTAGCATTCACTTGCACATACATCAAGCAAAAGATGGGAGAACTAAATTAGACTTGATCCCACCTTAGAGTATTGGTATGTAGGAAAATATCTACACAACAAGGTGATGAGGATGTTCAATCCATCATACTACAACACACAAAATTATTGTTAATGCCATACTTGCAAGTAAATTAGGGTTTTCACATCAAATCAAGCTTTCCAAGTACAATGCACAACTACATGTTTCAATCATACAAGAACAAAACATACATATATAGGTACAGGTTCTCACCAAAAATAGGAATAGTCCCACAAAAGGGACATTAGCACCACATTGAGGGCACTACACACATATGGTACTACTATCCAAATTGGGCACTATTATCTAGTGAGCAGATGGATACTAGTGTTGATGACATAGACTATTATCCAGATTTCAAATTTTAAAACCCCAATCATCCATGATAGTCAATTTTTAGATAAGTCTTTATTTATACTTATTCATTACTATTATTAAAAATTCAAATAAGGTCAAATTCATAAAAAATTAGTAGTTAATTATTGTAATTTATTTAACTTTAGGCATCTCAGCACCTTAACCAAACATAAGAATTACTTGTGTAAAACCCTAAAAAGGTTAAATCATTTGGTGAACCCATCTTACTTTGAATTACTTCAAACAATAACTTGCATTAATCCAAAATTTTTACAATAAATTTAGGGCTACCTACTTCTAATTTTCTGATTTTATTTAGACAACCTAGTTAATTAAAATAGATTTTACACTTGGGTTTCAATTTATTTTACATTTGGGTTTCAATTTATTTTACATCTAATTTAAGTTATTTCAAAGAAACCCTAGATTCAAAACCCTAACCCTAAACACATTTAGGGTTTGTATCCTTTTATATTTATACTCATATTTTATTTTCAAAACTCAAATTTGAGATTTACATATCTTTTAATTCATATCATCATGATGATAATGATAGAAGTAATAAATTAATTTTTATTTCAAATTTTCACACTTTCATTTGCATGCTTACTCCCTTTAATTTGGATTGAACTAATAAAAATACATCAATACATGTATAGATGATGTTTACTATCAAATATAATATTCATCATATTCCATAGCATGTTATCTTTCTTCTATGTTCAAAATAATTAAGACATTATTATTTAATCACATAGACATATGCATACATGATGATTCAAATCAACTAAAATATATTTCATGTTGCATTATTTCCATAACATGTTATCTTTATTCCATGTTCAAAATAACTAAGACATTATTCTTTGATTACATAGACATATGCATGCATGATGTTTCAAATCAACTAAAATATATTTCATGTTGCATTCTTTCCATAACATGTTATCTTTCTTCCATGTGAAAAATAATTAAGACATTATTATTTAATCACATATACATATGCATACATTATGTTTCAAATCAACTAGAATATCTTTCATGTTGCATTCTTCCCATATCATGTTATCTTTCTTCCATATGCAAAATAATTAAGACATTATTATTTAATCACATAGACATATGCATACATGATGTTTCAAATCAACTAAAATATATTTCATGTTGACTTATTTCCATAACATGTTATATTTATTCCATGTGAAAAATAATTAAGACAATATTATTTAATCACATAGACATATGCATACATGATGTTTCAAATCAACTAAAACATCTTTCACTTTGCATTCTTTCCATAACATGTTATATTTATTTTATGTATAAAATAATTAAGAAATTATTCTTTAAGAACATAGATATATACATACATGATGTTTCAAATCAACTAAAATATCTTTCATGTTGCATTCTTTCTTTCACTTGTTATCTTTCTCCTATATAGAATTACATTAACAAGAAAACCCATACACACATAGAGTATTTAGCACATAAACTAACCACTATGTTTCAAGTTTAAATGTCATTTCTAATGCATAAGAAAGAATATGCTTCTCATCTTCATCTCCATGAGGGTGGTAGATACTTTCCCTCTAACCAGGTCCATGCTATCATTCCTCCATGAGATGATGTAGCCTATAACACTATCACTAATCCCCCTACTCAATCTATTCACACTTCTTCCCTACAGGGGTGTGCCTAAATATTCAAATAACAAGCGTTAGGGTTTGTACTTGTGAGATTCTACATGATCAAATTATCAGTATGACCAAGATAATTACAAGTTTAAAAAGTCATAATCAACTATTACAACATTGGAAAATTAATTTACAAGACAAATGCCTCTAGGGCACAATAGTGTAAATCATGTTTATACATCTTCTACTAGTCAAATTGTTGCAAAAAACGTTACATATCAGAAGAAATCACCACAAAGTACATCTATAACTAGTGATTCAAAAATCTTTCAAATGTAAAATAAGAGTTTAAGTGAGATAATAAGGGGCATGATTAAAGCTAAGTTGATCATCTCACCTCCTCTACACACAATGAGGAGATCCAGCTATTTTTGTGCATATCATAGAATGCATGGGAATCACACCGATTCATATTTAGCATTGAAAAGGAAACTACAATAGATAATGGATACAAGTGACTCACATAGTGACACTTCATGCACAAAACATACAATGACACATCTACTAATTCAAAAAGGGTCAAATTTAGAAATAGTATAAAAATGGTTACCAAAGTATAACTCACAACAACAAAAGGTTCTAAAAGCACAATCACAACAAGAAATAATAAAACAAGCACATATAAATCAAGCAAATCTACCTCTCCAAAAGGAGGCTCAACATTCAATATGGTATAATTTTGATCACAAATATCTACAATAGTTTGACTATCAGGATCAAGGTTTGGGAAAACATGCCCAAGGCATCATTTCTCCTATTATAATAGTTGATAACATTGGTTAAAAAGGTTTAGGGTTTATTAAACATCCTAAGGCACATCAATCACATATATGATTTTTCAAGGCAAAACATTTAGATATACAAGAAATATTATAAAAAGAACAAGAGATTTAGTTGTGAAGTCAAAATCATACTCATCTAACAAGCATTCTCTAATAAGGTTTTCTAAAAAAAAGCCTTCATAACATAGTATGTCTATGATAAGCACAATTTCAAAGGGAAAAGTCACAATAAATATTCCAAAGCACAATTCATAAAGGTCAAATCCATAATATTAGGGAGTTCCCTTAATCACACTAGGTTATTATGATTCTGATATGGAACAATATTATGATTCTGATGAGGAACAATACTTGGATTCATACTATAACAACATTCAACTACAACATAGAAATCACACTGCATGAGAGATTATCATTGCTATATTCAACACAGGCCATAGTGATAGTGAGTCTCCCATGAGACTCATTGGTTAGTATGGTTCATACCCTTGTATATACTTCCTTCTCTCTCTTGCTCCTTATACATAGTTTATTTTCATATGCTTGTACATAGATTATACTCAAAAAACACAAAAATAATATGATATTTCAAAATTAATTTTTTTTAGATTGTATGCATTGCTATGTTTACATTTCTACTACTTACCATATATTGCATATTGCTAGCTATCCTAGTATAGTCAATTTTATCAAACACATATGTTTCACTATTCTTGTTGAGTGCTTGCAAATTTTAGATAAGACTCTGGTCTACTAAATTGATCTAGACTAGCTATCATCTAACTATTGGGGGAATTTACACCAATCAAGGTTTATACATTGCTACATCTACTCACTTGGGGGTATCTCCTACACAATTGCTATAACCAGGTTTTATTTTTACATACTATACATTTTTAGTTATTATTGATTTATCTTGATACTGATCATTACTATTCATTGCTCAAATTTTTTGCTGACTATCACTAGTTAGCTTCAGTATATATGCACCCTGGAATCTATATAGATTTTTATTACACAATTATACATGCTTTCATTTTTAGTTCTTATATTAGACTTGATTATTTTACTATACTTATTACATATTTAAGGACATTTGAATATGCCATTGTTCCTTAGATTCTATGCCACTTCTCTATTTGTATGCATTGGACATGTGCCCATATCCCTTGTGTGTGCTCTATCATGCTTCTATTGCAGACATTGAACATGTCCTTATTTATGCCTCTATGTTAAATTACTTGATGTTTGAATATGTCCTTGTATGTATTCATTTTTAGATTTAGTGACATGTACCCATGTCCCTTATAGTGTGGCCCCTTAGCCTACCTTTTTACATGCCTCATGTGTTTGTATGTTTGCTTATTTATATGCTTCTATACCATGGTACTTGAATTTGCTTGTTACACACACACACACACCCGTTTTTGATGCCATGAAAGATCCCATGCATCCACCCTTCCTACTTGGGATCCTTGATGGACATCATGCTCCATCCCACTAGGCAATTACTCAAATTTTACTACTATATACATTGATTACATCTATCTTGACACCTTTGTGCAATGTTAGATTACAACATACATGTTTTTTCTTTACTTATGCTCAAATATATTTATATTCTGATGTTATGTTTTACATTATATTGGAATATCATGCACATGCTCTGGCTAACACATTTTATAGAGCTAATTATTTAAAGGGTAGTTCTTACACATATTTCACAACTACCCTCAGAAGAAGGGCATTTATATGGGTTATCATAGAGATCAAGTTCCTATTTTTCTTTTCATAGATATATTTCAACACACAAGCTCAATTATAGAAATCAGACTCAGGGCAGACATATAATAGAATAAAGACTTAACAGTTAGTTCAAACCACATAGATATCAGACCAAGCAGTCATTAACACCCAAATTAGGAAACTAGCACCATATGAAACTAGTATTCACTACAGAGTGCTACTATCTAGTATCCCCAACTTCAATACACTCTAGATCATTAAGACTAGTACACTAGGTATAATATAGATTTACATAGATACAGTCATAGGTTTGGCAATTATGTTTATATTTAGCACAAATTAATTCATTTAAGTTTAGATTCATATTAGTTACTCAGATTTGGGGGCATCATGCATGTTATAATCACTCATAGATTTAGATCAGTTACATAAGTTCAATTATCACATACTTGATTCATATTCAGTATACTTAGATACCAAATTGGGGGCATGTGTGTGACACATAGTTCCATATACTTAGCTTTAAATAGGTTGATCAGATGGAATGACAAACTTCATGTCATTATCTATTTTATATACACTTGCTATCACATTCTAGGCTATTACCAGATTTATGCCTTATTCCATATGTAGTGGTTAGCATTCCCAAGTAGTCCAGAGTTGTCTAATATACCCGAGTGGCTATGGATCTGAATACATAGTTATATTACTCAGTTAGATACTTTTAGCACTTTGTGCAATATAGCTATAGATGTAATTAATTCACATAGGAGGAAATGATGGAGTCATGGCCTACTTGAGTTTTTGAGCCACCTACATGAGAGGGTTCAACACACCTACAATCTTATCCAAGTTATTCACAGAGATCAGGATCCACCAAGCATGGGTGGGTAACGATGGAGTCAAAACCATATTGAGTTCTTCAACCACCCATATGAGGATTAATCAATTCATCAACTTAATTCAAGCTATTCAATGATATATATCACTATGAATATTCACACACATAGGTTATCCCTAGGTTTATGCATTGGTTCACATACCCAATGAGGTGTATTCATTATTTTCCTCTCTCTTTACTCATCTTTATTCAGTTATTTCATTTTATCATAGTCTTTTGCTTTTGATTATCTCTTAAGTAAGGAGTAATCCTTAGGCTAGCCATACACCCATTCTAGAGCCTTAGACTTACATTTACATTCATTTAGTAGACCTCAATCATCTACAACTAGTTAAGACATAGTCCTAGAACTATCATCTTTAACCCTAATCTAAATTACCGAGTAGTCTACCAAAAGGATAACACCACATTGCAGACACTACAACCACATGGTGCTAGTGTTCCAAACTGCGTGCTATTGTCCTTAGCTTTAACTCTTCCTAATTGATAGTTTTTAAAATGTGTACCCCTCCTAAGGTCAACCTAATATCATTTTATTATTTTCATAAATAACAAAACCCTATAAATACAAGTCTAATCCTCTTCTATTCACTAGATAGAAAATAGATGCAAAAGATATTCAAACCAAAGACAAAGTTATGTAAAATCAAGGTACTTTATCCCTATTTTACCCTACTTTCTAAATACTACTATTTAAAACATCCCTAAGTCTAGTTTTCAAGCATTTCAAAGCTCAAACACACTCAAGGCATCCAAGGCAACTCTTGTTTTATCATTCACTTGTACATACATCAAAAACTAGGTTAGAGAACTACATTGAACTTGATCCCTCCTCAGAGTATTGGTATGAAGGCAAATCTCTACACAGTGGGGTGTTGATGATATCCAATCTATCCTATTAACACACGTAAAATTATTAATAATGCCATACTTTTAAGGATATTAGGGTTTGCACATAAAATCAATATTTCTAGGTATAATACATAGCTATAGGTTTTGGTCATGTAATAATAGAACATACATACATAGGTGCAGGTGCTCCCCAAAAATAGGAACACTACCACAAAGGGGACATTGGTACCACATTGAGGACACTACACATAGATGGTGCTACTGTCCACACTAGGTGCTACTATCTAGTGAGTCGACGAATACCAAAATCTTGTTGATGACACATACTACTATATATATCTCAAATTTCAAAACCCAAATCATCTAAGACAATTAATTTTCAGCTAAGTCTCTATTTATCCTTATTTATTACTATTATTAGAAATTCAAACAAGTTCAAATTTATAACAAATTAGTAGCTTAATTATTGTAATTTATTTAACTAATTTAGTTAGGCATCTCAGCCCCTTAACCAAACATATGAATTACATATGTAAAACCCTAAAATGTTAAATCAATTATATAAACATTTTTTGTGTTTTCTAAGTATAAGCTATGTATAAGCAACATGAAGATGAAACTATGTACAAGAATAAAGATGAAGGAAACTATGTACAATTAAATTGAAATAATGAAACTATGTACAAGTAATACTAGAAGTAAATGAGATTATGTATAGATGAAATGTAGTGACTCTAAATACCTAAGATCACATCCATAGGATGCAGATAGTCAAATGGTAGATCTAGTGGGAGGTCCAATGTGAGATACTAAATCTGCCCAAACTCAAATAAATCATCATCATTATGATCATCATACCATTATGTATTCATAAGTATATCCTTATCCTTGGTATTAGTTTGGATTATGTATATTCAAATAGCATGTTACTCTAATGTGTAAACAAATTCCTATGCAGTCCTAGGTAGACCACATTGGACTGTTAGATGTTTATATGAAATCTATGATTTTCATCTGGGCCATCATGTAAAATGTGAACTATGTGTCCCTCATTATTTAAAGTTAAACATCTATATATCAAATCAACTATGGCATCCATTACCTATAACCATGTATGGCCAAGTTAACCTGTATGTGAGTCCCTGTGCTCATGACAAAAAGTAGTGTGTTGACCACCTTAGGGCCACATGCAATTGGTAATGTGATATGTCCTAAGGAGTTATGAAAATGTATATCATGTTGTAGCTCCATCTATTGATCCCCTATGTGTTTTAAGAATGCCAAAGTACAAGTGTTGGGATCAAAATACTCATCTATATCAACATTAGGGATGTATTGGTCCTTGATGAAAGCTTGGGCAGTCAACGGATCATTCCTCAAATATCAAGGTCAATGAATAATTTATCATGATGCCTATACTAGTTGAGGTGAAGGCTATGTAATTAAAATAGTGCCTCGAGCTTTGAATTTATTTGATTTATATTATAATGTTGATCATGTATCCATATCGTGTTTGGTAATCTTATGAAAAATATAAAAGGGTCTATCATCTTGCTATGATAATCTACTAATAGATCTATGGCAAACTATGGGTAATTCTATCAGTCCTATGTCAAGTAATATATATAAAATCAACTATGATCTATCCTATGTATTTCGGATTTGAATTTGGATAATTGGGTCAATATCCATAGATGCAACCATATGTATTGAGTGTATAGAAGAATCTACCTCTAACTACAGGTGAGTGTTCAAGCATATATCTAGGGTATTATGAACTAGTGGTGATGATTATGTAGGGAAAGGTATGAGTGCCTTAAAATCATCTCTATACTCTCTAGGGCCTACTAGTGTGAATATCAATCCACATAAATAATAATCAATGGTCATGGGTATTGTATTATCCTTTGTGGTGGTCTGAGAATCTATATCTGACTTTTTGATGTATATTTTCTTTGAGTTAACAAGTTATGGTAACTGTGTTATGAGGATATCATCATCCACCATGACTAGGGATAAATGTACTATAATAAGGTTATTCTCCATCATGGGTGAAGATAAATCTATTATAGGAAGATTTATAATAGGTGTGGGAATAATTGTGCTAGATTCCCTGACCTCATATATATACATTTGTTTTATATAAATGATATGAGGCAAGGACTCTATCAGAACATGAGGGTCCCATCTAAAGATATAATTGGGGTAGTAAGATTAGTGACTCTATAATATCTGAATGGTTAGTTATTAGATGGATAAGTATAGATGGACAAGTATATAAGTATCCATCATGTAAAAACTTGACACATTTGTGCAAGGTAGAGGGTACTATATCCATGGCATGTATTTGAGGTCTCTCAAGTAATAAGTTATAATGCAAATTGTTAGGCATCACCTAAAACTATGTGGGTCTTTGGTCTAACCATGATATCCAAAGTAATGGAACTCAATGCCTATCAGGGAAGGTCATCAAAACCTTTAATGTTCTTATATATCTTCTGAATAGATGTTATATCAACCCCATAGTCTGTAAAATTATGAGGTTACATATGTTAAGACTTGAACCCCTATCAATTAGAAGTTATTTAATAATGGTGGTTTTAATTTGTGCCTGAATGAAGAGTGGTAGATTTTGATCAATAACTATCTATGAGGGCAAATACTCATTAGAAAAATACATAACATCCTCAATGTCATTTATAGTGTTCATGATAGATGCAAAATAAGCCGTATTTATATCATGAGGCAAAGATATATGATTGAGTGTTTGAAAAAGAATATCTTTGAAAATGGTTACCTTTTGAAGTAATTATAATATAGAAATCTTGGTTGGTGTATTTATTAATTTATAAATAAAATAATATGTTTTGTGTTGATCCCTAGGTCCCATTATATTTATTTGGGATGAGGAGGGATCATGGGGATTACACTCTTCCTTTATAGGATGAGGAGGCATCCAATTTCATCTAGTAAAAACTTGAACCACATGATCTACTATTTTTTGAGGGTGAGTAGTAGAGATGGGATGTGAGCGAAGGTAGTCAATGGGTCTATGTGGAAGAGGAATAACAAGAGTAATCTAAGATCTCTATCATTGAGTAGTAATTGGAGGTAACTCAAAATTGGCCATGAAACAATGCTCTCCATAGAAGGGGGCTCATGATGAGGTAGACCAATGTATGAAATAAGCTAAGTTCTAACATGATCCATGAGAGGAGTGACATACATGTACATCATTATATAAATGGTAGGTAATAATCATGCAAGACAAACCACAATACTCTATATAAAAAATAGAAAATGGATTCCATCATGATGAAAAGGGTGAAATATAAGTAAATTATATAAAATAATAAGGGAAACCCTAATGGTGCATTAGGGTTTTGAGCAATATGTTTGAAGTAAGTTAGGTTCACCAAATGAGTTATATTTTTTAGGATTATAGAATGTAATCCTAGGTTTATAAAGAATTGAGTAATTCATAAGGGATTAAATCAATGTAGTATCAATAGCCATTGATTTGCATAATTATTGATTTATTTAACTATTCTATAAATAACAATGAATTAGAAAAGGTGTACTTAACCATAAAATATGACTGAGATAGACAAGTGGCATGTAAAGAAGTGATGCACGTGTAGGGTAGAGTGTCATCAATAGAGAATAAGTGTCATAACCCTCTTCAGATAACACCATGACCTTCTTTACCAATAGTGCACTATGCTATTGACCTTTTGTACTATGCTAATGACCCTATGTAGGTGAAATAGTGAGATTTTGGGTAGACCTTTGCTCTATTTTGAGAAAATTGTGCCTATATGACTGAGACCTAGATCATCATCTATTTTTCACTTTGATTGATTTCACTATGAAACCCTAAGCCTCCATTCTTACTAGGGTTTTGATGAACACAAGTGGAAGAATAGTGGCATTAGTAGGGTAGGCTAGGCATGACCTTAACATCCCATGTGTTGAGTGCTTCCTACATACCAATACCTCAAAACATGATCGAGCCTAATGTATTTCTCCCAATCTAAGTGTTGGTGCAAGTGATAGTGATGTTAGTATGCCTAAGTATGAATGCCAATTTGAATGTTTTGAGAGTGATACTAGTATGTCTAAGTATGAATGCTAATTTGAATGCTTTGAGTGTGAATTGAGATTGGAAACCTAAGTAAAACTAAGCTCTGGGATGTTGGAGATGGATGTATGTAGAAATAGGGGTAAATAGGGATCAATAACCTTAATTTTCACAATTTTCTCTAAGCTTGTTCATGAGAAATACCATCTATCAGATAAATGAGTAAGAGTGGTCTTTAAATGGTGTTCTAGTGCTTTTCAAGACATGAAATGAGTCTAGGATGACCCTAAGATGCTTTGGGGAGTGAAAAGATATTTGTTAGGGGTAAGAGAAGATAAGGGTCAATAACACTACCCCCTTTTCCAATAATGTACTACACTATAGACTAAAGGGTCACACTATTGTCCAGGTAGCTAGAACATGTAAAAAAGGATCAAGAATGCCTAAGTAATGGTTGTATATGACTCTTGGTATATATGGGTATGGTCTTGATGTGCCTAAAAGCTAGAAAAGGATAAAAATAGGCCCTAAGATAGGTTTAGGGATAAGCTAAGGAGAGGGTGGTATCAAGTGACACTCATTACATTAAATGACATTTTATATGTCTACAATTGTCTAGGACCAACAAGATTCACATATACTATTTGATGATTTCCAAAATGACGAGGTAATTTTTGAATTCCTGGAACTCAAAAAATGGTCTTTTAATTGGTGATCATAAGCAATGGCTCACTATTACATTGGAACCTACTACCTATTTTGGAGAGTAGATGAACTTCTTTAATCACAAATAAAAATAAAATGAAACATTGAGGTCCCAAAGTGAAAACCTATTTGATGTAATTTTGGACTAGGTAAATTAAAGAAAAAGTTGAGTCCTATGGTGAAAACCTATTTCAGGCATATCATTGGATGGGGAAGTTTGTCTCTTTAAAATGAAGTTGAGGGTACCTCTAGTCTAAGAATCTCATTTGGATCATGAATCAACTTAGAAGATGATAAAGTATTTGAATAATTAGTTTAGGATTTCCCATAGACATTTGTTAATTGGCCTCTACTAGCCTTTGGTGATTTTGATTCTTCCTTCATGGGTGAGCTTGACAAGCTAGTTGAGACATAAGACAATGGAGAAGATCAATGCACCTCATTGCTAACCATTCTAGAATACAGTTCCACACTACCTATGGAAGATATCACAAAAGTTAACATTCAAACACTTGATGATAAAAAATGGATCAAACTTGGAGTGTCCTTGATTAAAGAGGAATGAGAGCTCCTTATTGC
This sequence comes from Torreya grandis, assembly GCA_037957365.1. NCBI lineage: Eukaryota > Viridiplantae > Streptophyta > Pinopsida > Cupressales > Taxaceae > Torreya > Torreya grandis. The sequence continues at coordinate 1,125,750 of JARHVA010004790.1, forward strand.
CCTCATTAGGGAGTTTATAAATATTTTTACCTGGTCTTATTCGGATATGCTTAGCTTGGATCCTTATTTGGTTGTGCATCACCTTGTTGTACACCTAGATGTAAATCCAATCAAACATATGCTCATAAAAATGCATCCTTTCATCACCATACTAGTAAAAAAATAATCAAAAAAATTACCGTGAGGTAGGATGAATTCATCCCATAGACTATTTAGAGTGGATATCCAACATTGTACAAGTTAGCAAAAAACTAAAAGGAGTCTAATTATGAAACAATTCTAGATATATCAATAAATCATGCCCAAATGATGATTTTATTTTTCTAAACATCGATATGATAGTAGATTCTATAACTGGGTGTGAGATGTTATCTCTTATGGATGGTTTCTCAAGATATAACCAGATCAAAATGGTGGTTGAATATTAGCAAAATTTTTTATTCAACACTCCATGGGGGACATTTTGTTATCAAGTAATTCCCTTTAACCTCAATAATGATGGGGATACATACCAATGTGCTATGACTGTCATCTTCCATGACATGATGCACGATATTGTAGAATATTACGTTAATGACATTTAAAAAAAATCAAATACCAGAGCAGGACATCCAGAAGTGCTTTGAAGAACAATTAAAATAATTTATGAGTACAAGGTATGTCTCAACCCAAATAAGTGTATCTCTGGCATTACTTATGAAAAGTTGATAGGCTTCATTATATTTTACTAGGGCATTGAAGTTGATCTAGCCAAGGTTAAGGCCATTACAAAAATGCCTTTGATTTCTAATTTGAAGTAGATCCATAGTTTTTAGGGTAAGATTCAATCCATTTGATGCTTCATTTCATAATTAGTAGACAAATTTCATCCTTTCACTCACCTTTTGAAGAATGGAACCACCTTTTTGAGGAACATTGACTATCAAACGACATTTGTGTAATTGAAGGATTATTTGTCAAATCCACCTATTCTAACTATACCAACACCTGAGAAGCTATTACTCATCTAAATTTTAGTAATCGACCATGCCTTGGGGGCACTCCTTGTCCAACATGATGATGATCAAGGAAAAGAAAGAGCAATATATTATTTAAGAACATTGGTTGCCTATGAACACAACTATACACCAATTGAAAAATCATGCCTCGTAATGGTATTCATAGCTCAAAAGTTATGACATTACATACTAAACAAGAAAACCATTATTATTACCAAAGTGGATCCACTCAAGTATTTACTTTTGAAATCAACTTTGTAAGGTCACATGGCTAAGTGGTTTATGCTATTAAGTGAGTTTAAGATTGAATACATACATAAAAAGGTAATTAAGCGGAAAGTACTTACATATCAACTTAAGAAGCACCCTTATTAGATACTAAACCACTTAATTTCATTTTACCTAATGAGTCAATATTTTATTATGGATGAAGCATCTTCTGAATCAAAATAATAGACATTATACTTTGATGGTTTGTACATGTCTTGTGGATCTAGAGCCAAAATGTTATTCATAACACCATAGGGGGATCTTATTCCCAAATCATTTCATATTGATTTCACCTATACCAATAATATAGAAAAATATGAAACACTCTTTGCAAGGCTTTGTCTAGTAGTACAATGGAATATTAGGCAATTACATGTTCATGTGGATTCTAAGTCAGTCATCAATCAGGTAAAAAATCAACACTAGAAAAAAGATGATAAATTAGCACCTTAAAAAAACATGGCAGAAAGCCTAAAAAAAAACTTTAAGAATATTCAGTTTGAGTAGGTCCTAAGGGCCAGTAACAGGACCACATATGCAATGGCAATAATTAGCTCCATGATACAGATCATAGAAAAGGCATGAGATTACTAGTTCCTTATTAAACATATTTTGGAACTAGCCCATAAACATTCAACATCTAAAATGGTATGTGATATTTTTGGTGCCAGATCCCCTTGGTACCATGATTTATATGACTACCTCCATGACCACATCATTCTTACCAATCTTTCCTATAAATAAAAAAATCCTTTATTCACCAAGACTCCCATTATACCTTACTCAGTACTACAGATATCATAGAGGTTATGATGGAACTCTGATTCATTATTTAATTTTGGTAGAATTGAGATTAATGCTTAAGGAAGTGCACAAAGGGATTTATGGGTCCCACACCTGAAATGGTCCTTGTCAAGAAACTCCTATGTATCAATTATTATCAGCCCACTATGGAAGCAGATGCATGTGCATATGTCAATAAGTGTGTGCCTTGTTAGAAAAATGCCAATCTAATTCATGCTCCAACTCAAGCACTTCAATTGATCACTACTTCTTGGCCATTTTCAACATGGGGACTCAATCTCAGAGGGAAAATCAATACTACTTCTTCCAATGGCCACAAACAAATTCTCACTACAACAAAGTTTTTTTACTAAGTGGGTTGAAGCCATTTCCCATCTTACGTAATCGATAAGCAAATTTCCAAATTAATTTTAAACCACCTCATCTGTCACTATGGTATTCACTCTGATATCATTTTTAACAATGGTAGATCCTTTAAAAGTAAAGATGTCAAATACCTCTATGCCAAGTACCATATCAAACAACAATTTTCCACTCCTTATTTTCCCTAAAGTAATGGCTAGGCTGAATCATCTAATAATACCCTCATTTAAATCCTTAAAAATACTGCTAATGTCTCTAGCCATAATTAACATTTACAATTGTTTCCTACCCTTTGGGCCTACCATACCAATACTTGAACCCCAATAGGAGCCACACCATATTTCCTAGTTTATAGCACTGAAGTTATTATCCCTATTGAGATTGAATTAACTTCCTTTGACATTTCATTAAAACATATCATCAATGATGATGAGTATAGAGTAGCTTGGTTATAATAACTAGAACTAATTGATGAAAAATAGGTAGCTTCCTTGAATAATCTCCAAGCATAATAGAACATGTTATGACATAGCTATAACAAGCACACCAAACCTAGAGAGTTTGAACTTGGTGATCTTGTACTGAAAGGAAATTAGAAGAATACTAATGCTGAGTGTAAAAGGAATGGAAAATTCTAGCCTAATAAGATAAGACCATTCATTATCATGGATAACTATGGGTCTGAAACATATATATTAGCAACACCATATGGGCAAGAGCTAGATGAGCCTATGAATATTATGTATCTCAAGTGATTTTACACTTGATTTGATTGAACATTATCTATAAGGACCCCTATTTGGGGCCATGGATTTTTCATTTCCCTTCATACATTTTCCTAATTATATCAGTCACTTTGCTTTTCCTCCATCCCTATTACTATCTTGATCATGAATCCATTCTATAGGTATAATAGGTAAACTCAGATGTAAATATAAAAGAAATATTCAACAAGCAATTCATATTTGGTCATCATTAACACATCCTTGAAGGCAGTCTCTCAAAACACTCTAGCATAATATTCATGCATAATGGTTCATGAAATTGCATCTTTTAGCTTTTTCCAAGTCTTATTCCTTTATTCTATTTATGATATCTTCTTATCCTAAATTGTTTTTGATTAGATGAATCCTTAATTGTAGAATGAACTTTATTAGATTGAGGTCCATTTAGACTATGTAGGTAGTGCTTAGTTTCTAAGGTTAGCTCAACCACCTAAGCCACACTCTCATTATTTTACAAGAAACCTAAGCCACACTTTTGCTATTTTTTGAGAAATCTAAGGCACACTCTTGCTATTTTATGAGAAACCTAAGCCACACTCTCACCTTTTTGTGAGCAACCTAAGCCATGATCTCATCATTTTGTGAGCAACTTAAGCCATGCTATCACCATTTTTTGAGCAACTTAAGCTACGATCTCACCATTTTTTGAGCAAACTAAATCATGTTTTCACCATTTTATGAGCAACCTAAGCCACGCTCTCCCTATTTTATGATCAACTTAAGCCACACTCTCACCATTTTATGAGTAACCTAAACCACACTCTCATCATTTTGTGAACAACCTAAGCCACACTTTCACCATTTTATGAGAAACCTAAGATACACTCTCATTATTTTATACGTAACCTAAGCCATGCTCTCATAATTTTGTGAGTAACCTAAGCTACACTCTAATCATTTTATGAATAATCTAAGTCACACTCATTATTTTATGAGTAACTTAAGCCCCACTCTCACAATTTTACAAGCAACCTAATCCACATTCTCACCATTTTGAGAGTAACCTAATCCAATATCTCACCATTTTGTGAGAAAACTAAGCCATTCTCTCACCATTTTATGAGTAACCTAAGCCACACTCTTACCATTTTGTGAATAACCTAAGCCACACTCTCATCATTTTACAAGCAACCTAAGCCACACTCTCACCATTTTATGAGAAACATAAGCCACACTCTTTTCATTTTCTAAGTAACCTAATCCCTCTTACCATTTTGTGAGAAACCTAATCCATGCTTTCACCATTTTACCTTTAACCTAAACCACACTCTCAGTATTTTATAAGCAATATAAGCCACACTCTCATCATTTTATGAGCAACCTAAACCACACTTTTAATATTTTATGAGTAACCTAAGGTACACTCTCATCACTTAATGAGCAACCTATGCCACACTCTCATCATTTTTTAATTAACCTAAGCCTCATTCTCACCATTTTGTAAGCAACCTAAGCCACACTCTCATCATTTTATGAGTAATTTAAGCCTTGTACATTTTACTTGCCAATAATTCTTGTAAATAACATATTCCAAAAAGCCTAAACATTTGGAAAATTCTAAAATAAAACCCAAAAACATTTAAATATCCCCAAAATCTTAAAAAATAAAATGTTTGAAAAAACTTTCTTATCTCCACAAGAGATATTAAGCCATAAAATCTTTGTTTAACTTGTCATCTTGTTCACTAGTGGTTTTTTACTTAACCGTATGCTCGATGGTTTCCATTTATTTCTTTACATCACCATTCATTCCATCATTTAACTCCTATTTTATGGGAGAACTACATCAGCTTGAGGTCCACATGGATTATATAGGCAACTTGGATATGGGGTATCTTTGGATAGTTTAGTCACCACTATTATCATCCTCATTTTTCATCTCTCTCCTTAAGGATAGAAAAATTTATGACTATCACATGAGAAAACACTTGTCTTTGTCCTTAATTTTTCCATTCTCCTTCCTTGTCTCACACTCTTACCATTTTGTGAGTATCATAGTTTCATTACACACTAATCATTTTATGAGCCCATATGCTCTCTAACCCTAGATGTGGTGAAAACTGTGAATAAGAACATTTTTCATAGGTGAACACTTATCTTTTATATTTTATCAACCTTACTGTATTCTCTCACCATTTTGTGAGCCAATCATTTCAACACTCTCACCACTTTATGATTATAATATCCCTATTTTTCATCTATAATCAATTTTATTTACTTATCATCATTTTTATTCTTTCCTAAATCCCTGGGAGAACTAAATTTGGCTTGAAGTCCATTGGACTATGTAGGTAACATCCACTTTCATGGGGATTTTGGAGATAACTCATCTACCCCTTTTGTATTCTTCTATTCCCCCTGCACTAGAAATGGTTCACATTAGAAATGAAAGACATAGTACACTAGAAATTATTTACTCAATGAATTAATAGGAATGAAATATCATAATGAATCATTAAGTAATCAAAAGAAAATTTAAACAATACAACATGATTTAATTATAAAACAACTACAAAAATAAAGTTATGAGTGTGCGAGAATAATCATTCACACAAGACACTTAATGTTTCATATTACAAAAATTTATGCATAGCCAACAAAGTTAGTTGTGACCCACATCTAATCATTTAATCTCAAGGCCTCGATGGACCATATCTAGCAAATCTACCATCATTATGTTGATTAACATCTAAATCAAAATTTATGTCGATCCATCCACCTAGTGGGTTTCCATCAGGATTGATATTTGTAATTTACCTCTATGGGTAAAATTGGCCCAAATGGCCATCAACTCCATAATATTCATAGACAGCTGAAGGTTGAATACCTTCAAGTTATGCTTATAAAACTTCATTCCTTTCTACACTCATAACATATACAGGCCTACCCTGCTCATTTTATCTTGCTTGAACATAGGATGCTTGTTGGTGAAAAACTACACACTTTATATGACACTAGGGATACATATTATGAAACACATGAGGAAGTTCATGTTATTTGTGCCTTTGTGTACATTATATATCTTGACACTCTAAATAATTAAATCTACGCATCCTACATTGAGATTGGTGCATCAATTTTATTATGGGTTATTATTGGCATAACATCTCTTCCAAGAGATCCATAACCTAATGTAGGGTTTGAAGGATGTACACATTCATTTTAAAAATTTGTGTTGGTAGAGGTTGCTAATGAAATCCATGGCCAAAACTGTAAACACTCTCATTATGCAACATTTTGTAAAACTTACGACTTGAATAACCTTTGCAGCATCAAACACTTTGTAGACTATCACATGTACAATAACGACCCAAAAAAACATACTATGAAATAAAATATCATGCATGGGAGTTATATAATGAATATGACTAGAAAACTATGGTGTTACTTTACTAGCTACATTGGCAAACATGGGTCTAAAGTTATCTTAGATTCATTGAAATAATACCACCAATAGGTATTAATGTTAGATCACTTTCCAGTGAGGGAATATAACCCTCACACCCATCAAAGTTATTTATAATAACTTTTTGGTGAGGGAACATGGTCCTCACACCAATCAAAAAGTTACAAAGTCACAAAGATTACATATAAACTACAAAGATATTATTGTCAGGTCATTTCATCACACATTATATACAAAACATAAATAACATAATGTAAGATCATGTCTAACATTTATTTTTCCTTCTAAGTCTCACCCAATAGTAATACCTTATTCCCACACACACATAAATATTTGACTAACCACTTGTTTGTTTCTATAGTGTGTTTTTGTGTGTCTGTATGTTTATTTACTTATGATTATTGTTGGTGTGTTTTCCTTTATTTTATTTTTCTATTCTCGATTGCCTTGAGTTTAGTACATTATTATTGAAAATTAAATATTTATTTTAAGTTGGGAGTATTTTTATTTGAACCATTTGTGTTAGTAAATGATTACTTTGTGCTTAAATATTGGTTATTCATACCCTGATCCTAAGTTAGAAGTATTTGTATTTACACTCTTCTTAGTTTATTACATTATGCTTTCACTTAGGTCTTGATTATTTTTATCTTGATCTTTAGTTCTTTAAATTTGAATTTAAATTAAGTCATTACACTTATGACATTCAATGTCATCATGATTCATTTATAATTATGGTGTATGCTATTAAATACAAAATTAAAAATCAAGTACTGGAGGTCTAGTATGTAATGTCACAACAATAATATCCTTGTACACCTTAGTATGATCTATTGGGGAAACTCAATCAGCCAAAAATCAAATCTACCTTATAGGGGCACATTATTTTGATCAATTAAGACCACCCTCTTTGGGGCCACTTCAATCATTTAGTCATTCTTCTAATTCTAGGTTTGTAGCTTTCACCCTATTTGGGGAAAATCAACATGTATAACTTGTTTTAAGCTAGATCATTTACCTAAGCCCACAAATTTTACCATGTTTATATCAAGTCAAAGTGTGCAACTTATCTTGGGATGCATCCTTCCTGATTCTCCCATCTTTGGGTCCAATTATTTTTTTACTCTATCATCATTAGATACCAACACATGCAAGCATTAACATGACTAGATTAATCTAATCCATGGGTTAATTTCACTCTTCTTGTCCATTTTTTTCCTTCTTTTGAGGTCCTATCCATCAGTCATACTTTTCAACCACTCCCTCAAGGGGGCATATTGGGCATCCTAAATATTATTTAGGGTATTGGTGTGAACTCATTTTTAATAAATTGAACAAGACTCAACAAAATGTGAACACATAATTCTTCAATATTTATCAAATCATTTTAGTATATTTTTCATTCTTTAAAAATATGTTGCTTTGTCTAGTGTCTCATAATGCCCTTTCAAACAAGGGCACAATGTAGACACTTATATTTCATCACTTCCATGTCTAAGTTGAAAATAAAATGAATTTATGTAATAATGCACAAATAAATGAACCAAATATCACTTTCATCCTGAGTCATCCCTAATTGTACCTAATTGGGGTAATGCACCACATCATATTATTAGGTTTGTCAATCACATCCCAAATCATAGCACTGCTTTATAAATGTAGTTCTAAATCAATTAAGTTGAATAATTATTCAATCTAAAACATTACATAAATCATCATAAATATAAGAAAGAATTACTTAGCTATCCCTGTACATTTTATATATATTATTTTTTCAAGAAATGCATTTTAATCCTCACATCATGGGGGGGGGATAAATATGCTCTCCCAAATCTCAATGGTGAACATTATCTATCAAGACACATGCACCTCCAAAATCTTAGTGGGGAACATTCTCAACCAAGGCCACTCAAATCAATCCCAAGGATGTGGAGGACATAATAATTCCAAACCGATACCTCCTCACATGATCCTCTAATCCTCCTCCATTAATATTTGAATGAGATCAATAACCTTCATTCAACCACCAAGTCTATAAATGGAAGGGGTCTCACTCTCACTTACTATGTAGAATTTAATCAAGAGCTTCAACCATTCCAAGCCATGCTAAGCCAAAACACCAAGTAGATAAGGGGAAGTGATACCCACATGTGGAGTTGTCATTGTTAAAGACCACTAGTCTACAAACCAAACTCAAGCCTCTTTTCATGTTGGTTACTAAATGGAGTCTTCAAAGAAGGTAAAAATGATTTATTTATCTTCTATTTGATTATTTGTTTAGTAATCTTAGCTCAACTTAGTGTGTTAGTTATTTAATTTTTTTTTGTATTTCATTCACTATAGATTGAATAACTCCCTTTGGATTCTTATTCTACACATAACGTATTGTCATTATAAGATTATGGTACATGTTGTAGATTAGGTTCTTGAATGGACAAAAAATCAAGTTTATGTTTAGTAATCTCTTTAATATAATATTTTTATCTTCAAAATGTCTTAAATATTTTCAATATCCATGTAAAGAAGGCATAAGAGTTTTTGAAGGTGTATTTATCTTTTTATCCAAAGTCGTGGATGTATTCATGTTATACACATGACTAGTAGCATCATAGATAGGAATAGGAACCTTAGATTAGATTGATGTCTCATTTATAAGTGTGATATCCATATAAAAAATATTATTGTAATAATTGATAAGACTTATAAAATATATTGTCTTTGAGAGGTTACAAAAGGTTATTGGTGAACATATATTATGTTTCAAGATATGTGTTTTACCTTATTTTTGATCAAACAAGTAAATTGTTTATGTGATTTTATAGGTGTAAAACCAAAAATATAAAAATGTTAAATTTATAAAATATTTAACTATTCTAATTTTGAAAAATTGCTAAATATGTAAAGTTACTATTTTGGGAAAACACTAAGAAGAAACATATTTAGCTTGCATATGGATACCCATTGACTATCCTGAATTTTTAACTATGAAAATTAGAAGGAGAGGTGACTATGTAAGATAAGTATTAGACACAAAAACATAAACAAAATATATATAAGTCTATTGTATGTGGATAATAATGAAGTTCCTACCTATTTATTAACTGTGAACTAGTCTTAGTTTATTGTGATAGAGTGCTTATAGAGAAAGACAAAAAGTAAGAATCTAAAAATGATATATTAGAGACAAAAGAAGAGGATATTTGTGGATAGGTCTACTATAAGTGGAAAATGGTGTAGTGCCCTCGAGTCTATTGACCATGGAATTTTATTGGTTGACTATGCATAAAAACTGATTGCTACACTACTTGTACCTCTATTTATTGAGTAATATGATATATCAAAACTAGGGGTTTGACATGCATAAATCATTATTTGTCTTATTTTATCTTTGAAAACCTTGGGTCACTTTGATATATTTAAAACCTATAAGAAAAAGAGAGGAGTGCAATGGGTTGAGATGACCTCAATCACCCCCTTGATGATTAACCAATGCCAATGTATTTAATATTCCAATGAAGGAAACCAAGGCCATGTAGTTCTCCCATGTAGAGTGAATATGTAATTATGTTCCTTTGATTATGTGTATGCATCTAGAAGATGGATTAGATACTTGAAAATGATGTATCTTGACTTGATTTAGAGGGATCTTGACTTGGCTTATGGCTGTTCCTTGTGAATGATTCATAATCTAGGTAAAAAAGGTAAATTTACTCAAGTGCAAAAGTGTATATGCTTATACCATGTGAATCAAAAGTGGGTTAATGAGTGAATGTTGACATGTATTTATAAGTGAAAGTTTTTATAATTTAATTTATCCAACCATGTGAAATATGTAAGACATGGCTACTGTAAGTGGACACGAGTGCATGCACCTCTATCTACCTAGCACAGACCTGCCTAGAGGGATTAGAGACAAGTGGTTGTTTAACCCTTTTTGGAAATAAGGATTAAAGGAAAGAGTAAACTAATCAACTAAGTAGAAGAATAATCTAAAAATTAGGCCAATTAAATGAATTTATATCTTATTGATATTTTAATAAGATATATTGAATCTAATAATATGCTAAATATGGAAGGCACAACATTCAATGTTATGATAATAACAATACAAAGGAGAAATTATACTTAGCTTATTTACTGATGTGAATTTATATCTAATTAATACCAGTGAAAGATTGAATTTTTTGAAGACATGGATCTCATCATTATATTCTAAATATATATTTTATGTTAGTTCAGACACTTGTATCACCATGTGGACACTAGTGTCATGATTTTGCCACTAGTTTGTGGTATGAAATATTGTTTTTTTTTAAATAAATTCCACCTAACATGTTAGGGTTGAATGTCTCCTTGCATATTCTCTATTCTAATAACACACATAGGTTCTTAATATCAATATTTTGATCAAAACCCTATCTCTTCCAGATAAGGCATGCCACCTTACAAAAATGGGGGTTAGTGGGCTCAAGTGAAATCAAGCTAACCTCAAAGACCCCTCTATTAGTGAGCCTTGACTACATAGCCATATACTCTAAAGAGGGCCTCATATCAATGTCGTTCTCCCCTTTATGTGGGCTTGTATGTGAACAATGGTGTAATATGATATATGTGAGTGCATGTAGTGATTTATCTTACAACTTGAAAAATACCACTCATGGGTTATGATTTGAATGCTTTAGACCTATAATAACATTGTTCCTATGACTGATTTATAAATATGGAAGAATAAGGTAGTAGAAAGAATGGTATAGTGAATTTGAATATGTGCTTGTTTGGTAATTACTACATGAATAATGAGTAGGATTTGTTTTGTATTTATACTGCACTTTTTGGAAATTATCTCATGGAGGGTTAACTATGACAAATAAGTCAACCCAAACATATAAAAAATTCAAATTTAAGTATGGACACTAGCACCAATGTTAATGTCCAAGTCTGAATGGTAGTGTCCAAGATAATATATAAATATTAGAGCTCTATAACTAAAAATGAAGGGTGTATATTAGGTTTTAAGCATATTGTGGGTTACAACTGATATGGGTAATCAAATATTAGGGTCAAACCATAATATAAACATTTAGGCATAATGAGATGGTAAATGTGAGCCTTTTGGTTGTGAGTAGGTCATGAAATGAAGGGTATATCTCTGAGTTATATTTTTCAAGTGTGTAAAACTAGTTTATCATGTAAAATCTAGATTTGAGTATCTACATTCCACCCTTTAATCTAGTAATGCATAAAGATGGAATTACTAAGTTAAAGTAAATAAATGCATACCATGGTGTGTACAAGTCACTTTGATTTGACTTAACCCTATTTGAAATTTATCGTATGTGTATGATCTACAACCAAGTGCATGTTATAGGTGTAATTAGTGCATATAATATGAAAATGAATACTTGAAATTTATTGAAAGTAAAGAGAGTAAGGAAAGAGTACACTTGTGTGTCAATGCAACCATGCTGCCTCTTGGTAGTTTGATTTTGTAATGATGGTTCCTAGCTAAATCATTGAATAGAGGTTCACAACTAAAACTTGGAGATGTGAAGAGGGGATTTTTAGGGTGATCATGCCACCAATATGATGTAAAGATGAGTTATGCCAAGTCCATCAAGATCACTGAATTTCAATCACACAACCCAAATGTAAACATAACCTAACTAATCTCAATCAATTCAAATGGTGTAAACCATATCAACTTGAAATAATAAAAATAGTCCCAAGTCCATTGACAACATTTTATCTTAATTGCATTACTCAAGGGATCCCACTACTGTAATAGATAAAAACTCAATCGATGCATCTTGGTAAGGTTGGTGCATGAATATTGGTATAACTAAAGAATATATATATAATTTCATGCATATATATCAAAATTTAACCTATACTATATAAAATGTATATAATATATGTCACAAATATAGAAAACCATGTCCCAAATTTATGAAAATTAGTGCCAAATGAAAATAATTTTGTCACAAGTGTATATTTGAACCATGTAAATTATATCAAATTCTACCAATTTTTCTAATTGTATGTATGTGGAATCATGTACCTATGACATGCCCCCAGTGATATGCCCCCACTTTGAGGTGAGGGGAATGAAATGTGATAGTTAACTATTAGGAAATGTTAGTCCTCACATTGATTTGTGAATATTGTAATGTGAATGATTATGAGAGTAATAATTTACTAATAGATATATTTGGCTAGTTGAAAAGTTAGAATTAGATTATTTGAGATTTATATTTGTGCACAAATTTTTTGGATTTAATCTATATTACTAATTTTAGTAACAAAACCCAAAAACTCAATGACACTAATAAGAATGGACAAAAGAGATAAAATTAGATTAACAAACACATTGTTACCATTCTTTTTACCTTTTTACAACTCCAATCTAGGATTTCACTTGAATGATTAGACTCAGATTGACACTATGATACTTGATTAGAGATGTTGATAATGGATGCTTGATTCAATGATTATTTTGTCATGGATTAGATATGAGAATGATTGCTGATGAATATCAAATTAGCATGATGATGTTATGAAAATTCTAGTTGTTTTGCCATTACCCAAGCATGGTATTTTATAGGAAAAATGGAGGGAAATTTAAAGAATTTTAAATTATTATAAGTCTCTAGTTTGGATACTTCTAGAGACTTGGAGGAGCTTCTCCAATTCTATAGGCTTCTCCATAGGTTTAAGGGATAATGAGGGGGATTAGATAGGAATTAATGAGGAATATGGCTCATAGAGATGTAGGAATAACTAAGGTGGTAGGGTAGCCAGGATGGTAGTTGAATACATATGTATTTTAAATTGTCAAGTTGGTTTAGGGGGTAGGTTAGTAGGTAATAGGATATATTAGGGGATTAATAGGGAAATTAATTGATTTTAATATGGGATAAAGGTTAAGTGTGATATAGGAATAGGATATGGGTATTAGGATTATAGTTAATATAGCTGGGAAGATGGGATTTAGGCCAACTTAGGAAGAATTAGTATAATTAGTGAGGCAAGCACATTTTAGTCAATAAATTTTGCCCATCTTTGAAAGGATATTGCGAGTAGATCTAAGTGGAAGGAGTAATGGTATTTAAAAGAAAAACCATGTCATGGATAAATGTTAGTAGATGACGATAGGGGATATGATGCCCCCTCAAGGGGACATGTGGGGAAGAATGAGATAGATATCCACTTGAAAGAATAAGTAATGGATGGGATGTGATGTAGAGATGAGGGGATGGGATGATAGATTTGGGATAGAAGATGAAGAAGACGAGTGATTTGACTTAAATAATGAGCTAAAAATTTATGATTCCCCTAGCAAAGACACATTCATAAGGAGGAAAGATGATGGGTGTCATGGTTATCAACACATCCCAAGGGGGAATCAACTATAATAGAATGATGATAAGATTAAAGGTTGCAAGATTTAGACATATCCCAAACAAGGATGCATGAAAAGGCAAGCTATAGGCTAGGATAAGATTGATTTGATAAGATTGATGATGGGTGTAGCTCATGGATAAAGTTTATTAATATGATGAAAAGGATAAGAGTGAATAAATGATATGATTTGAGTGACCAAAAGACTAGGGGATAATGATGGATGATAGAGATAGTGGTTGAGATATCCTTGAGAACTAAAAAGTGGCCAAGTGCTGCCTACATAGTCTAAAAATACCTCAAGTTGATGTAGGTATGACTAGAGGATGATGACAATGATTGATTAGATGATTATTAATGATTAAAAAGTGATGAAGATGAGGATGATTAGGGGTTTTTAGTGATTGAATAATATGATTTGGATGATGAGAGGAAGATGATAAGGAAAAAATATGGGATGTTAGTTGGATGAGTCAAGAGGATTATATTAGTGATGGGAATAAGGATGATAAAATAAATGGTTAGGTGAATGATGAGGAGTGTAGATGATCAAGCCATCACAAATGTCATAAACTCATCATAGTCTAAAGAATCCATTAAATATGATACTTTATAGTATGTCCCATGATATAGACATGACCAAGAGGACATTATGCCAAAGTGCATGGGCAAATAGTGAACTCTACATCCTCGAGGGTAGTTTTGGTGTCCTCATAACATCATCATTCATCACCCAATAGACAAAAAGAGACATGCCAAACATGAGAAAAAAATATATATACATGACATGCAAATAAGATAAACAAAATAAACAAGTAACACACACACAAGTATCTACATGGAGTGCCATAATGTTTTGCCTAATGATAGGATGGGTTATTGGGTGATGGGTTGGATGATCATGATGTGATTATGGACTTAGGAGGGACTTAGATTTGGATATGGTGATCATGATTAGGATTAAGCCAAGATATTGACACTAGTTGAGGATAGAAGGATGGAGGATGGGAGAAGGTCTTTGAATACTGACTTGGTCTTGAAATTGGATTCAAAAGTAGTCAAGGATGATGATTAGATGAGTGATGACCAAGGATTACCAATAGACAAGGCCCTTCAAGAATCTAATCTATCAAGAGGAGGATTGATGGGATCAAATACATTTCATACTAACAAAGAGTGATTAGATGGGTGCTAGATATGAAAAGGCAATGATAAGGATAGTGATGGGATTAATTAACTTTCACACTAGAAAAGAGTGATGTGATGGGTGCTAGCTATGAAAAGGCCCTGATAAGAAGTGATGGGTGCTAGATTAAAGTCTTTAACAAGGTGATGTATGTTGATAAGACTTGGACAATAAGATAAGATGGAAGATATAAAGGGATGGGTGACCACTCTGATTAGGTTTTAAGATGGAATATGATATCCAAAAATGGGAAAAAATAGGAGATGGATGGAGATGGATGTGACTAGGGAATAAAACATATGACAAGACATGATGGACTCTTTTTGGCTTTTTTAATTTTTATGATTTTTAGGGTTTTTGACATTTTTCAAAATTTTAAGTGATTTTTGGGATATGTATATACACTATAAAAAGGGGTTACTAGAAAAGGGAATACTAAACCTAACAACTAGAGGAAGGATGGGGGGATGATGGATAGGATGACAAAAGATGATGATGACAGGGACTAAGGACAAATGGACTAGGGATAGCCAATGACAACATCATTAATGAACTAGATGGTTATGTACCTGAGTGTTTATTGGAGGATATGAATAGATGGTGTAGAGATAGTTCTCAAGGTGCCTTCCATTATTTACTAAGATCAATATGAGAAGGAATGAGATATACAAGATGATGGATGATATGATGGCATATAATGGGTTGGAACAATGGACCAAGGGATAAGATGATGGATGATATAGGCCAAATGGAAAAAGGATGTCACAAGTAGGATGAATGGATGAGGGTATGAAATATATGGATTCACCCCCAAGTGTTGAGGAATAATGTAGACAATTGATTATTATACCATGACACCAAAAACTAGTTTATCATGGTACTTCCTAAGGTGTCAGAAGACTGGTTTTTACCATTGGATGGATTTTTTGATTTTGATTTTTTTTTTGAATTTTTTGACTTTTTAACTCTTTATTGGGCATGTCAATTTATTAGTTGAAGGGTGAGATACAAAGTGCGATCACTAGATGGAGACATTAGCTGACACCTATTCTAGAAAAAGGTTATGCTAGGATCATGTGATGGTGACCTTTATTGACTCTTGATTTAACATCCTCAAAACATTTTAATTATGTATCTTCATGACCCCTATAAGGGAAAATGCTACCTAGGGATGTGATATGTGATGTGGATGGGAGGATGTCATGATTTTGGTGATGGGATATATGATGGGAAGGAGGGATGTGATCATGAATGATATGATGGGATGAAGAGCATAAATGGAGTTAAATAGTTACATACACCATTGGATATGGTGGAGGGGATTCTTGATATTTGTGCCATGAGATTAAGGGATCCAAGACCTTTTGATTTGATAATTATTTGATCCAAGCATTAAGAGGATGATCAACCATATATTTTTTGACTTTATAGCTTCTTGGTGCCAGTTTTTGGGCTTCACCAAAGGGGATTGATTTTTGACTTGACATATAATGATTATTTTGACTTTGATATGACCCTAGTTCTTAATATTGGGATTCACTAGGGGGAGACATTATTTGATTAGGATGATGATTTGACTTTGCTTGACTATGACTTATGGGATCAAAGATTATTTGATTATGATTTATGATGTTTAGAATATGGTCTTGGAATTTTGTATTTGTGGCACATGATATTGCATGTAGAGGGGAATCTAATGATGCATGTTCCTATTTATCCCCTTCATGAAGTGAGATAGAGGGATGATGGATGAAAAATGGAGGATTAATGTGATGGGATGGACTAAGGGGATATTGGGCAACATAATCCTCATAAAGGTCATTATGAGCCCTAGCCTCAACATTAGAGAAAGTGTCCTCAAGAATCTCAAAAGGATCATTAAGACACGTATCCAAGGTAAGATTAGATCCACTCTATAAATATTCAATAGATAAAGCATTCAATAATTTAGTTATGAATTTATCATCCTGATTGGGATCTTCAAAAAAGTAATAATAATCATCATTTGCTACAATATTGATAAGGGATGATGATTTTGATGAAAAATATGATTCTAATGCTGGTATAAAACATGATCCAAATGTAGATAAAACTTGTTCTGACTCCAAAGCTAACTTTTATGTACATGATGTAATGCTACAAGTAAAGGAGTGATTGTCCACAATTATCCTCTCAATGGGGGGTATTTGATGTGATGGGTGAGAGGGAGATGATGGATGAATAATGAATGAAGAAAAGATAGGTCTATGAAAGGGATTATGGGATATAGAAGAACTAGGTTTATGGGGAGTGGACTTGTTTTAAATAGATAGGTGATCAAAGATAGGGGGATCATGGAGGATGGATATGATGTCTTGAACTTAGATAGGAAGGGGAAGGGATTGATCATGCATAGGAATGGAATCTTGGAATTCCTCTTCTTATTCACCTAGGGATTTAAATTCATCTAATTCATCCTTAATTACTATATCACCATGATCAACAAGGTCTTAGACATAATCAAGGAAGTTTTGACATTGTTTAATGGAATGCCCCTAAGTTTAATGATATAGACAATATCAATTTTATTTATACCAATTGGGCTTAGGCTTGGTGGGATCAAGATGTGGTATAGGTGGATAAAATATCATGTTAGTGGTGACAAGTTATTTGAAAAGGGATTCCAAGGATATGGGAAGTGGAGTGTAAGGATCCACTTCACTATGTGACTTAGATGTGGAGGCATTGGACTTATAATCAAATGATTGATGACATGGTTGGGTGGATGAGCTAGAAGTAGATGAGGTGGCCAAGATTGGATTCTGTTTACTAGTAGAGGAAGGGGTAGATGATTGATTATGACTAGTGGATGGGTAATTGGAAGGAGACTAAATGGATGGGTTTGTGTTGTGGGTACGATGATTGAAAGGGGATAAATGCCTTTAGGAAGTGGTACATCCATCATAATGAACCATAAGAGGATCTCATACTTATTGGTAGTTATGTATTAGTCTATGAAAGTGGGGTCCAATTACATGGTGGTTGGTGATAAAGGTGATGGATTATGATTAGTAGATGGGGGATTTGACTATGGACATGTATGAATTGGTACCAAGGGGTTTTGAATAGGGCTAGTGGATGGTGGATGGGGATGGGATAAGGGTTGATGTTGGACTAGTTTGGGATGTGACTTTAGGCTTATGGGGTCAAAATCATCAAGAAAGTGATTACCCATATTCCATAGTTACAAAATAAATTCATCTTTATTCTCTACAATGTATTAATTGATTATAGTGAGTGCATCAAGGAAGGCTAAGACTAATTTCATGGGGATAAAAGATGGTGATTTGGGGTGAATGGGATTAAGTTTTAAAGGTAGGTGAGCACCTAACTCTAGTGCCTACAAAAGGACTTCATCCTTGTTGGCCAAGATGGATGGTCTATGAGGACCAGGTCCAAATCCATGAGGAAATATGGATGATGATGTGAAGGTAGACTAAGGATTTGATGGGGTTCTTGAACAAAATAGATCAAAGGATTGAGCTAAATATGATAGATGAGGATGGGGATGAGATAGACTTAATGGTTTAAAGATTATGATAAAATTTTAGATTGATAGTGCAATAGGTGTCAACAACCTATCAATGATGTCTCGTTATAAACCTAGAAAAAGGATTGAGGGATTTTGATGGGTGCCTAAATTCAAACTAGAAAGAGGATGATATGATGTGTGATAATTATGAAGAAGGCAAGATGATTGGACTAAGGATGATTGATAGTTGATGGGTTTGCTAGATTGAGATCGACAAGGTGACAAGATATTCACTAGGTATGAGATTTGATCAAGTGGATAAATGATAGTTGAGTAGGATGATAGGATGATGTGGATGATAGGACTAGATCAAAACCTTAGACCAATTTACTCAAGATGGGATGGGGTAGGATTAGGTGATAAAGGTGATGAGGATAATGGGATAAGGATAAGTGTGATGATGAAATGATAAAGGGGTAATGAAAGGTTGGTGGTTTAGATGCAGATATGACCTAATAAGCCAACTAAGACAAGATAAAATGAGGCTAAACTAGATGGGTGTTGAAGAAAAGGTCAAAATAAGTGATCAGGTATGGTTTTAAGATAAGATGTGGATGATGAGGTATGATTAGGGGATGGCTAATGACATATGGTTCTAGTGATAAAATGTGATAAACAGAATGTACAAGAGACTAAATTATGTACAAGAAGGTAAAATAAAGATATGCAAGGTGATGGGATGATGAGATAAGATGGAATTGGGATGTTTAGGACTACATATGAGGTGGGTTTAGGATAGAATGTGATGTTTTATGATAAAATATGTATAAGGGGGTGATGTAAATAAAATGATATGGGAACGATTAATACTATGGTGTGATTGATGGATAAGGCAAGGGAAAAGTGAGGTGTGATTGATTATGGATGAAGTGGTATTATGACAAGGTATGACTAATATAAGATAGGAGATGGGATAATGAAAAAGATATACAAGAAAAGGGTGACAAAGATATACAAGATGATGATTAGGAAAGGATGTACAAGATGATGGGGTATGACTAAGATGGGATGAAGCCAAGATAGTATAAGATGTGTAAAAGGATGTATAAGGGGAACATATATACAGGGGGATGAGACTAGGATTATACAAGATGTGATGAGGATGTAGGGTGATGATTAGGGATGGAATCAAGATGGTGATGATGATAAGATGGAGGATGATAGGGGGTATGATAAATGATAAGTGTATATCATTAGGCAAGATGGGAGATGGAATAGGACTAAGACAAGGATAAAATAAGACAATATGTATGATGGGATAATGATTATATATGAAGGATGATGGGATAAAGATGTGGTAAGGATATACAAGATGATGATTAGGATTGGGTGGATATGGTTATGGCTAGACTAGGATGAGATGATAAATGGGGTATATAAAATAAATTTAAAGGGGATGATGATAAGGATGATGATAATTAGGATAGGTAAGTGGATGGGGAAGATGACCGATGATGGGTGATATGGTAGACTAAGAGGGGATCGATGATATACAAAAGGATAATATGTATAATGGGATGATGATAAGTATGTACAAGGATATACATGACAAGATGTACAATGGGATGATGTTGATATGGACAAAGGAATATTAATAGGGATATATAAGGTGATAGGTTATGTAGATGATGTAGAATGACTAGACTAGGATAATGATAAGGATAATATATACACAAAATGATGAAAGATGAGGATTAGGATGTGAAGTGATGAGGTATGACTAGGATGGGATGAATATAGTATGGGATGTGTTTAAGATGAGAGATAATAACATATAATGTGGGAAAAGAGATGATAAGATGATGAGATGATGGTATAAGAAGATGAGTGGGTATGATTAAACAATATGGGAGAGGGATAAGAATAAGATGAGCTTATACAAAGATAATATGTACAAGAGGATGGTGACAAGGATGTATAAAGGATGATGAAAAAAAAAATTTGTAATGGGATGATGACTAAGATGAACAAGATACTATAGGGATGGTGAAACAAAAGGTGGATAAGACAAGGTCAAGTTTGGACAAATTAAGGTATGACTATGGGTATGTGATAATGAATAGGTTAAGATATCAGATGAGATAATGAAAAAGATTTACAAGGAAAAGATGATAAGGATATACAAGATTATGATGCAAGAATATATAGGATGATATGTACAAGAAGGAAGATAGGATGTAGATGATGAGTTGTGCAAAGACCTAGATAGGTATGTAGGTTTGGGTGAAGGCTAACTTAGCTCACAAATAATATGGGTCTATCAAAAAACTTAAATAATCATGCATGAGTACAACCAAAAATTAGTAAACTATAAGGGTGTGCAACTCATTGTGCTCACCACTCAATGGCTATACATGTGAGGTAGTAGGCTGGTGACCCATTACAGTATCAAATAAGCACTCTTGATCTTGATTGCTCCTAGTGACTACTTTGACACTAATACTGATGCTTGTAGTGATATATGTATTATGGTCAAATTCATATAATCTAAGGTATAAAAAGGATCTAGGTACATCCTTGATATACATGATGGTACATTAGGGCTTGAATTTGTATAGTTTAGAGAGTTAACTCTTCCCTTTCATGGATGACATCTATGGTGTCAATCACTTAGCCTAATGATAACTATCTCTAACTATTATACTCCACTGGAACATGGAGTTTGGTTAGTGTGTGGTGATGAAATCCACAACACTAACCCCTTTATGTTAAGCCCTTGTATGGGTGTCGATTCCACATCACATGCTATCCTAGAGGGGAGGGGTTTAACAAATAGGCAAAACACATGATACAATTAATTAACTAATTTAATTACCTATGTGAAGGGCATGATATGATGATTATTTACATGTTGATACAAGTAATCATATACAAGGATAAATTTAATAAAGATATATACACACAATAAGATGATTAAAAATGATATATACAAGACAAAATGGATTAAAGTGATTCCAAAATGATTTTAAG